>JBAJHX010000031.1:8916814-8938264 GCA_037176925.1 Amniataba percoides | reverse complement strand
ATCTATCTATCTATCTATCTATCTATCTATCTATCTATCTATCTATCTATCTATCTATCTATCTATCTATCTACCTGAAACTTCCTGTGTGTTGTCTGAGCAGGAGTTGAAGGTTGGAGATGATCGCTATGTTAAGGATTTGAGGAAGCAGGAGGAGGAGCTGAACCTGGTGATAGAGAGGATGGGGGACCAGGTGAAAATCCTGACCAAGGCCTACAGGGAGGAGCTGGCCCAGATGGAGGTAGGACCAGGCTCTGTGGATGGACATGTTGGCCTCTCACTTGGCTTGGTCCAACACTTCATCCTAGACTGAAATATGTCAAGAGCTCAGCAGCCCCACAGAGCAGTGTCGTTTATGCCGCTGTTGTCATTCTTACTAATGATCATACTTGTTTTGTTGGTAGCGGATTTATAAGCAGGACTTTGAAGTCTTACTGACAAGAGACAAGACTGAATGGGAACAATACATGAAGGAAGTTCTGGACAAAGAGGTCAGGATATAAAAAACAACACGCAAACAGCCACAAACTCAACCTTTCGTCTCAAATCTTAGGTTATATCTGTGATTAATGATATCTCATCTGTTTCCAGTTGGAGAGGCTGGCACAGAGGCAGAAGAAGGTGGAGGAGTATGAAGCCACAATTCACAATCTGATGTTGGAGACGTGCGAAGAGTACAACCTCGTCCACATGAAACATAACGAAACGTTTCAGGTTTGCACAAATATCAAGTAGTGGATTTGAATTCAGTTGGTTTGATTTAACTGATTTCATTTAACTGTTGTAATGCAATTTAGTCCAGTTTAATTGAAAATGAATGAAATGTATCAGATTTTATTTAAATTGTTTGATATTATATTATGTAATTTGATATGACCAACTGGATTAATTTAACTCAATTTAATGTAATTAATTCAATCATTTTAATTCAGTGTATTTGATGAGTTATTTGTTCATTATGTTTTGTGTTATACATCTGTTTAGATTAGATGTAGATGAATGTAGTAGACTAAAGAGCACCATATTTGCCTATGAAATGCAGTGGCATAGACATACAAGACAGGAGAAAGTGGAAATACTCAACAAATATTGGTATTAGTACAGTACCTGAGTACCTGTTAGATGGTGGTGGTGACTGTGATTCTCCTCTCTCGCCTCTGCAGGTTCTGGAGAGAGAACACGAACAGTTGAAGAGCTCTGTCATAAACATGACTTTAAACAAAGAAAAGAAAGACAGGGAAGTGAATGAAGGAAAATTCAACCTGGAGCAGATAAAGAGGAGGCTCACGAGGTAGTACAGACACACACAGACATAGAGCCACGCAGCTATATTTAATTCACTCTCCGTTCATCGGCGGGTGTGGGCGCTGTGTGTTTCAGGCTGAGCGGAGAGATTAAGAAACTACAAAGTAAATATACCAATCAGCAGAAACAGCTAACAACCAGGAGGCAGTTTTTGTCCCAGGAGTACAAACGCAGCATCCAGCAACACGAACAAATCAAGAAGAAAGTCAAGTGAGTCATAATTATCAGTTTAAAGTAACACCAACATATGATCACTTCATTTGTATATCTGAATCTTCTTCCTCTTTTTTCTTTCAGGTACTTTCCAGGAGCCAATGTCAGAAAATTTGAGGAGATGTGGCAAATGATTGAAGCAGAGGTGAAGCAACTGGTGGAGAAGGCTCTGCTCATAGACTCTCTGATCTGTAAGCAGCACCTCGATATACCATGGGAGCGACCGCCCATGACCTTCACAGGGCTCTCTGGTCCCAACCACACACAGAAGTGGACCTGGAGGCCGCCCCGCCAGACTGTCTCCCCGTTGTTTGAGCCCGGGCAGGCCGCACAGTACAGCCAGGGCATGATGGACGCCTCAATTGGGCCGTCGCTGGAGACCGGCGCAGAGAACACGGACAAGGGCGGAGGAGGGTCAGCGGTGCAGAGTGAGAGCGGTGCAGGGGTGGAGGAGGGGAAGTTTTCCATGGAGACGCTGAAGAAAGTGATGGAGCTGCTGTGTGATGAGGCGGTGAGAGTGTAGTAAGCAGTTTAGTTCAGCTTCATAATTAGCATCCAGACCGGAGTGGTGTTTCTCTTCTCTTCTAACTCTCATCTCAAAAGCAAATAAATGCAGTGAGAGAGCCGACTGAACTCTTAATGGAGAGGGTAACAATTTTTTAAAGCCAGACTTTGAGTATTTGGTTGCTGTTGTGCTGTTCATACTGGCCATTAAAAGATTCCTTCATGGAGCATTTCCAGTAGAGGTGTTGGGTGACAAATTTGACACACAGTTGCTCTGTGCAGTGAGGCACCCCAAGGTTCAATTGAAAAAAAATGGACAATATCTTTATGATATAGTTTTCCATGGTTTTTTTACCCTGTCGTATTCTGTACACTGGAGTTTCTTCATGAAGGGATCTTTTAATGGTCAGAGCGAACAGGAGGCACATAACTGTCGTTTTAAGACACAACAAATCATATGCAAAAACACATCACCTCCTCCTGTCTCAGGGCTTCCTGTTGGAGGATAAACTCCTGAACCTGCTGGGCCCGCTGGAGAAGGATGAGCAGACTGCCATGAAGCTGAGCTCTCTCCTTTGTGTGAGTTCATGCTGTTTACATCTTAAGTTGTGTATTGTTGGGCTGCACGAAAAAAAAAAAATCCAAACAGCCAGTTTTTCTTTCTCTTTCAGGCTTTTGGAGTCATAGAGGAGGACCTGCCCAAGCTGGCTCACTTCTTAGTTAAGTTCAAACGTCAGAAGAGAGAGCAGTCTGAGGTGAACAGGGAGAAGAGATGAGGGGTCTTTGACAATAAGATGATTGTAATGAGTTTCTACATCTGTGTCTTCTACTGGTGCTTCATCTGCCTGCAGGATGTTTGTGTTGACTCGGGTGGATCCAGTGACGGGGCAGTGGAGGTGAAGGCCGACTCCCCGGCCCATCTGACCTCTGAACTCATTGATCCTGACAATGTTGTGCCCGCACTTAAGAGTTTCCTCGAGCAGCTCATGTGCTCCAGGTGAGACCAACCCTCTGTGTGCGGGTTTCATCTCCATTGTATCGAAACATGAAATGATGCGATCGCTCAGGTCATCTTTGATGCTCTGATGCTGATTGTGCTTTCTAAGGGAGAGCTTAGCCCCCCAGCATCACAGTTTCCAGCACGTTGAAGAGCGGGATGCTTCAGAGGATGAAGCCTACTGGGAGAGTATGAGCAGCGTAATCTCCGAGGACAAGCTGAAACTCTGGGACACTGCGGAGAGCACATTCAAGCAGTACCAGTGAGTACCAAACGCACACACACACAGACACAAAGCAAGCATACCTCTGCGCTTAAATGAGTGTTTTTTGTTTGTTTTTGTTCCAGTGCGGTCCTGACAGAGATCTCTGAACTAATCCCTGAGACTCAGAGTTTGGAGAAGCAGAACAGGGAGCTGAGGATGCTGCTGCAACAGTCTCTCAGCTCAAAAGTATGAGTGTGTCTCTGTTTAAGTGTGTGTCACATTCACTCAATAGACAGAAGGTTAATTATTTTAACAATTAACATTTAATTATATATTTGCTTGATTTTCTCTGACAAATTTGAGTAATCAATACAGTGGGTTCTTTGGGTTTTGGGCTATTGGTCTGGCAAAACGCAATTCAGCAACATCAACTGGGGGTGTGAGAATCTGGGCTGTGAATATCTTCTGACCATTTCTTTTGATTTTCAAAAGGTTAACCATTCAACTGAGAAAAAAGCAGATCAAACAAATATGAAAATGAATTGTTAGTGGCATTGGCATTGCTAGTGTATTACAGTAATCTTGTCTATAAATCTTATGAATGTGCATCTTCTCTAACACCATCCAACATCTTTGATTATCTGATAGGTCAGCAGAGAGCAGGAGGTACACTAATACACAGCCTACTTGAAACCAGATGAACTAGGACTGTGTGCTCAGTTTTCATAACATACAACACTTCACAATAAAGCCTCCATCAAGTCATACTGTGGTTGCAGTTTTTTTTTATTTTTACAGTCCCGTGCATACAGTGGAACAATCAAGTGCAACACTTAGTAAAGACAATACAACGCTTCCCGTGGGATACAACATTAGCACAGAGACATAGAGTGGTTTCATCCAGCTGTGTTGAGGAGCTTGTGGCTCAGCTCCGAGGGCAGAGAGAAGAAGAGCAGAGCCAGGAAGAGCAAGCCCAGCAGAGCGGTCAGCAGCACCACGCAGTGCAGTCTGTAGTGCCTCCAGGCCAGGACACACATCGACCTCACCGGGCTCAGCAGCCACGACATGCTGCTGCTGGGACGACTGCACAGAGAGATGGTAAAACAGCATCATCCACAAAGTACTAAATGCCAGTGCTTATGCCACTGAAGGGTGTCTGAGGTGAATGTGCAACTGTTATGTTGGCCACCTGGAGGAAGTGTGCGAGTGTGACTCACCAACTCTAGTACCAGTCTAAGTACCAGTCTGTGTTGTTTGCTCGGCCTCAGAGGGCAGCAGTGAGCTCGAGTTACGTCAAGCAGCGCAATGTTAAGAGTTCCACTTTATGGGAAGTGTTATAAAAGTGTAAATGATAAAAGTTTTTTTTTGGTTTGCAAAAGAGAATTAAAGAATGATTAGTTGGTTTTACAAATGTATGGCTGGTTAACCGACACACCTCTGCTAAAGAGCAACACACACCCTCTCCGGTTTTGATCTTATTCTGTATAAAGATGTTTGCATGTAACATGAGAAACTTGATTATCAGATTTCAGAGCCCTGATTGTTTGATTGACTGCCTCATTAACTTAATCTATGATTGGTTATCTGCCAGGCCAGAGGCGGGAACTTTGGTCTTGGTTCTCTGTAGAGCTTTGCAATTTTGTCAATACAATATCTTGTCTTCCACACAGCCCCATTTAAAAAAATGTTGTTGGTACTTTGTACTGTTACTTTGTATCACATTTAATCAGTGGGTCTATCTTTTAGATGAAAAAAGTACTGTTGGTTATTCAAGTAGCTATGAGTAATACAGACAGAAATGACAAATTAAAGCTATTACATTGAGTTCATGTGTGTGTATGTATGTAATTTATGTCACCCCTGAGTAAGTCAGTGTCCCACTTGGGCCACCCAAGTCAAAAATGTCTGGACACGCCACTGTTATTCATATCCCTGTAAACATGTTGTCCATGGAATTCAATTTATTTCAAATAGCCAAAACAGACAGAAAATAAATATTTCACACATTTCAACAGATATATAAACACAAATTCATTGTAAAAACAGGCAGGTTTAGTGCAAACAATAACTCTGTAATCAGTGAAACATAATCACAAACAAAGATTGCAACACAAACGAGGTCAAGCGCGGGCAGATTTGAAAAGGAGTAATGGACACTGCAAACAGCCATCTGCTATGGAGAAAGAACTTTGAGAAACCCCCTTTTACCACTCAAGTGCACTTTAATCGTATTCCCACATTATCTGTAACGCTGAAGATTACAGGGTGGTGATGTGGTTTGTGTTGAGCTGGAAAGACGAGTCATGCCAACACACACGACCTCTGTGGTCAGATATCACAATGATGCATGCATATTGACATATAAGTCTACGTTTTGGTAGAAAATAGGAATAATCATGAAGTATTTGTTGCTTTTGAGGACACTTCAGTCAGACTTAGTCAAATGATATTTGCAAATAATTTGTTTTACTCTCCTGTGAAGATGTTATTATACCATCGGGCAGTGAATGGTTGCATGAAAATGTGCTAATATAAGCGAAGCATTGGGAGAATTGGCTGAGCAGCAAACGAATGATCAACATTTTAACTTAAAATTAAAAAATTACTTAAAAAATTATTATTTTTTAAATAATTATTTGCAAATACTGTTTGACCCGAGTCTGGCTTGCTTTGATCCAAGATAAAGATTCAGCGTCACCGTTTGACCGGAACCAGTGGAAGATTTATTAAGTATTTAGTTTAAAGTCATCTTGTTCGGTGTCTCATTAAATTTCATTAGGAAAATAGACATCTTTATTTTTGTTTCTTCATTATTATTCTTGAAGTGTGCAAAGACTGCAAGAGCTATATTAATTAAAAAAGTGGTAATACTTTGGATGACCCCCCTACCCTACTGGCATTTTTAAGCAGTATATAAACATCGAACAGATGTAGTTAATGTAGTTATAAACAGATGCTAGTGTTTATTAATGTATTTTCAACAACTGTAACTTCTCCTGTGCGAGCCCATAAGTGGAGGCTGGTGTATAAACAGATGATGTGAAGACAATGTAGTAAAACACAGCTGTAATAATATAAAATGTGTCTTCACAGGAAAAGTTAGACTTGTTGACAAATTCTACACATTAATAAATTCGTGTTTTAAAAACAAAAATGTCCTTACATCTGCTTTTAACTGCATTACGGTGTGTTATACAGTAAACAGGTTGTTAAATGTTTATATAGAGCTACATACGAGGGGGTCGGAGCAAAGCGTTACCCAACATATTGTTCATAAAGTCAACAGCAGATGTTGTAGCAGTAACGGGAGCTCTTATAGCATCACTTGAAATGAATGTCCATGCAATCGTCTGACCATGAACACAACACTCTGACTTAGCTTGATAAAGCTGCACAAACATGAAAAAGAAACATTCACTGTCATGTGACATTGCTTGAAAATAAGAAGGGAGGGGTTACTTTGTGGCAAGCGATTTCTTTCCCGTCAGTTCAAGGATGGATAGTCCAGATACTGAGTGTTAGATTTGTTAGGCTTGCTGCAGGTTGGATAGAGGATGAGAAAGGTAGGATTTCTCATGACTTGTGAGGGGAGGGGGTAAGTAATTCGAGGTCTCTCTGAGCTGAGGTGGGAGGTGGCGAGCTTTTTTTTTTTTTTTTGACGATCAGAGCGGGTGTGAAGCTCCTGCTCCTCCCTCGGCCTCCCTTCCAGTGGGTGAGCCCACACCACCCTCCGAGGCCTCCACCATTCACCCACCCATCCATGCATCCTTCCGTTCGGCTGGCCACCCCCCTCCTCATCGTCCTCCCGGCTGCCTCTCAGGCCCCCAGCAGCTTCTTGACGAGGTAGCCCGGCATGCTGTAGAGGAAGAGGCCCAGCATGATGAGCAGCAGCAGGGCCAGCACGATCTTGATGATCAGCCACTTGTAGCGGTTGCACACCAGGTAGCGGATGGCTTTCAGCGGGCTCAGGAACCACAGGAAGGTGGTGTCTGGGCGACTGGAGGGGAGGGATGGAGGTTTTAGAGGAGGGGAGAGAATTTAGGTGCCATGCAGGCCAGATGGAGGGGTGAGTTAGCAAGGGGTGAGCAGCAGGGGATGGAGAAAAGGGAGAGAGCAGTAGGATGACACATGGGAAGAGTAAAGGGGAGAGAGAAAAAAAAAAAGCTGGCATTAGTGGTTAGTAAGTTGCGTTTGTGAGATTTATTTTTTACTACAGCATGCTCACAACCCACATTTCTACCAGTACAGTGTCTCAAGAGACCAGAAGATCACAATACAGATTGAAAACTGAATCATAAAAAACAGGTACAATGAATGTGCTGATAAAAATGGATGAATGGATGATTGACCAGCAGCTCCAAACACTGATTGTTCTTCCGGGGATGTTTGTGGTTTTAACAAAATGTCCACAGATGGGATTGATTTTGTTGTTATCAGTAGTTTAACTGTATTTTAATTTCTGGTTTGTCATCATCACACAGTGTGCCCATTAGTGCGTCTACATGCGTTGTTCCTTCTTCTGGTTTAATCATAATAAGAATGTGAAATGGAGGAAACCTTATTCATCTTATCCCTAAAGGATTATAACATTTTGGAGTTTTTACTGTGATGCAGCCGTTAACACCAGTTTTGTCCTGGCCAGATTTGATCAATATTTATTTAAATTAATTTTAATTTCTGGTTATTTTTGAATGATGAATACTATCTGTTGTGTTATGTTTTTTTTAAAGGATTTAGTCTCTTCAACCTCAACATTAACTGATGTTTTAACAGCAGCTTTTCAGTTGTCTGCTTGGTTTTTGTGTTCTCATGGAAAAAACTACTTTTACGACTATAAATTCACATTTTTAAATGCAGATTGGTCATCTGACATGAATAATAAAAAAAAAGGATTATGATGTCGTCCTATCAGAGTTATTGTAGTACCAGTATCTGACTGGGAAAACAGGGAAACTTGAGGCTATCCGGCTTCACATGTAACATGGAAGAGCGAGAAGATGAAACACATGGCTGCTTGTCAGCTAAAGACTGTTGTTCAATGTAATTAAACTTACATTTAATGGATATTGTCTTTTATTGTTAACACATGACGTGAATACTCACAAGTCATTAACATGGGAATCTTTCCCATCTCTACCAAGCGGCTCTCCAGTGCTTAAAAATGGCCCTGCATGTTTCCATACCCAAAAGTCGGTCGCTTATAAGATGTTAGATGGGACTGATGGCAAAAGACACCGACAATAATATTCAGCGGAGGCAACATAAGAGAGGCTGAAGTGGAGGAAAAAAGAGAGGATACAAAGAAACTTGAGCTCTGGCGGGGAGAGGAGAGGAGCGGCTACAGGTAGGACAAGAGAATCCAGGAAGCAAAAGGGTTAAATAGAGAAGCAGACACGGCGAGGTGGGGGCGGAGGCTACCAGCACGTCAGGCCCCCAGTATCTTCTTGACCAGGTAGCCGGGGATTGAGTAGAGGAAGAGGCCCAGCATGAGCAGCAGCAGTGTCAGGCCCAGGACCTTGAGGATCAGCCAGCGGTAGTTGTGCCAGATGAAGTAACGAATGGACTTCAGAGGGCTCAGAAACCACATAAGACTGGTGTCCGGGCGACTTTGCGGGAAGGAGGGTAGACAGAGAGGAAAGAAAGGAATGCAGATGGAGGCAAAAAACAGGGGAGAAAGGGTCAGGAGAAAGGGGGAGTCACACGCAGAAAGGAGGGGAGGGGAGAGACAGAGGGAGACAGTTGAAGAGATGGTAGGAGGAGTGTAACAGTGGCCTTTTGACAGTGCAGAAAGCAGCGCTAGGGTCAAACAAGACCCGATCACACCTTTATTAAATATCAAGTCTCGACTGTACTGTTAACATGACTTCGTTTGTGGTGCAGCTTTTGATCCACGGCTTTCTGCATTGAGAGAATGATTTTCTAGACGGGGTTAAAGGGACAGTCTCCATAAAACCATCCTCAAATTTTATTTGTGAAACAGGTGTGTGTGTGTGTGTTTGTGAGAGCTCGATTCCAAATATATAGTGAAAGAATATGCATCAGTATCTTACTTTGGTTTCTCCAGTGGATCAGGCTCGTTTCGCCCGAGCCCCACGGGACTCTTCTCCGCCTCCTCTGCCGTGACCAGATGAAGCTCTGCCTCTACCTTACCCTGCAATGACAATGTGCGTTTAATAACACATCAAAGTTAATATCAATCAATCAGCTAGACTCATCAAGAGGCTCAAGAGACACGAGTTATGAGAAATCACTATTTTCAGAGACATGAAGTAGTGACAGTACTGGAGTTTAAGCAAACGCGACTTTCTCGTGCTGTCTCACCGTGAGCTCCATCTCGTCGTTCTCATCGCGAGCTACAAACGGCCACCAGCCTTTGACCCTCTTTTGCTTGAAGATGGAGATGGTGGGCAGCTCCTGCTCGTTTCGGATCATGTCAAGAGAACACTGCTTGGCCGTCTTGGCGCCACGAGGGAACCTGTTTAGGTCCAACTCGATCGCACCTGGGAAGCAGTGACAGCCGGGGGGGGGGGGTAAGGCAATCGAATCAGATGGACACTTACATATTCAGATCTAAACAGTGACTGTTGCCATGAGTCCTCACCCAGGAAGTCATCGGCGGAGAAGTGGTCGGCGTCCCAGACCTGCAACGTGAGGCGAGGAGGGATTTTGTATTCGGTCTCATCCCAGGAGAACATGGACTCTTTCTTAGAGATGACGATCTTCTCCTCTGCCATCAGGTAATCAAAGGGGAAGACAAAGCGCCAGTTGAAGTTGCCCTCGCCCGTCAGAGAGTGATAGTGCACATCTGTGTCCTGCTTGTCCTCCTGCTGCCCTTTCAGCCACCTGTGGGAGGGGTCATTGAAACGGGAGTCAGTGAGCTTTGGGATCATGGTTCGATGGGATGAGTGGACAGATGCTTGATTTTGTCAGTCATGCACTTCTAAGGTCTAACACGTAGGGAATTGCAATTGTGTTAGTTACAGTTAGCTAAGTTAACTATGTTAATTTGGTTAATTTAAACAGGAGCATAGGACATGTTAATATAAAGGTCTGCTAACAAGAGAGATGATGCTAATAGGTTCAAAATCAAAACACATAGTGTGGCTCTCCAAAAGCAAATCAGATGAAAATAAGTGTGTGATATAAATGTCAGCAATATGTACATATTTGATTTGATGTTGGAGCTTCACACTATTTTCAAAGCCATGCATACAAAAAAAAAAACTTGCAGAGATGCTGCTAGTGAAAATTATCTGAAATTTTCCCTAAAAACACAAAAAACCTGTCGTCTTTAACGTGTGGATGCAGATAGCAGCGGATTAAAATCTGTGAGGTTAGTCTGAGCCGGCTGGAGGTCTTTCGGAAAAGGCTGAGTGAGTCTGGCTTCGTTAATGAAGAGGAGCAGAGGGGAAGCTGCACTCTCAGTTCTCAAAACACAACACCAAAAAAAAAAAAAAAAAAGCTGACAGCAATTGATTGCCAGCTGAAAACATTTTAGTGAATACTGACAAATGTCGAGAGACTGTGCTGTGATTTGGTAACTGAGATGCACTGGCATGTTTTAGGCTGGGATTGAGGTAAGAAAGCATTGTGATGTTTTAGCTTGTCACTGAAAATCATGCCCGATCTAACGCAATCGTAATCATCATAACCACAACACCAGATCCAGAACAACCCCACCCTCTGGTCTTTACTGTGTGATGCAGTTGGGTCAGTGCCGAATAGAGGTCTTATTTTCTAAAACACTTCTAATCATCCTCCAAGTATTTAGGGTTGTCTGAGGATGGCACCCTGTTTGTTACGGTGCAGTCGCGAGGTGACACATCCATGTGTGATGCCGAGTCAGCTGAAGGAAAAGTGACTTTGGTTAAGAGGTGCAGGAGAGAAGAGGGTCACTGACACTGACATCAATAACTTTGTACAGGAATAAAAAAACAACAGCATTTTTGACCTTTTTCATTTGAGACATTTTATATTTAAAGCAGGGGTGCAATTAAAAGCATTAATAATGGCCGTGTTACATTCAGGTGTCAGTTCCAACACTGCTAGTTTTGTGCAAACCGCAGCAATAGTTTCATTATAAATGTTATCAGTTACACCTCCGCTTTTTAATACCATAGCTGTTATCACATTACACTGCCATCATGTGGAGATTTGTCTTACATTCACTTCAGATTAAGTCATGTAAGGCAAGTTATCCTTTTTTTTGGTCCAAATTACACAACCAGACGACACTCTGCAGCGCCACACTCTTTCCCGTTATATAGTTCAGTGTTAATTTATAAGCCACATCACATCTGCATCATGTTCTCTTTGGGGCTCAGTGTATTAAAAGTCAAAAAAATGTCTGCCATGAAGAAGGTTCAGTATTGGGACCAGGCTGCAACATGACAATGTTCTTAAAAACATTGGAGCTCTGTCATACTGCCATGCATATTATATACATGCAAGAAGCTCCAAATATCTAAATATTCAAATGACAAATTGAAAGTGTTGATGTAAGTAAGTAATTTACAGTAAAAACTGCAATACAGGACCAAACCAAATAGTTTGATTAAGGATTTTAAAAGTCGAATCTGTAATGAGCATTGATGTCCGCTACTGACACTGGAATTAACTATAATTTCCTTAGAAAAGGGAGTTTGGCCTAAAAATAGTAACACCACAAGGTAAAGCTAAAAAAAACCCAATGGGTAATTTCTTTTTAAGTTAACAAAGCAACCTAATCGCAAGCTCACTTCAGTAGCTGTTCTGGAGCTGTTTAAAATGATTTTGATTAAATTTCAGTTTAGTTTACAGCACAACAACATGAAAACATTACAAAAAAGCACAAAAAAAGTCTTCCTTGGTGGTGTGCTCATTTGACATTTGAAAGTCTTTTTGCCCATGTTGGAGAAGAGATCTCTGCTGTTTCCAGTGTCGTGATCGAACTGTCAATCTCAGCATGTCTGCGAATTTTGATGGATTGTTTTGGTATATCAGTGCAATTGTACTCAATAAGTGGTTTGATCCTGACTGAAATCTCTTTTTCATCTGGTAATAGTTTCCAGCGTGCTTTTTGGAGAGTTTAAGACAAGCGAGGCCACGTGCTGGATGGAGAGTTGAGGCAGGAAGTGGTGACAGGGTGAAAGAGATGACATCAAGGCTTTGGAAAGAAGGTGGGGGGGAAGAAGTTGTACGAGCCATGCTATGGATTCGTGTGTTTACCCCCTGACATAGATGTCAGACATCTTCTCTCCTGTCATGAAAGCATCGTCCTCTAGAATTACGTCATCAGTGTTCCAAATAACAACACGAAGCTCAAAGCTAGACACCAGCAGAGCATTGACCAGAGAAGAGAGAGAGGACGACAGACAGACAGGAGACACACCACAAACACAAAGACAGACACGACAAACGACACGGATACGCACACAGGAAAAAATGGAAACAAAACAAAAAAAATAATGGTTAACTGCAAAAAAAAAAATCCACACACAGCTCACACCCACGGGACGAGGCTTGGCCACCGCGTCCCTCTGTACCTACCCCCTGACAAATATGTCACTGGACTTTTCCCCAGTGAAGTAATCATCGTCCTCCAGTATTACTTCGTCTGTATTCCAAATAATCACCCTGAGCTCATATCTGGTAAGGGGAGGAGGAAGGAACACATACACACAGTTGGACTCATGTTTGACAGTAAATAGAGAGCTAGCTAGTCAAACAGACTCACCATAATTTAACCTGGGGAAAAAAAACTACAAGTTCTGTTGAGGAAACTGTGGAAACTTTCGACACTTTGAATTCAGTAATATCTTTTCCATTAAATTTGCACTCAGTTGTCGTAATTACAAAATAAAAACGGTCATATCTGTCTCATGCTCTCCAGCCTACCTCTTTGGTTTCCGTGGTGAGATGTCAATCGCAGGTCCAGGAGCGGGCATGTCCATAGGAAACATGTCCACCCACATCTCAATGCGGCCCTTTGAATGCACACGGACAGAATGACACAGTTTTAATTCGAATCATTTCTATCTGTTCAACGAATCCAGACAAAACTCTGTCCAAACCTGCTCGATGCCGGGTTTGTCGGGGTTCAGCAGGGGTCTGGTCTCCACATGCTCGGGGACGAGCTTGCAGCCGACCCTCGGGATCTCCTCCCAGTGGTTCAGCACTGTCAGAGCCAAATGCTCCTCAGTCTGCTTCTTCAGCCCTGGGTTATCAACACAAGCAAAAGAAGACAGAGAGGGGGCGGGAAAGCGAAAATGTTCAGTCTCATCAGACTTATTTTCAGATATCTGTGGCTTAATCTTAATTTTAAGATTATTGGCAACATATGATGGACTTTACACTGTCTATAGTGTCTACATATACAGTGAATGCACATCAGAAATGTTGGAATCCCAAGACCAAACGACCAAACTTAGTCAAGTCTGCTTAATGTGCAGTTTACTCTTTTCTACTCTACCTTGATTAGAGCATCAAGTTAGATCTCATGGGAAATCTGTTTGATTATGAGAGGGACAATGTTATTTAAGGACACAAAAAGAGAAGGGAAGCAGAAAACAATGACTGACAAAGAAAATAAAACTGCAACAAAAACCAAAAAAGGTAATGTTTTTGGAACTGTCTGTACTCTGAAGACATTGAATACTGTGCGTGAGTTTTCTATGATTGCACGGTTTCAAGAGACAAATGCTGCCATACCATTCTCATCCTCGATCTCTGTAGGTCCTGTGAAGATTCGATTCGCCACCTTGACTTTGCCTCCCGGCCCGTAATGGGGTCCATCAATCTTGCCGTCTTTACAGAGCTTCGCCAGGATCTGACTGGGCTTCAGGGGGTCCCGCCAAACATTGTATCCATGACTAACCATCAACAGATGACAAAGAAGCAGCTGAGCTTCGTCTTTGGCTATGTGAGCCATGCAGTGGAATTTAAGAAATATATATTACATATGCAATGAATTTTAAATAAAACTTTTGGATTTGACTTGGTGACACTGCGTGTAAACCAATAACTCGATCGTGCAAAGGATAAAAAAAAACGTGGATGCTCACACAGAGTAGTTGGATGAAATGCCACAGGTGGCTCTGTATTTGCTGTAGAAACGATTCTCCAAGTCGATCTTTGTCTCTCCGATCAGGTCATCAGTGCCGACCAGGTCCCAGTCGTACACAGACACCGTCAGCATGGACTCCATGGGGAAAGTGGCCTCGATGTCAAATGATCTGAGCGCACACAATTGGGTACACTGTTGGGTATTACTACTTCTCAACGCTGCTCTTAAGTTTGGTGACTTAAGAGGTACAAACATTACTTCATCACATGCATGTGTACTGAGTCTAAATGAAGAGCAGCTTTCTATCAACATACTTGCCAAATACAGGATTGAGCTGTTTCGAGATGTAGTTCTCTTTGTCCTTCACCTCTGACTTGCCCAGCTTGATGACAACATACGGATCAGCCTTCCCATTGATATCAGCAGGATGAAGATCTGTCGCCTGAGGTGAAGAAAAACACAAAGAATATTCATTGGACTCTTTTTTTTTTGGCTGCAGTACAGTGTTAAATGGTAACTGGGCCACTCACCCTGACCACATAGACACGGACGAGGACGTTGATTGGATCGTTATGCGGGATGCTTTGGAACATGCCCATGTTAGGATCAAATCCTGCATCTCTCGTGATCTCCTCAGATAGAGGCAGTTTGTACATACATAAGGATCCCTGGGTCACATAAAAGAAAAAACAACAGGTCAGAAAGTGTGTTTTTGCATTAAGTTCCTTTCTGTCAGTTGTTGTTGTCTCTTGTTTGCACTCAGTAGTTTCCCCACCTTGAATCTGCCAACAATCCTGTCGTCATCCAGTGCGTGCTCATCAACATCCCCAGCCTTTCCTCTGTACAGGTTGAAAGTGTGGAGCCAGTCTTCAAAGTTGCCATACTCACTCTCCAGCTCCTTGTTGTACACCTGCATATCAACAACGCATTAAATATCTGCGTGTATATTATTGTGTTCATTTTCATCTGAGCGCGATCAACAAGCTCACCAGCAGCTCGTCCACTTTTGCTTTCACCGGCCGTTTCTCCGTGCCGTCCGCAGCCTGACCCTTTTTCTTGTCTTTGGAGCTCTTCTTTTCTTTGCCCTTTTCCTTTGCCTTGGAGCCTTTCAGAAGAAGGTCATCGGGTTTGATATCTGATTGGATGGGTGAACGGAAGTGGATGTGGACAAAGTAGGGTTGGAGTCATGACGAGGGGTGGCAGGGGTACACTCAGCACAACACGGGTCATTCAACATGAAAGCTGGAGGATAAACTGTTGACCAGGGAGTGAGTTTCCCCGAAATCATTGTTGTTGTTAATCGTCTTGAGCAGTAAAGGCACTCCAAAAACACTACAAAATGTTTGAATGTTTGAGTAAGAGTAACCTAACACCACAGGAAAAGTCATGCTTTTAGTGACTTTTTAGTTCACTTCTTACTCAGCTACACCCATCAGTAATGTTGGCAACACAGGTGACAAAGACTTGAAATGTTAAACGAGAGAAGACAGCAAAACACTTTTTTTCAGCCTCATGTTACGTCACTCTTTAGGCAGGAAAGCAGTCATATGTTGCCAGAGTTCATCCTGACAATGGAGACCAACGGAAGTTAAAGGAAAATGTAGCTTAAAGTTCACAACTATGTCACAAACTTTTACAGTTTGATGGTGAATTTGACTATTTTATTCAGCCAATAGCACCTTTAATACACTTTTATACTGCATTGTTTGTAGTCAGTAACTGCATTACATTTTCATGTAATTGAAGTGTGTGTAAGCATGTTAGTGCAGATATAGGTTAATTCAGTTAGTCTGCATCAGCCAGCTTTCATGTGCACAACAGAGCTGGGAGGTCATGAAATGTGCATGAAGATGATAATGTTTAACTCAAGTACCAAGGATGAGGGATGCAAAACGGTGAGACTAAGATGCCTTGAACTCACATCTTAGACAAAAGTTGCACCTGAAAACACCCCCCATTCACTATTTTAGCTTTAATGTAAACAGTAATTTACCCTGTAGTGAGTGGTGAAGACATTTTTGAATCATTGTCATTTTGAGTCATCACTGACAGCTGCATCTATGAAGTGTGATGCATTGCATTGTGGGATTGGTGACAGAAAACATACCATGTCCTAATTAACTGCATACTGACACCTCCCATTTTCATGTACTAGATACAAATACAGTAAACTATGATGATTAGTATGTAGCACACACTGTATAGAATAAGTATTATTTTAAGAATCGATATACATTGAAATTCCACACTTGGACACTAAAAAAAGGAAGTTGTAAACACAGTCTGCTGTATGGTAAATGTGGAGTGATTTCAGACTCAGCTAAGGTAATGTGTTCTGCAGGAATGAAAAGAGAGTCTTAAAGTAAATAAAGCTCACAATAAATGTTTCCCTGTCATCTCAGGCAGTGCAGCTGAAAAAATGACTATTTCCTCAAAATGACTCCGAATTATACTTTAAAGCATCCTGAGAAACTTAAAGATGGGAGTCTAAACTTGCAGAACACAACTTAAAATCCATTATTGGAAGAGGGAATCAAAGCAGAAGACATTTAGGCAACACTGGCAGGCAGCCCGGCTCATGCGGTGGAGTTCAATACCTGCTGCCTCTGCAGCTATCTCCAGGTCCTCTCTCTCCTCTGCCTCAGCCTGAGCCGCCTCCTGGGCTTTGAGGGTCTGGAAAACCAGGCAAGAAAAATGTTGTCTAACAGCGCTTCAAGTGTGGCAGATAATCCTGGTAGAGCAGATCAGAACAGAGCAGACAAACCTCCTTCAGAGTCTCTATCGAAGCAAAGTATTTAGACCACCAGTCCAGAACTCTCTCATCTGTCTCATCCTCCTCCTCCATTCCCTTCTTCTTCTTTTTCTTCTTCTTTTTCTCTTTGTCACTCTCTTCCTCAGTCTGTTGAAACAGTTCAGACACTCACTCAGCAGCTTAGCTCACTGCGAGGTTAACTTCAGCACAAGTGTCATAACCAGATCTCCACAGGAACGACTACTCACCATGTCAACTTTGACAACAGCGTCAGACATCTATGACGGGGGGAGGGCGTCACATAAACAACACAAGGATTAATGCACACAGTGGATGATGCAGGTAGGAGCGGCACATGTACAGAGGCAGGAAAAAAAAAGGACTGGACATCAAGCAGTGCTGCTACTCCCACTACATCTACATACACATCATACAATAGAAATAAGCTCTACGGTGCGTGAGGTCAAAGAAAAGCTTACAGCGTCTAACTTGACAACTGTGTCCATCTTTCGGAACGGCGGCTCCGAGTCCATGTTGACGGCGATGTCACCTGCGGGGCGAGAGAAGGTGCGGGAGGAAAGGCTGGGTGAGGAGCGAGGCTGGGAGCCGCCATTAGCAAGGACCATGTAGCCATTCATCAGCTTAGCTGGAGCGAAGCCAGAGGGCAAAGACGGCAGGGCAGCAGGAGAGGAGAGAGGGCGGCCGAGGACGCACGGGAGAGGAAGAAGAGAACAGATGGAGGGAGGGTACAGGCGAGGAAAGTCATCAGAAAGCAAGCAGAGAGATCAGCAAAGTTAATAAAGAATGAACTTTCATTCTTTCAGGACCAGAGAGCTGGATCAGAAGTATTTCAATGTAATTCTTAAAGTTTGTTTTAACCTTTTGTGATGTGCCATATCCTGTTACTGTCTTAACCTTCCATAACCTATTGTGAAAAGGTTAAAACAAAGTCTAAAAATTATGTTTCACCCATGTTTGGTGAGGACCCACAGGTAAAAGCGGAAACTCAGATCTGATAAAGAAGTGAACAAAACAAAGCCCTATACATGTCTAGGTTTAAAAATAATAAGGTTAGATGCACAGATATTACACTGGCTTCTAATAGTGAAATATTCTATGACTCATTTTAATCAAATAAAATAGAAAAGGATAAGTCAACTCAAGAATAGATACAAGTAAGGGTTGAGTTAAAAGACTCCATTTACTACAGGACGTGATCTCAAAACAAACAGATTTTACGGAGATTAATTTCAATAAATGGAAGAAGAGGATGCCAAAATAACTACACCATGATGCTGACTTGTAAAAAGTCTGTATTTGTGCTTTGTCATGTCGGCAACACGACAGGCAAATAACTTTTAAAATGCTTATTTTCTGAGTTATTGTTGATCAGGGCTTTGCTAACACTATAACTGCTCTATCAACAGTCCATATAATGTCATCCACATCCAGTATAAGTATTAGCAAGTATCTGCGATTGTGATTAATCTACAGTTAACAGAGAAAGTTTTGGTTTCATTGTCTAAATGATCTATTATTTGTCTAACAATTTATTCATACAGTGGCAACAGTTCAATTCATGTAAATTATTACATACAACCCTTTTACTTTATCTTAGCCCCTAATTAATTATTGAGTTTGTGTTTGTTTTCACAAATCTAAATCAGGAAATGGGAGGCACTCCTCCTGTCTTAATCCATTTGCTTCAGAGAAAACTGCCTTCATCGGAGCATAATGCAAGCATCACAACTGAGCTCTCTTTATGAAATAGTAGATCTCATCTCATCTCATCAAAGTTATTTTTCAGCCGGCATTAGAAAGACAGTGATGTTCTGAAAACACACAGTGAAGCTGACAATTACATAACCTGTCATGATAACATCAGTATAATCTTTTACCTGCAGTGGCCCAGTTGTTGGAGGTCTTGTCGGGGGTGCTGTAGATGAAACGTCTCAGGCTGGTGACAGCGTGGGACCCCACCAGGATATAACGGCCAAATGCCCGGCAGTCCACCACCCTGATGTTGAGCGGAGGGTGGAGAAGCTCATTCTCCGGAAGGTCCTGACCACAAATTGGAGACACAAAGTTGTTGAAATGAGGTAAAGGTTTGTTCACGTCATGCCTATGCATTATTTTTTAAATAAGTTACAACTGCAAGTTTTAAACTTTTAAAGGTCTAGACATCAGAAGGACAGCTGCACTTACCACCTCAAACCATTTAACGAGGGTGCTGAAGTTGGGGTTCTTCTTGTAGTTCTGGATGAGGACAGACTGCACTCCTCTACCTGCGCACTCTATGTCCACCCGGGGCCGATCCACCTGAGCCAGGTTGATCCTCTTCAAGTCCCTTAAGCCCCAGAACAAAACCTGAACAAGAGAGGAGTCATTGGTAGGGGAAAGGGGATCTCCAAAAAAAAAGCTCAAAAAGCAAAGCTGCTGATTTAAATCTTACCTCTATGCGGTACCGACTTAGGACGGGTCGGATGCCGAGTGGCACAGGAAGAATCGGCCCTCGCTCAGAGTCTGTCGGCCCTTCAAGAGGAGGAAGATCAGCCCTCCCTCCCTGACCAATCTAATGAAGGAGGAGAAGTTAATGTGTGAGAGCTCCTTCTGCATCGTGATACTGCAGATTTCTCTCCCACTGCTTTAGCATTTCCATTAAATCTGTCTTAGCGTGACAACTTTGAAGGAGTTCAGAAGGGGTTGATGTCATGTTGGTAGAGATAACGGACGCTGTTATCGCAGTACAAACACTGAAGACAGAGTGACCAAAGAGTAAGATAAAGTGGGATGAAAAGAGAGAATGAAGGAGCACCTTTATTTGAGGAACAGCAAAGTTATGGACAGCGATCAGAGCTCGCCTAATGGCCTCCTCATCGAAAGGTATCTGTCAGCAGCAGGAGGGGGCACGAGAAAAAGAAAGAGAGAAAAAGAGAAAGAGACAGAGAAAATGGATATTTCGCTAAGGAAAGTTGAATCAATGAGTATGTTAGTGGATGGAATAGGAAACGAGGAAGAAAATGGATAAACATTTAATATTTAAAGCAGGAAAAGGCATATGTGATGAAGCAGGTGGGATGATAAAGGAAACAGGAAAGCAGATTGTGCAAGATACTCAAGAAATGAATTTGACATGTACAGAATCTTTGGTGGAGAGAAAGAAAAAAGTATTCTTCCTATTCTCTCTATGATCTTTTGTACATGCTCCACATCATTAAAGGTGGTCTGTAAAGTTGATCCTTTACTAAAATGACCAAAATGTGCAGCAGTGAGTCAGGCAGTCTCTCAGGATGGAGACCCAACAAAGTTGCATGTGTGCGTCCATGCGTTTGTAAAAAGCATTTGTGTGTGTTTATGTGTGTGTGCATGTGTCACCTGCAGCAGCTCAAAGGCAGCCAGCAGCTCTCCGGCAGTGCAGTTCCCTCTGTAAACCTGGTAGTACTCCAGCTGTGGTGGGAACCTCGGGGGGCCGTAGTACTCGTCACACATCTTGATGGTGGGCTTTGCAAATGTCCGACCTATGAACTCCGCCTTGCCCTGAACACCACATTGTGACAACGGGCGATTGAGACAATCAAGGGACAAGGGATGGGAGTTAGATACGGGTGTGGGAGTTGCAGTTTCTACAGAAGCCACTTGGTGTCAGTATTGGTCAGAGTGATCAAAGGTTAAAAAATGTAGACTAAAGATTAATGTAACAACAAATACTCAATAAATACAGATCTGTAGAAGCTATTTTAAAACTGGCTTCCTATACATGAGAATTGAGAAGCACTTTTTTCCTACAACAGCCATTAATGTTTCTGCAGCTTTGCCTGTTGCAAACTGAGAGGAGGTACATGCAAGTTTTTCCAAAACTCCTCCAGCAGCTAGATGAACCAAACAATTCATGCTTCAACAGCTGACAGCCACCAGAATATACTGATTGAACAGAGTCTCTATGGCACTGATGCCTTCACACTCTGTTAATCCAGTGCAGCAAGTGAAGGACAGGGCGGAGAGAAACAAGGACGGACAGACAGGAACAGGAAGGAAGGAGAAGCAAAGCACTTTTATTAGCAAGAACTAAATCCTGTTTATTCAAGTGTTGATTAATCTATTTATTAACCCCACCCCCCCATTATGCATCCACTCATTCACAGAGATGAACATCCTACCACAGTGTCCTGGTCATAGATTTCAACAACAATGATCGGTGGGTCATCTCTCAGCTCGCTGGCCTCCCCAAACAGCTCTACATCGTCAAACACCAGCAGCTGATCCCATGTGGGGCAAAGAGTCTCGCTCAGGACCTGCAGCACACGCATATCAAGTCAGTTTACGCATACTGATACAAACACTCACACACAGTTTATACACGCACACACACACACACACACACACACACACACACACACACACACACACACACACACACACACACACACACA
>JBAJHX010000031.1:8903062-8916714 GCA_037176925.1 Amniataba percoides | reverse complement strand
CACACACACACACACACACACACACACACACACACACACACACACACACACACACACACACACACACACACTCACGGTCCTACCTCAGTGACCTGGCTGTGTGTGGAGAAGAAAACCCGAGCGAAGGGATCTGAGAGGCCACTGCTGTCGGCAGCAAACAGACTGCGGGCCTGGTACATGTGTGCTCTCAGCTGAAACACCTGCTTCACTGTTGGACACACACACACACATCACAGTGACTGACAATCAATCCCCTTTACTAGCAGTTTTATTTCTATTGAAGTTAGAAAAGTGAACTACAAAGTAACAGCAATCAATAAAAGTCAGGTGTCTACTTCTGAGTGAGTTTGTTTCTGTGTGTTTAGCCTCTAATTGATTTTTGAGTTAAAACTTAATGGAAAATCAAGAGAAAATCAAATGCAAAGCTTAATGGTGAACAGAGACAAAATAATGACGTTCGAAACAAAAATGTTCCAGTGCATGAAAAGTGCTTACTGTTGTAGACGAGGCTGACTGGGGGGACGGACTGAAGACCGGGGCCCATTTTAGCGGCTTTGATCTCCTCAAAACCATTAGGCAGCCCGCTGAGGAAGTCCTTCCTCTGCTTGTTGAGGCCGAGCCACAGATACAGCTCCAGCTTAGCCTGAACTGTCCAGCCAGCGTGGCCAAACCCCTTCTTACCAGGCAGCTGTGGACACAGATTACAACAGTTTGATCATAAAACATGCAAAAGTAGATATTACATAATCTCTTTGATATTTTTGTACGAGAAGGCAATTATTAAGTGTCATGCAGGGACTGTTGCAAACCCAGAAATATTAAAAAACACTTCAGTGGTTTTCTCTCTAGGCAGCCGTCATAGATCTACAAACTACTTCACCATAATATTAGTCAATACTGTATCTTGCATCTTCCCTATTCACCACAATACATCATGCCACAGTGCAGTTAGCTACGAGAAAAACTTCTTCTTACAACGTTTAATTGGTACAAAAAAAATTGGAGCTCTTGCAAAGTGTGTTAGGAGACATGAGATTATTGTACCTTGAGAAAGACAGCTTTGACTTTGCCACAGTCTTTTCCTGTTTCCTCGTCCACGATGGAGTACAGAATGTCTTTGGAGGGAATCCGGGCGTAAGCGATGCGCTTGTTGTTGCTCATCATCCAGATGAAAACATCTGGGATGCTGTGCTGAGGCTGCATAGGATGAATACACAGATGATAGGTGACCAACACACTCCTTACTCCAGGTTCTTTTCCCAATTACAAATTAGTTTACGTTCACAAACTGTGGGATGTTTATATCCTATACATTATTTCTACATTAATACTTCAGTGCACTGTGTTCGGTTATGAGTTGTGAGAAAGTAACTGAATCTGCACCTCATCAGCAAGGAAACGAAGCTTCTGCAGGAAGTTCTGCACCAGCTTGAGCTTATCTCTGACTGTGTTTTTCTTCACCTGAGTCCGGATCTGCTTGGCCTGCTGGCCCATGCTGTCCTGCAGGAGGAAAGATAAATGATAATAAAGCATACTAACAGAGGGATGTTGTGTCTTGCATACATACATACTGGATACACAAGCATGCTTCACAGCTAAGGGTCTGCCCACAATCAGTTAAACCGACCGCATGAGTGGTTACTCTTGTTTTAAATCTACAAAGAAGTTACTGATACTGTTCCAGATTTTTTTTATTTTTACAACCACTAATGCAGCTCCCACTCAAAATGTGCCTGTTTGGAAGAGGCCAAATGCTTGGCCTGCAGTATTGATGTTTATGGGGCTGCTCATTCAAACAACATCACACTTGACACTGCACTTCCTTGGGTCCTCATTAATACACCCACTGAGTGTGAAGTCAATCAGATGATTACTGGTCAAGATAATCAGTGGACAGACAGATAGACAGACAGAGAGACAGACAGAGACACCTTCCATTTGTGTTCTCTTGCTTACTTTTGCTGCATCCCAGTTTTCACATCCCCTCACTCACCCAGTCGTGCAGTACAGCTACAGACAAGTCATTCTAAGTGTGCGTGAGTACATATGCCTCTCAAGCACTGTGAAGAAATATACCTCTGTATTTACAATGCATTACATTCCCTCTTGAGACAAATCAAAAGTGTGCTTGCGAATCAAATACATCATGAATCAGAATATGACACTGTAATATGAGAACGCAAAGGAATTATTCAAGAGAGAGAAACTGTATTCAATTTAAATTTGAATGATTTCCTCCGTAGCCTTGACTGCGTGCTATTTACTCACTGAGGTGCAAAGATTTGGGACTGAAGAGCTGGCAAACTGCTGCCATTAATCACAGCTCCCTTCCCTCTCTATTTGAGAATCATTAATCCTACCATCTCTCTCATGCAGGATTTGAGCCGCTCTCGATCCAGTTTGGTTCGGCCTGCCTGGTTCACGTCCTTGTTAGCCAGAGTCACAAACCGACTGGAAACAATAAAAAAAATTCAGTGGATGAAACATGAAAGTTGTTTAACTTTATACGTATAAATGTATTATCCAATAAACAGTAAATATACTGCAATTTTCTTTTACCGTAAAACTTCTGGGACATTAATGAGGATAGTACAAATCTTAAATGTCCATGTTTGAGAATTTAGGACTCAGCATCAGGAATCTGTATCTCTTCTTACCGCTGTGTCATAATGCCAGTTTTAATACAAGACCAAGACAAATGATGATTATTATGTTGCCTGCCTGCAGCCGACGCTGAGCTCCTCCAGCACTCCCCTGAGTCTGCGCTCCGGAAAAGCCTTCTCCGTCTTAATGATCTCCTGAACATCATTCAAACCCTCCTCCTGTCAGAAGACAAAAAATACAGCAACTCAGGACTAAATGAGTTGTAAGTATGTTTATGCGCAAAACATATTTGACAAATGTACGATGCAAATACATACACGTTATTATCTACTATGTAGTCGAATGTTTCTGTCATGTCCCATCATTTTTATCAGCCATGCTAACATGGTTAGCCATTGATGTGGAGATAAAAATAAAGGGCCGTCTGAACTATGTCATTAATTACTGAATGGATTGTTGAAGTTAGGTACAAACATTCATTGGTCAGAGGACAGTTTTTTTGTGATCTCCTGACTTCTCCTCTTTGCCCTGCCATGAGACACTCTGTTGCACTGTAAAATCTTAGGTGATCCTCTGACTTTTCATCTCACAGCATCTTTGGGTCAATAATAAAATCTCAGTCAAATCTTTAAGAATAGATTTCTGCAAAACTTACATTTCTATTAAGCTTATCTGTGCTGGGCTTTGTGTTCAGTGGTAATTACCAGATTACAGCTTCTCAGAGCTGCTGCAGAGTCTTAATCTTGAGCTACTGAATAACACAGTTCAGCCCCCCTTTGCACATTTGGGAGGAGCGTGTGTACTGACCAGTTTATCAGCAATCTTGTCCATCATGTTGGAGTTGTAAAGTCGTCTCCTCTGGTCCTGCCACCAGCTTTTGATGTAGACACACGGCTTCTTTTCAAAGTAGGGAAGATGGAAGTAATTTCTGTGGAGCACAATCAACAAAGCTGGTCTAAAACCATATATTGTTCCATACTATGCTAAATGTTTAGTCTTCTACGGTATTATCATCCCATCCTTGGCCTGGGCGCCGTGACCTTTGACCTCTGACCTGTCAGTGATCACAGGCTTCATTGGAGGAGTGGAGGAGACGGAAACCAGGTCTCCTTCCTCGTCTGCCTCGTCCTCGCTGGAGTTCTGGATGAGCTCGTTCTCCTCTTCTTCATTGTCCCCGTCTTTCTTCTTCTTCTTTGCCGACGAAGGCTTGCTTACACCATCGATCTGGTTGCCATAGTTACCTGACAGCCGGCAGAATATCGTGCATCGTTATGGTCTGCATTTGGCTATGCTGGCTATTGATTTTTGTACACTGTCACATCTCTCTGTGATACTGTTAACGTGTTGAGAGAAGGTGAGTGTTTACATGATAAAGAAAGGGACTTACTTACCTATCGTTATTTCAAAGCTTATTGATTTGTCGCCAATCTTCCTGTCAATCATGGTGGCCTCCAGGAAGGAACCAAAGAGGAAGAACTCATCTATTTTCCCCGTGGCACTCTGATTGAGTCAAGAGAGGGGCCATAAAGGAAATGTGAAATATTTTATTGTACTGAAGTAAAGACATTTTATCTTAGCGGAGGAGTAACTGCAGGTGATCTTTCCTATAATTACTACACCCATAAAATCCACCTGCCTCTCCTCTGAATTACTGAACCACTTAGTTTAGTCATTTCATTAGATTTGTTACTGCATTTCCGCCCTATTTTCTTCCCTATGGTGCTTTTCATTAATTCGCATGGTTGTTATTAAATTGATAAATAATAATCAGTTCTCATTCTTCTTTCAAAAAGTATTATTAGCAGTAGTTCATCACAATCCCCCCCAACTAGGCAGTGCAACAGAATCCACAGCAGCCTAAATCCAGTGCAAATGGCTTTGTGCCAGACTCAGTTTTAATGATACAACAGTATACTTTGGCCAATATGGACCCAGAAATTGGGCAGATACTGTGTCAATTTTACAGTACAGTTAAGCTGAGGAGTCTCATCCAAAGAAAGACACAACATCCTATCATTCTGCCACTTCCTAAAACAGGACAGGTGAATTACATTCACTCCTTTCAAAATACCCCTTTTAGCCAAAAGTGCACGAAAAATACTGCCGCCTCAGAGAGTTTTCAGGACAAACAGCAAATACACAGTCTTGATTTGCTTCCCAATATCTACATAAGGTAAATGAAATATTTCTTCCTAAACTCTTTCACAAATAGCTGAAATCAACTGGAAGATCCTCTTAAGTCTGTCAACAGAAATTCAAGTGATGTTCGACCTTAAACTTAACACACCCAGCTCACAATATTATCAATTTGAAAGACATTTTTATTGTTACACCTTCAAAATAATTTATTGGCATCCTTTCTCATTCTCAGAAACCAGATAAATGTACTTTCCTGTGAACGAACCACATTGATAAGCACATTCTACTTTGTGTTAGACATGACAAATGATGAGTCAAACCAAGTTCAATATCTAAAGGGGACCATTTACAGAATTTCTTTGTTTAATATTAGTCATCTGTCTCTCCTTCAGAACAAAGACGTTAACAGTTGGCACAGTGTCATGATGGCTTGAATGACTGCCGTTCCCAAGGGGACACATTTACTACATAACAGCCAAGAGGCCAAATGACTGTGCCAATACAGTGGTGAATAGCGTGGGGTCAGGAGAGGTCAAAGAACATGGTGTTTTCATGGATCAGAGCTTAGAATAACAGCTTTTGTCTTTGGCCATTTTGGCAGATAATTGAGTTTTCAGTGAGGTCAGAGGAGCGTTTCATTTGACATTTAAAATAACATAAAAATCAAACAGAAAATAAAGCAAAACACACTTTGGATGCTGTGTCTGCACCTGGGTCTTCTCACCTCTGAGATGTTGGAGACCGACTCCACCTGCACCTCAGTGGAGCTTATGATGTCAGGTAAGGTGGTGTCCAGGATCTCCACGGCGATGGAGAGCAGGAGACGAGCTCTGAAGGACACACCCTCTCCAAGGCCGTCATTTAGGTCCTGGTGCTCGTCCATCAGAGTGTACTGACGGGTGGAGCCGTACATGTTGGCCCAAGCTGGACCCAGAGTGGGCAGGAACCCTGGAGAGCGTGAAGGAAAATGAAATGTTTGATGGGGATGAAGTGGTGTCTGCAAAAGTCCTTTTTTTTGTTTTCTACATAAGGTCTTTCATCGTATCATCAGCATGTCAAACACTTGATCTTCTGACCCCTGGAAACAACAAAAAGCCACAAAAAGCCAACACATACACCTGAAAATCCATCTTTGGTGTGTGTTTCGTTTTCTTAAGAAATTTGCAAAATTCTTCATAATGGGTCTTTTACTTTTGTTTAATATATGCTGATGTAATTATTGACTGCAAGCCAATTTGGATGTCATCTACTAAATTCATACAGCCATCAGCAAAGGGTCGGGTGAGTCATGCGGGTCGATTTACAATCCACTGCAGGACAGCTAATTACTACATAAAGTTAAATATTAACTAGTCAAGACAGAGTATAATTAATATCCCTGACAGCTGATCAATGCCAATGAGACTTACTGTGTGTGTGTTTGACCTACCTTTGTCACCATCATTCGATATCTTGCGAAGGTCAATAAAGTGGGTTCCTATTGCAACATCGTTGACCTTATCCGAGTCTCGTATCTGGACCTTCATGCGCTTGCAGAGTGGAGGGAACAGCTCGGTGAAGACGACCTGCTCGTTCCAGATTGGCTCATAACTGCTCTTCTGGACCGAAGTCTTTCCCTGGAGACACATGAAGGAGTAAGTCCAAGGTGGAAAATACAAACAGGCTGTCAAGCTGTAGTCGTCCTGTTTTAATAATATTAACTTCAAATGGGCTTTTCTGTCACAGGCTCCATCTGACCAGGAGCAAACTGGGAAAACTTTTTTACAGGAGAGGATTGGTCTCTCCCAAAACAATGATCACATGCCATATAAATTTAAACACTTTTTGCTTGCTTTTATTGTTTCCTGTGCTAATACTGGTCACAAAGAGAACCCTTCAAAAAGAAAGTTCAGCAAAAGTTTAAAAAAGTTAATCTTTTTAGTACAAAATGTCCTCTTTGTGTGCCCGTCCCAATGGCTCAGAAAGGAAACTCCTGTCCGTTGAAACACAAAGAAGAGTTTAAACAAGATATATCAGAACTTTGTGAAACATTAATTTGATTTTTCTAACTCATAAAAATAAAGTTAGACTTTACCCCATAACGCCTAATGTGTTTTTTTTTTAAACCCTCTAAAATGTGTGTGGCACAGTTTCTGATACTAACCTTCAGACAAACCAATTCAGGTGCCTCCCTGAGGACATAAAGGTCATGGCTAACACAAGAAGTAGTTTTAGCCTTCTCTGCTCTCCAGACTCCTGAATTACCACCTCATGAACACTGACTGGAGGCTGTGATGGCACACCTCAAGCTCAAACATTAAAAAAATACTACTTAAGACTCAACCAGCGTGTTATTCGATTTAGTTTTTATTTCCTTTTCCTTTCTTTCCTGTCCTCTCTTTTATTTCCCCTTGATATTACAGTGTATTTATCTATGTGATGGATGTAGACCCCTATTAATGTTTGTACATGTGGTGCATGGATCTGGGGGGGTAAAAACAAATCATGATTCTAATAATTTGGATACTTAATGTCCATTAATTACAGTTATGGATATATAAATAATGCAGGGATGAAATGCTAATATGTTAGCATGAGTTATGAGTTCTATACATTGAGAAACCCACAATGCACTAAATGGGTTCAGCAATGACAACTTGAAATTAGCAAAGAATGAGAGGTTGCATGATGTGGAGGGAGTTACTTTCTGCCCGGCAAACTGCACTTGAACGTAGGGGTCCACCAGGTCTCTGTTCTCTCCTATGAAGGCCTTCTTCACATTAGCCATGATGCTGGTGTTCATTTTAGGAAGTCCCTCAGCGCGGTAGATCTTCACATAAAACCTGGCCCACTGTCTCTCTGCTGGGA
This sequence comes from Amniataba percoides, assembly GCA_037176925.1. Taxonomy (NCBI): domain Eukaryota; kingdom Metazoa; phylum Chordata; class Actinopteri; order Centrarchiformes; family Terapontidae; genus Amniataba; species Amniataba percoides. Next base: position 8,909,124 of record JBAJHX010000031.1, on the reverse strand, counting down.
TGCCCTCCGGGAGCAAGAGGTTCCTGGAAACAAGCAGCAACACAAATACTCATTCAAAGACAGCACTCGGGATACTAAACAAATTTAAGAAACACACAGCCTGTTGAAAAGCTTTTGAAGATATTGGACATTTGTCTTTACATAGGTTTCTGTTTTTACAGTCTTAAATACATATCATTATCCACTACTGTTATCTAATATTTCAGTTTTTAACTTTTTATAAGAGAGAAAAGAAAAAAGAAATCTTTGAAATGAGGAAAAAGTTAAAACAAATAATGAATAATAATTCAGCATTCTTAAAAATCCCTTTAGTGTGAAACTGGCACATCAGTAACAGTTTTTTACCCCTCAATGTCGTCCTCATCAGTCTCGTTGGCTTTGTGTGGGGTCTTGATATTGTCGCCCTTCCCAACCACAGCAATGTCACACTTTATATATCCCTTACATCCCGCTGTTATGTCGTCAGGATCAGACAGGATGGCCCACTTGTGGTAAAACTGATGTTCTGGGATCAGAGTCAATAAATTAGTCAACAACTATTTTCACTTCATAATGACACAAAATGTATTTTTTTATTTATCAAATAGACACTGCATACACAAATTTAGGATTTAATGTGTGTTATTATCTGTTTTTAGATTGGAGGTATAGCTTGTAGTTTACCAGGCTGAGAGTAAACGGTCCCAACATCCATCTTAAATGTTCCCACCAAGGTCCCACTCCGAAGTAGGTTTTTAGAGTGAATAACCTACAAAGACAGAATTGAGAAAGAAACCTTAAAATAAAGAGCAAACTCTGACATACTGAATTGGAAATAGCTATAAATGTGAGTGAGGCTACACGTGTGAATGTTGTGGGGAAACAGATAGCTTTAAGTTTAACAGGGGCTGAATAATGTCTTCTTCATTTTAGATAAAACATATCCAGTTTCTCTATTTGTCTCACTAATGAAACTAATTAAAGCAATAATCAGCTATATATTTAAATATTTTCACACTATACAGTTTCATATCTTCATGCTTTATGCATATAAAAGAGCAGTATTATCTGCTTATCTAGTATATATTAAAATATAATCCTCAGAACATTCTGTTATTATCAACACATAAACAATAATGCAGCAATGTCCTTTAAAATCTAACTCAAAGTGTGTACTTTTCTGTCGCAGATTACTTACTGAGAGCTTGATGATCTTGTCAAACATGACGTCAGGAGGGACATGGAAGTCAAAGACAAAATACTGCAGAGAGCAGAGAAAACATTCAGTCATTAAAATTCATTCACTGATACTGTTGTCAAGCACAATAAAACCTCCAAAAACCATTGTTTTGTTCAGAGGATGTGAAAGCAGAGTTCAACTAAGGAACTGAGTGAATGTACAGAAATGCAACGCTGATCTTTTCTTTATTATGAGATGACACTGCAGCCACATCACAGCTAAAGTAAATCCCCTCAAGCTTTCATTTCTTTAATGCCATGAAGAGAAAGTAGTTGATTTAAAGTTCAGCACTATAAGTATTTATATGCCTTTACTTTCAGGAATCAGTATATGTTCACAGCTATGCTGCAGCTTATGTGCTACTCGGCTACAGGCAGTGGCCTTGCAGAACACAAAGAACTGTGACATTTTATGTGGTATTCTGCATAACTCTAACATTGTTAGAGAGGCAGTCTAAATTTTCTCTGTGCAAATATTCTACAATATATTCTATGTCTTCTGTGTAATAAACAAAAATAACTGTTAAAGGAAACCTATGCTGCAGGTTATCTTTAATTAAAGCACAGCCTCTCTGCTTAAGTATTATACAGATGAATTATGTAAGAGAACACAAAATATTATAAAAAGAAACACAGATCAGACTCTGAAGGTGCTCAATATTAAAGGATAAACAAACAAAAAACCTCCTCAGGAAATCCCTCTTCCAATTGGAAATGTTAACAACAGTCACTTCAAACAGAAGCTATGGCTTTAGGACCCCCGTGTCCAAGGCTTGTACAGAAATCCATATGTGAGTAAAAAAAAAAAGGATTGACATGGAAAAACAGTGACTCACTACTATTATAGAATATTTAAAATGCACCATGCAACTTTAATCTGCACTGTAGGTACAATAAGTATGTATGTCAGTCAATTCTCTCTCAAAACTACAGAAAGAAACAAGAGAAATATATTACATATTATATCTCATGTTCATGTATTTTTGCAGTATTAACAGTGAACCTCCCACTAAAAGCAATTTCAGGTGATTATTTTCGAGAACAGTGAAGCTGCAGTATCTAAAAAACAGCCTGGACTGTGAACAAACTGGATACAAGGAGAGAAAGCCTGAAGCACCGTTATTCTGATCAGTTTGGTTTCCAGTTTGTCTGTCCGTGGGGGGTTTTCAGACAAACAGGAGGAATCGATAGCAGACAAACTGTCACTTCCACTCCCTGCAGGACACAACCTGGAGGCTGAACGCCGCGTGACCCTCACAGCTACTTTCTACTGTTCAGGAACAGAAGAGCTGACAAGAACTCTCTGGTTAAGAGTGTTATGTGTATTTTAAAGCCAATAAATCATTATGTTTGCTTACATTTTCTTAGAAATCTGGTTGCAAGAGAACAGAAAAAAGGTACTAACTGATGTCTTCATGTTGAGAAACACCTGCTCTCACTTACTGTGTCACTTGCATGAGATACATTTACTGAATGATACCAATTACTCTGTTTATAATCATATTTTCTTAGACTTTACAAATCTAGTTATTGTCGTTCATCTGTCTGTGCTGTTCAAAAACGCTATGTAAATCTCACAGTATGATTACTGTGTGGGTGAATATATATGTAGCAATCTTATATCAGACTAAGATGTCAAATATTGTATTTCTGTCAATTATGTCTTAAGTTTTTTGTAAACCTTAAAAAAACTACTTTCTTTAATCTGTATTAACTGATTTTTTGTCCACTTGGGGGCAGCAGGAAACATGCTATAAAGACACTGACATATCAACACCTTTTAACTTTAGAACAAAACAGAGTGAGAGCGAAAGAAAAACAGTAAACCAAAGCAATGAGCTGAAAGACACCAAAAGGCACTTCAGAGCTCTGAAGGTTCATAACTACAAGTGAACCCTTTCTTGTATTTACCTGTCATGCAACACAAGTTTAAGTTACCACTTCAATTACAAAAGAAACTATTATGCCTAAAAATTCTTGACATGTAGACTGCATGTACAGAACAATGAACTTAATGCACCATGGTATCGTGTTTAACATTTGAGCCTAATGGGATTTGTGTCATTATTCTGAATCTAACCTCAACTTGCCGCAGTAACTAATCTCAGTCGAAAACTTCAGCGTCGGCCGTAATGTGATCTAAGGCAGTTTATGTCAATTTCAATGCATGACTTGAATGCTGCATGGGTTAGAAAAATGGGATCAGTCTTGGAAATACAATTGTTTTCATATGAAGAATGGGAGAGAAAAAGATGAAGGCGACATTTGGGGGTTTGGTTATGTGACATAAAAAAGTGTCCACTTCAGGGTGAATTCTTAAAGGTGAAAAGTTCTCACCTCGTTGTAGTATGGGCAGTTGGTGGACTCCTTCATAGATGTGTACTTCTTGTCGTCTCCAATCTCTACACAAACCACCGGGTCCATGTTGAGGCCTATTAGCTGCCGGGCCTCGATCACTGTGATGCTGATCTGATGGGAGACAGCAGCACATCAGAGAGTCTGAAAGCTAAAACAATCGCACCTTCCTCCAACAGTGACTTAATCAGCAGAAACACTATCGTCAAAAATCATGCAACTATGCAGTAATTACCCTGAGGACAATTCAAAGGCAAAAACAAAACTCAAACATATTGATCTTTCACAAACTCTAATGATTCTGATTTCAGGCCATGAGGGCTTTTGCCAGATACTCTTTTAGTCGGTGATTCACTCTGAAATCTCCCCAGGCTACACTAATGTAGCGTTTGATAGACAAAACAGATCCAAGCTAAAGGTTTCCACATCCAAGCAATATCCCTCTGGTTTAATTAGTCGCTGGATAATGAAGAGAAACAGAGACAAACAAAAAAAAGAAAAAGGAAAAAAAGAGGATGAGTCTGCAGCCTACAGTTGCACCAGACTGGTGTTTAAATAGATCCATCCTTTTAAATAAAATGGGCCAGAAAATAGGCCATGGGCTCTTTACCGGTGGAGTCCACAATTATTCTGTTGCTTGTTTTCAGGCATGTTATGATGATGAAGTTCAGTGTGCTTATTACAGCAACCCGACAGCCATGATTTAAAGAATGCATATTTGTGGATACATTAATATCTGACATATAGTCACACAACCCCCAAAAACCAGAAACACAGACTTAGGGTCATTGTTTAACTTTTTTTTCCATACAGATAAATAAAATGAAATAAAATAAAAATATCATACAAAAGGTATGAAACTGTAATAATATAGATATTGTTACCACTGGACAGCCAGGCTAACCGTGCTTTCAGTCTTTGCGCTAAGCTAAGCTAAGATAAGCTAACCAGCTGCTGCTTATGCTAACAGAGAGATATGAGATGTGAAAAATGTAAAAGTGGTGTAGTAAGTAAATCTTGGCATAAACATGTGTACCTCAGTTAGGTATTACATCTTTTTAAAGTCTTTTTCAGTTTTTACAGCACCATTTGCTTTAAATGGAGGCTGTGTGTATATAACAACACATTATATAAGTTATACATACACATTTAATATATAAATAACATATATCAATAACATACAGTATATCACCTCAGAAACATACATGTGTATAAATGATCACAATGAACACACACACACACACACACACACACACACACACACCTGATAATCCACCGGTCGTCCAGAGCTTGGTTCCATCTTGATATCCGGCTTCGACCTGAAGAATTTCGACAAGATATCAGATTTTTCTACTGTGACAGAGTACCTTTGCAACACTGAAAACTGAGGTGGCACACGAGCACAGACTCAACTCTTAAATTGTGAAAACTCTCATTTTCCCAGCTTGAATACATTTATTTAAGTATATACTATCAAATGGCATCAGCGTGCCACCAGCTTTATCCTGCAGGCTCAGCAGTCTGAGCTGTACGGCACTGACTGAGGCCATTAAGGCTGTGTGCTTCAACCTGCTGTGTGCTGATGTCTCAGTGTATGAAAAAATGTGAGACCTCTTATTAGAAACGTTGGTGGTGACAGCCGTGACAGAGGCCAGAGAAATGGTGTCCGGGTCCAGCGATCCTGCAAGACGAATCGCCTTCCTGTCCAGGTCCTCCATGTCCAGGATGGCCGGCTCATCTGTACAAGTGAAATCAAGCAAATCAACAATAAAAAACACTTGGTTGATATTTTATAGTTTGATTCCAGTGGTGTTTACATTCAGTTTATGTAAATTCCATTACTTTTGGGCATTTACATGGAGAAATAATTCCCAATTTTCTGGGTGAGACCAGAATATTTTTAACATCCTCTCTAGAGTCTCTGGGTTGGACAGGCCATTTTAATTGTCTCTTGGTATGTATTGATCAATGAATCTTCTCTCCAGCTAACTCCAGGAATGTAAATTAACAAAACAAGTTAAGTTAATTTTGGGTCTGACAGGTGTTCTTGTCTTGTGCTGTTTTACCTCCTTTCTTGTGATCATCTTTAGAGCTCTTGATCTTGCCGAGCTTCATGGCTGAGAAAACCCCCTTCCCTGCTCTGGTGGAGGAGAAAGAAGGAGAAGGAGCTTATGTAAAGAAAGTGAACTTGTGCCTTATTCGCTGCTGATCCATCCTCAAATCAGACAGTTTCGTACTTGTCTCATTAAATTCACTCTCCATCAGTAAATTCAGACCCAGAGGAGAATTTCATTACCATGAAGAAGTGAATTCAACTTGCTCACTCGGGGACAAAATCAAAATGAAACCCAACACCATAGTGTCCATATATCATGGACATCTTTGTAACTTGGCTAGACATTTAATTCCAGTGGATTTGGGGGGGGGGGGGGGGGGGGGGGGGGGGGGGGGGGGGGGGGGGGGGGGGGGGGGGGGGGGGGGGGGGGGGG
>JBAJHX010000031.1:8892497-8902962 GCA_037176925.1 Amniataba percoides | reverse complement strand
GAAGGGGGGGATGGGGGTTGAAAGGGGGGTTTTTCTGGTTGGGTGTCCAGATATCGTGGAAATTTTTGGAGTTGGGGGAGACGTTGAGTTCAGGGGGGTTGAACCCCCCCCCCCCCCCCCCCCCGCACCACCTTCACCCACACCAATCTTCCAGACCCTCAATCACAAAACAACAGTATCCAGTGTCTCCACATTGATATTAACTGGATCACATATCACCACAACAACAAAGAGCTCATGATGTCATCAGCGCGGCGACAAATGAGGGGCCTTAATAATTAAAAATGAGTGTGACCGTTCAATTTGCTGCGGATATGGATACACGTCAGGAAATTAATGAATAGGAAGGTTTTCCTTTTGTTTCCTCGAGGATTCAGTCAAGTGTATCAGAGTTCAGTTTCTGCTTCGATCTTTCCCCCGCTCTTCTGGAAGCAACCTTCAGCCTCGACTCATAGAATATGGAGAACTGGTTTTAAGCAAATATATGTCAGCATCTCATCTGATGGGTTTTCATGGCCGAATGCAGAGAGACATTTAAAAGTCAAAGCCTAGAGCCGCGTGAAGTGGAATAAAAGTGGAGAAAGACTGAGAAATCACTTGTCGAAATATACTTGAAAAGCTTTTCCCGTCTAATTAAATCAAGGCCGCACACACCCGAGGATATGCCCCACGGACTTTAATGCTATGCCATGCATGTAAAGCAGAGTTTGACCATATTTTTAGATTTGATAAATTATTATTCCATTGATAAAAAATTTAGAAAAACCTCTTAATGTTAAATCTGTTAGTTGGAGATAATATACTGAAACAATGGGATGATTAATAAACTAGTCCATAGAACTTTTCAGAGCAATTTAAAAAGCCACCTTGTAGTCAGGAAATTCCCATATTTTCTCTGACATTTCAAACAGTTAAATCGACTAATTGAGCAAGCAATTTATTTATAACGAAAATCAGTGTGAGCTGCCGTTCTGGTTCATCTCCAGTTCAGATGTTCCTGTCATCCAGTCCACTTCATTGTCTCATTTAATGTACGATTTAACATTAAGATACCAAAAAGGAAAAAGGAATTGCATTTCATACATACCACATGAAAGACACCACCGATCCCGTTCACCTCCACAGAGAGGTCAGATCACCATATATCGGCCTCAGTAAGATCCCTCCCCAGGCTGCCTTGTATTTCAAACTATATTTCCATATTCTTCACCTGTCAGGTGCAGATAGTCCAGACCAACCAGGCTGATATCAGTTGGACAGATGAGTGGATGCAGGAGAGGAGGGGAGGGAGAGAGGGGTAGATGGAGGTAGAGCGGAAGTATGCAGTGGGTTGGGCTCAACAAGACGACTATAGTCGAAGCAGCCTCCAGAGTTTACAACAAACTAACATTGAAGGAATCCTGAACTTTACCACTGAGAAGAGACAACAGCCAAGGTGCTCTCAACTAGTGTATTATTTCTTCAGTGAATACACTCCTCCTTTAAATCAGATCAACTGAGGGAAAATCACCTTGAATAACAAAGAGTAAATATCTCACTTTGCTGCAGCCAAACACAAACAATCATTTGACTGTACTGTAGTGGAGTTTCTGCATAATCACACTGACGTTCGATCAAAAAAGATTCATTGGAAATTCTGCTAAATAAAGAAAGACGTGCTTGTCTTTCATTCCCTTTGCTTTTTTCCCCCGTTCCTTTGCTGAGTTAAGAATAAATTCAAGGACAAACATCAGAGACAGATGCTTTCAGCAGGAGGACCTGTCTGAATTCAAAATGAGATAAACCTTGAAAGGCATCCCACTATGCTAAATTAATGACAAAATGTAACCTTCAAAGATGACAGTGAGTAAAAAAGCACTAAAGAAAGAAAGGCCACCAGTGGGGTTTTTCAATTAGAGAAATCGAGATATGCAAACTTTAAAAGAAAATGCACAGAAAAAGCAACTTATCGAGAAGTTGAGAGGGTGATATACCTATTATGCCTCGTTCCTTCTTTTCCTTTGATCTGAAATAAAGACCACAAATGCATCATACACTATCTTGCAAATGGTGAAATCTAAGCATCGCACATCAAACACACGACACACCTTGAATGAGATTCAAGCTTTGGACTGTAGATGTAAGACAAAGCAAACATATGAGATGCTATTGAATATTTAAAAAGCAGAGTATGCAGGCAATATACATGCTAGTATGTGCTTTAAGCTGAATGAACTGCACTGTGCATCTGGGGGCAACTGTGCGCGAGTCAATAATGCATGAGGGCATTAATAAATCGCCTTGTTACACCTGTAAATTGCAGCAAAGACGAATGATCGAAGTTATTCCCAAGGTTACCTGGCAGTTTGATTTCCATCTCCTGCATGAAACTGGGGCTTCACACTGTGCATAAAACATTTTCCTCACAGTTATGAATTCATCTTTAATGTGCATCACAAGCAGTGAGCCAAGGAGCAGAGGGCGGGCGTGTGAACTGCAGTTAACTCCAGAGGTCTGGCTTTGAAGGTTGAATGAACATGACTGTATATGTAAAGATCTGTTATCTACTCCTTATGGGACAATTAACCTCTGGACAATAGATATTTTTGACAGTTGTTTGCAACTTGACATATCAAGCTTTTTCTTCTTCCTGAGCTCAGTATAGTGCTAACTCATCAAAACATTATACCAGCTGTATGTGCTCAATATTCCAAGATCATAATTGTTAGCAAAACCATGAAATCTTCCTACATTATCTACTTTTGTAGTTACATGTCAGGAGTGGTAAGTTAAAAAGTATTTAGACGTCACTGCCAGTGGTGGTGGTTTTACAGTACTGTGACACTTCTGTCTTCTTTTCAGCAACTGGGAGATGCCTTTATTATGTCAGAAATGCACTACATGTAATAGATGTACAAGTGTGCTAGAATAATGAGTACTCACAATGGGGAATTTATGTTATTCTTTCCCTCATTTGTTTTTCTGCATGAGGGACTAATTTAATTGCATATTCACTTATGAATCCATCAATCCTGAAAACTCTTTTGGTTTACCTTTAAGGTATCTCATATTCTTCTAATTTGTTATCACTATCATTGAAAAAAATGTTCGTATAAATTGCTTCTAGTAATAACTTCAATGGCCAGCTCCAGTCCTCAACCTTTACTGGAAGTATGCAATCAGTTTGCTGCACAGCTTTTCCCTGTTTTATCCACATTAAGCATTTGTTTCTAAATGTGACATGTAGTAAGTGTATGCGGTGAAGACGAACTTCATCGGCCGCTGTACAAAACAGGCCTGCAGATGAAAATAAATGAATAAAAGGAGGATTAAAAAAAAGAATTCCCCTGCAGCGATCAATAATTCATTCACATATACTGAATGTTCTGCTCTGGGGGCTCTGCTGAATGGAGCTCAATGAGCCACCCTACACACACCTGTTCGTTCTCTCACACACACACATCCACTGATACCATGCACATATTTTGGAACCTGGATGGGAGCCAGGCGAAGATCTGCAGCTGATAACACGGCTGGCGAATGAAAACTCTCACTGAGCCAGAACTCCCGATCCTGACACCTTATTGAAAACTCTGCGCTCTCTCTCGATGACTCTCAATTCTCAGAGCTTTTCAAACTTTCCACTTTAACTCGAGTGAGACTCGAGTTTTATCCTCTGCAACAGATAAAATGGAACATCAATACTTTCTATCCCGGTGATATTGACGTCTCCTTTCGAGCGCTCTTGTGTAGCTGCCTCATTTGCCTACAGGAAAGTTAATTTATACTCTTTTGCCTGTGATCTTGCGTTTGTTCGCTCATAACTTTGCCCTCATTAGTGTCACACAGTTAGAAGCTTATGCAAGTTTAATGTCTTCACCGCCAAAATAAGAGAGCACTTTGAGCCTGCATGGCCTACATACAACAAACAAAACATCTTTAAAAAAAAAAAGAGGAATTTTGTGTGTGCGCACATTTATTTGTAGAATAAACACACTTATATTACAGTGTGTGCATAAAGCAGACTGAGGAGGCAGGAGAGGTAGGATGGTGAGGAAAATGAACAGGAAGGAAGGAGGAGAATTACACAACAAACGTTTTTTTTTCTATGAACACCCATTACCCACCCATTTAAAATTTTAATATTCACTCCAAATAGCACTCTTGCATTTTTTACTCTGTTATTGCATCAACTGGGCTGGAAAAGAAAATCTCTGGACAACACACTTTCATTCAGTCTGCTTCGAAAGCTTTCAGAGACAAACTGTTCCTTTTCAACATCCCTGTAGACGTCCGAGGGATTTTCATTTCACTTTTCATTTCAAGTAATGTCAGAAAATAAAATCTCTAATGAGAAATCCTAATAAATCCCAGAATCTTAAAATTTCTGTCAGGGATGAACACGCAGGTGATGCAGAAACTGGGATTTACCCCAAGAGGCACTTCTTCACGTCGTCATCGTCTGCTCCCACATCTGGGCTGGAAACAGAAAGATAACAGGGAGGAGCTCTTACACGCTCGCTGGCAGTGTTCGAACTTACACAACGCGCCATCACACAGGCTGAGAATGAGAACCACTGCAAACCACAGCAAAACACAAAACAACACAACAGCAGAGCTGACAAAAATCACGGTCCCTTGAGAGAATACAGCTACACAGGAAGAAACAAGTGATGTCAAAAATTCAAAAGGCTTCTGCTTCAATCCTGTACCCGTCTCAGTCAAACTTAACAACTAGGAACAGCTGACGAGAAAAAACAACATATGCTTCAAATAGCTGATGGTTAAAACTTGATCGTATGGATTTAAAAAAAAAAAAAAAAAGAAACTCGCTGATCTGAAGATTGTTCATTTGCTGTGGAGGGCTCACTGTACATTTGGAAGCTGACAGTCCAACAGTGTTCAATAAATGCATCAGGTGCACCAGGGAAATGCTTGATATATGACACCAATAATGGCTCAACATGGAAATTACACCCACTCCACATACAAGTTTCACAGAAAGAAATAAAATCGTACTTTTCAGGTATAAGACAATTTCTTATGGGACCTACATGCCAGCCGCGTTGATTTAAATGACTTTAAATGGGTTTAGGCCTCTAGTCAGGTGAAAGTTGGGTGGAGCATGAATTGATTATTCACTGAACTTCTCACCTAAACAGCGATTGTTCAGTCATAAATAACCAACCGTAACTACTTACTGCAGTCCTGTATTGGTGCATTCCTTCAAAGGCCAAGGAGCACATCACTAATGACATTAGTTTGTAATTTATTAGCACATTTCCTCCTCAAGCAGCTTTAGCCTCCGTCTTTCAGCACTGTACTGTGCACTAAGAGAGTATCTAACATCTCTTATACAGAGGACAATGTTTTTAACCAACAAGGAGCTGGCCAGAAATAATATGATGATGAAGATGATGATGAAATAGACAGTCACCGGCTAAACAATAAGGCCTGATTCCACTTCTCTGTGAAATTAAGGATGTATCATTTAAAGAAATAACTACACCCACAGAGAGACCTGAGAGGAAGTCTAATCATGCAACATAAGTGAAAGCACTTGTGCAGGTAAGGTCTTAGATGATGCAATCCAAATAATTGAAAAGACACTAAATCTATGATCTATTTTTAGAATTCATGCATATACTGTAAACAAATGGCATGTTTCTGTTTTAATGGACATGCTGCTTGTTGTGGATGTTTCCAGCGGGAGACTGTGCTGCAGTGAGCAGCCCCACTAAGATAAAAGACCACCTGCACCTTTGTACTCTGTGATGATCATCAACATGTAACGCAGAGCTGTGTTTGAGGACACAGCCATTTACGCTAATGGACAAATGAATCACACACTTGGCAAAAAAAATAAATCATAATGAATAAATCAACACTTGTTTCTGTAAATTATCCTTCAACAGAAGCTCTGCTAAGGCTGAATCGTCTCCTATGATTACCAATTTGATGTTATGCAAATGAATCATGAATATTTAAATGTGTTGAATAAACACAATGACTATTTACAGCAATATGTTTCAGTGAGGCAATGCTGGTTAATTTATTAATTGTTTTCACAAGAGCAAAAAAATCCTGTCCTGTTTGACCATTGCACCAATGTGAAAGTATGATCGCACTCAAACCCATTTCATCTCATTGTCCATTTTTTCCCCCTGCATTTGATGTCCACAGATCAAATGACAATTGGAGCTTCAGATCCATTCCCCTCATGTCTGGCACATGTTTCCTCTGCATGCACTATTCAGCAGAGCTGCTTCACTGGCAGTAAAACCACGTAGGAGGTGATTTATTTATTAGGAATAACAAAACCCCTGCAAGGCTAGACCATTGTGGTTGTGTGGATAGCCCAAAATGCTTTATGGGTGCCGCCATAAATCATCCTGCAGGGCCCGGGAGACGATGTGAGGGGAGGCGGCGGCTGCAGAGAGGAGAGGTGGTAGCAGGCGGGATGGTCATCTTCGGGTGCAGTTTCACTCAATTAAGAGGCTGAGGAGGAACCGATATGCCTTAACAAGCTACCCACTCTCTATTAGAGTCGTAGTGCACAGTTATAATGAAATTCGATGCCCACTGCAATGAGCACAAACTTTCCTGTAAGCTGCGTACATGACCTTTAGGCTGCAGGTGATATAACAGAAATAGACAGCAGTGGGTGGAGCTCAGTGCGCCATGTAGACACAGTTCCTCTGTTTGTTCTTCCACCCTGCATTCATGATTAAACCCAGCCATGGCACTGCATGGGAATACAGCATAAAAGAAGAGTTTGTGTTTGCCTGCCTCCGACATCCTTTAGAAATTTGGATGATAGAAGTAGTTTTAAGTCTTAGAATGACTTCTGGCAGCTGATGACAATCCCTCAGAAATACTGAGATTAATGCCTCAGAGGGGCACTCTTCATAGTCTCCAAAGAAAAATGATAAGCAATGAGGTGACGTTGCTGGGAATTATTGCACCTGCATAAAAGAGTTGGTGAAACAGACACACAAAACCACAAACTAAAGGGGAGGGAACATCAGGCAGGCAGAGAGGATGTAGGAAATAAACCTTGAGGCTCAACTCTTCATAACATTCTCCTCCTCTTGTTACACCTCCTCTTTCCCAGAGGAACAAGAGAGTCATCCCCGGTTATCATCTCCTGCACATTAACTCTTCGTTACCAGAATGAGAACAAATAACGCTGCCCATGGAGTGTGAGAATTCAGGACACAATGAAATAGCTTTAGGAAGTTTCCTTCTGGAAACCTCTCAACCACAGATAAAGTGAGGAGCTGGTAATTCAGGACTGAAAAGGCTCTAGATTAGAACTGGCAAGGCTATTAAAGTCCATCAGTCTGGCCAATGCCGGTGTGAGGCAGATTAGAGGTGGATTTGTTGGCTTTGCAGGAAGTTATTGGTATTTTCTCAGCAACTCATCCACTTTTTTTCAGACAAAAGCCCTACGGCATCCCTCACAAAGACTGACTGACAGCTCTCTGCAACCACTGCAGGTAGATGACAGGTGCTGCAAGGACGGAGGGCATGTTCACCTAAAGCAAGGTAATGAATGTGTGGAGATGCAGCTCAGTTACAAATCTATAGGTTTTAGCTTCATACGTTTTGCCGACTTCTCACTTTTATTGACTCCTTTTTGCAGCATTTCTCCACAGCAATACTCTCTTTTTTTCCTTTTTCGACAAAACCAAATACTGTATCTGTTATATAACACCCGTGGGAGGCTCTAAAACTTAGATTAGTCAACTTTTCTTGTTTCCCTCTGGCTGCTTTGTGCCTCACATCTGCAGACCTTGAACAGCTTTTAATTTTATGCTGTAAGACGGTGCAACTTCAGTGTCAACAAACAAAACAACAGCGGCACGCACATGGCACTGTAGCACTTGGCCTCGCGCACACACGCAGTTATTCACACACATATTCGATATGCAGCATAATCATGGACTTGGGGGTCTGGCTGTGCAGATAGTCTCAGTGGAAATCGATACCACCCACAGATTATTTCACACACTACTCACGACAAGCAAACTACAGAGAAAGACCATGCAACAATGTCAAGAGGAAAAGAGCAGCCCGCAGGGCAGCTACAGTTACAATTTTTCATACGAAATCTATATTATCTCGAATAGCCTGGGATTACTTGTCTATTGCTATGAACTAGGAAATGCAATGCATGCAACTGTATGACCAGGCAACTTTGGATACAATGTTTTTTCATTTCAGTTTTAGCATTTTAGCTTTGAAATACATTTAAAATTAAGGTGTACTATTTTCAACCCCGTGAGTACTGGTAGAAGAAAAGTCTCTTTCATTTCCCACAACATCACCTCTTTGAAATGGACAAAGTTTGTGTTGCCTTCCGTATCACAGTCAGACAGTCAATGGACAGATTTAAAAAAACACATCAAAACTGATGCTGCCGAGCCAGAGATCTCATCTTGTACAGCTCAGGTGGAGATTCAAGCGTGTCATACGAGTAATGGCTAATGTTACCTTTAGCCTCACGCAGAAACGATGAGTGAGATACAAAGACCTGGCAAGTGCACTTCTTTCTATCTCTACACTCAGACTTGATGACACATATCCAGACTTTTTTTTTTTATCTTCAAATCTGTAGTGTTCAAGTCCAACTGATGCTGCCTCAGGCCTCCTCACAGCTCCCTCTGGAGACACAAATGGCTTCATACAACTTTTTTCACATATGGACAGAAGCTTTCCCCAGTGCCTGTAACCACACTTTGATGTGTAAAATGGATGGAAATCCCATTTAAAATGTCCAAATTCAAAGATAATTATGAGAACAGATAACTGTCAACTATCTAAAACAACTTTTAGATCAAAGACCAGCTGTTATGTTTTCAACATAGCTCAAAGCCTCCGTCCAACTGCACTGATTACTTCACTGAAACACCAACCAGCATTCAGTTTTGTCACATCTGAATCACGAGTTAACATACTGACAGAACACATCCTGATTCATAGATTCATACTACAGATCATAGATGATTTTTACAAAAACTTGCTCCTCACTGTGGTTTAGGGGGCATCACTGTCTCGCCACAGTCATTTAAACAGAAACCGTACATGTGCCCCTGCATAACAGTGACAGCTGTTACATAAGCTGGACAGTATTACAAAGCCCCATTGATGTGCTGGATTCAGCTGTCAAGTTATTTGGAGAGTCTGTGGAGAGTTGTCACAGTAATATTCAGAGGCTGATCAACAGCATTTTAAGGCCGACGGTCTCTGTAATGTATTGCAGTGGAGTTATCATGAGATCGTCTGTATGTTTGACTCACTTTCTGAAGGTTGGAATGGATCCCTGTAAGGATCGTCCAGGAGATGTCCCCGACCCATGACTTTGTCCGGACAGCAAGCTGTCCGTTTCAAAGGCAAACATCCCATCACGATCATCTGGCACATCCAGGAACTCCCCGTCGCTCCACACTCCGACGGTGCCATCCATCGACTGGTATCTGATCTCTATGGTAACACTGGTCTGAAAACAGAGAGGAGGCAGGTGAATATGAGTTTATATTATCAGCACATAGTCAATCAACTTTCACTTCCACAGAGGTCACTTTAAAGTCCTTTGGTGGAAAAAAACACTTCATCTCAATGTGTCAGAAACTTTTTTTTTAATAACAGAGAGGGTGCCAGATTATTCAGCTGTTGAGCAGACCTTATTATTGCGCCTCTCATCTGCCTCTGATTTGCATATTAATTCTGCACCAAAATCACATCCAAGGACTTTCTGACATGTCTAATCTAAACTCATACAATGCCAGAACTCCCAACACAAACAATGTGCCTGACACTGATATAATTTGTTTGTTTGTCAGGATAACAGAGTGCTGTTATGACATGACTTACACTCCCTCAGCTGTCAAGATCATTTAAAGACTTTCAACAGAGCCTGAGGAGCACAGGCTTGCCATACCATATCATAATATTTTCCCTTCAATTATTTCTTCAAGTCAGTTTCATTAAATCTTTGTATTTGTCAAGTAAGATTTATTTTTTTCGCGTTTCTATCCTGGAGGTCTTGCTTATCATCTTATATTAAATCTTTACCCCTGCGAGCAGCGTGGCTTGATTGACTGCAGTATTGGTGTGTGGGTCGGTTCACCCATTATCACAGCAATTATTGTCATGAAATGCTGTGCACACATTCAAATTACCCTAAGAAATAACTGTAATAACTCTAGTCTTTCCTTAAGTTTTCCTCTAGCGACATTGTCGGGTCAAATCTATAATACTTTGGTGACTTGCAAGGCTAATGACATTTCCATCCGCCTCAAATGCACTTTACTGCAAATTAGCAAATGTTGGCATGGTACAATAATAAGCCAAGATGACAGACATTATAAAGATAATATTAAATATAATATATCTATTATATATCTATCTACACTCACCGGCCACTTTATTAGGTACACCTGTCCAACTGCTCATTAACACTTAATTTCTAATCAGCCAATCA
>JBAJHX010000031.1:8879494-8892413 GCA_037176925.1 Amniataba percoides | reverse complement strand
TATGGACCAAACTCTCTGAGGAATGCTTCCAGCACCTTGTTGAATCTATGCCACGAAGAATTGAGGCAGTTCTGAAGACAAAAGGGGGTCCAACCCGTTACTAGCATGGTGTACCTAATAAAGTGGCCGGTGAGTGTATATCTATATCTATCTATCTCTCTCTCTATATATATATATATATATAATTTAGAGCATAAATAATATAATGCTTACATTTTATTTGAATAGACAAACTCGGAGCAGACACACATAATGTAACATGGCACTGACTTTCAGTAGAATTACAGAGCAGACAACACCTCTAGGCTTAGTCTTGTCTCATCTATTGCAATCCATTTAATTCTGTTTATAAAAAGCTCTCAGTGTCGGCAACAAACTTTAACAGGACTATAAATCATCTCTACACCCTGGTATTTGCTGGGGGAATTGAGATTGACAGTAAGTCTGCAGTTTAATCCAGGCAGGAAACAATGGTGACACTGTAGTTTGTCTTTGGTGTCTTCCGGGGACTCAAATATTATCCTCCTGACAATGACCGCATCTTTATTACAGAGCGGCCAATTTATTCCACGGACAGAGACGGATGAGGAGAAAATATACACGGGGCTCTTGTTGGCCTTCCTCCCTCCATCTCTCTTCCTCTCAAGGCAATCACTGTAGTCCACTAGGAGTTACTATGTCACTATGGCAACCGCACCAGTGCACTTGTAGGTGCTCTCAGGTGGCGCTGGATTTAATTTCATCTGTTTCTTCCTGCAGGGTTGTACAGAACTGAAATTCTTTTAATTGTGTGTGTGTGTGTTCACGAGTTGGCGATTTAAGTGTGTGTGTGTGTGTGTGTGTGTGTGCAAGCCCTTAAGCACTCCCATGGTGTGTGTGATCATCCCAGAAACGTCACATCAGCACTCCCTGTACCGCTAGCACACTTCCCCACCCCGGGGTGCTTTAAAACCTCATGTGGTTACGTTCTCCATCACACCTCATATTGTCAGGCTCTCTGCTACACACACACACACTTCCTACATTAAATATTAATCAGCAAAAATCATCCTCACACTGATATGGCTCTCAGTGAAGCCGTTCTAAACACGATTTCCAATCAATAGAGAATATCAAGATGAATGTTAATGGCAAGCGCCCTAATGCGGTGATGTTGCTGGGAGACTCTTGTATTTCCATCAGAGCCTTGCTTGCCAAATGATGGCTGTTATCCCTCCTATTGCCACCACTGCAGGCGTATAGATTGATTTCACCATCTCCCTCTATTTGCTTGTGAATGCATTTTGCTGGCTCGTAAGATTCCTTTCAATTCCACCGCTGTAAGGTGAGCCATAATTGTACATCTATAATTGGTTTGAGTAAAGCTTTTAAAAACAGTTTTTTGTACATCTTCCCTTTTAAATATTTGTAACGTAGAAAAAACACCTTATTCAACCATGTCTGATTGTTGTTTTTCTCTGATGATTCTGTTAATATATTCTGTATCAGCTCCCCACAGAAGCTAAATGAGTTAAATATTTTAGAAACATTTCCACAAAATTCATCCTGTTTGGAATCTCTGCTAATCTTTTAAGTAAAGTTGTTTGTCTGTCTGGGATTAGTTTGTTTAAATGTCCAGTGTGTTTTTTTTTATCTACCAGGAAGCAACGGACAACTATAAACACACTGTTAAAGTGCTTATGGTGAATATATTTACACAGTAGATGTCCCACATTTGTTCTGCTCTCAGGTCTGTTTTGTTCTCCTCAGAAAAATGTTTCATCTTGAGGCTTTTGAGCACACATCATAAACATACAGAGAAAAGAACAAAAGAAAAATAACAAAGGATTTGAGAGAATTCAAACAAATGCAAATATTTCTTTGAAATGAATTGAAATGAACACAATCAATGCAGCTCAATCCTGAGCTATATTGCAGAGTTCACATGGTCCTGTTTCTCTGTTGTTTCTCTGCATTACTTGAGACACAAGTTAAAAACATGACTCAAGCAGACACAAGTCCTGACCTTTATTCACAAGTAACATCTGTGTGAGTGACACACTCAAATGCTTATATTCAGTTTGGTGTCATCCATTCAAAACAACTTGCAAATTCTCTTAATTTTGCATCAACTAAGAGAACAATGATAGGCAACAGGCAGACAGAGAGTCAATATCGCAGATGTTGGAACAGGCCAAGGGACTGTTGCGAACAAGCTCTCCAATCATTTTAACCCCGTGTAGACACGTTGTTGTTGTGTTCAGCTTTACCTTTATTGAGGTGTTGTTGTCATCGATGAGTGTGTCGGTCAACTCTAGGTGTCCCTCCTCAGCCACCTTCTGGAGAACCATACAGAAAGTCCCCACCAGTCTGCAGGAAAACACCAACAGAGAGCCACACATCGTAAACAGAAATCAATGAGATCAGTACATCACATTACGTCAATACATGGTGTTTTTGTAACTCGGTGTAAACCTATTGTCTTTGTTACAGTTACAATGACACATACCAACAAATAACACAGTTTCTTTATTAAATAAAAAACCCAGAGTCATGAACAAGCTGCTGTCTGGTGGGTGGGTGGTGATGAATACGTGCTGTGACAGACATGGAGAAAGTGCCATACTGCCTTTGTCACAGCTCACTATGGTGTGTCACTCACTCGCAGAGCATATGAAGGGAGCAGATAGCAACTCAAATAGACACACTCAATGTTGATCATTCTTCCTTTCACCTCCTCTTTGTCTTTATTTTGTAGACATAACTGTGAGTAAATATAGCCAAATCAATCCTCATCCATTCTTTTGCCAGTTGAGCCGGTATTAAGCGGCAATAGCTGCTCAGTGTATTCATGCTCAGTTGGAGCTTTTTTCATTTCTCTTTGGCAGCGCTGCTGTTTGCCATTTTCAGCAAATTATATGCACACACAGGAAATTAAATTGACTTATTAGGATGGTTTCAATTTGTTAGTGTATTTTAGACTTATTTTTCAGAAACACACAGCCACTGGATTATCTTCCAGTTAAAAAACTTAATGAGCATCTGGTTTAGTTTCAGAGGGTACATTAACAACTTTCACACTTTGCAATGCTTACTGTGCACAGACAGTAACATAGTAAATGTGAATGTTAAAGCTCAATAGAAATGATTTACACAATATAGAGTACCCTGTGGATTTTTTTTAAACAAACAGACAAACACAGCATAATTTGAAATATTTTTTATGAATGTTAAATAGATAGATAGATATATTTTAACACTTGAAAAACTTTTGGTAATATTAAAGTTATCAATAGTGCTGATCCTACTGAGAATCGACAGTATACTCTGTAGTGTTCGTTACTTTCAGGCTATTGGTTTGGTTACAGGATTGTTATTGTATTTAATTATCCTGATTAGGAAGTGCCACCTTTCTGGCAGCACATCAAAGGAAATATGAAGCATAGAAAACATAGAAGAGAGCTAATTCTCCAACGCTTTAAACACATTTCAGCTCTAGGCAGCAATACTCAGTCAGTTCTCTTAAGCTCTTATCTACACTCCCAAGGAGAAATAAATAAATGTGTGAAGAGTCCGACCCCATTCATTCGCTCAGAACAATAAAAAGGTCATTTTTTTGCTTTCATTTTTTTAAAAGTTGCTTTGTGGAATTGGCAAGAAAAAGAAAGTTTCTCTTGGGTTGTCCGAATGTAAAAGTAAGAAAATATTGACTGATTTGAGAAATAAACACAGAAATGAAAGTTTAAATGACTAAATGAACTAAATTTAAGTCTGGCAAGTTTTAGTCACATCTTTCAATTTGAGTGAAATGTTATGGTCGAATCAATGGATTATTTTAGTATATTTATGCTGTTTCATAATGGAGTTATTGTAATTGTCAGCTGTAAACAGTGTCTTGTCATCAGTAAGCTTTTAAGAAAGCTCCAATGACATGGAAGTGCCTGGAAACAAGCACGGATGCCTCCGTCAGTCAAAGTCCTCATGATTCATCCAGACATGTTGGCTATAGAGATATTTGTCAATACACAGAACTAACACAGCTTTTTTGTACCATTGAGTTGTGTTGTCCAATGACAGGAGCGAAGGAAGATGTAGAGATGCTGCGCTGTCCGCCGACTCGTCACCAGTTGAACACCAGAGGGTGGAGATTACATTGGTACTTCTCGTCTTCGAGCACAGTTTTAGCAATTATCATCATTGCTTCTTTGACAGCAGCCTCATCTGAAAATGCCTTCTTTTTCGTAGTGCGCTGCCCGGCGGGTAGTTAGCATGGTAGCTTGCGTTGCAGGCTGTGAAATGTCTCTCCACATCGTGTCGCTACAGTCGCCCCGCAAATGAGAAACACGCAGGCTCCTTTCACAGTGGTAAAAAAAAAAAAACTCTACCTCCCATTCATCGTGAAAATGATAGGTTTTCTCTCTTTTTTTCTGCCATCTTTTTTGGGGTCAATCACCGTGTTTTTGCTGCGCCACAAACGCTACATTTTGGCCGCGCGCACAATACTGACCTTTGAACTTTAGTAGGTCAGAGTTCATTTATATTTATCATTAAAAAATTTTCATTAATATATTGTCATTTCCAGTTCACACGTAAGAGTGATTTAATCAAGAATGGCAAAAATAAAATTAAATAAATACGCTCACTGATAAGTGCTGTTTTTTGAGCTAATTTTAGAACAGGCGGGCACTGTGTTGGCGACCCCTGCATATAAAAAGTAGCCCATTGAAACAGATCATGTTTGTTCAAGTCCTCTAGAAACACATAAAGGAGGCATTTTCTGATGTGATGCTACTGGCGGGACAACATCATTTGTCTTTTCATTTTTATGATATGACAACACTAAGGTTAAGCTTTGGTTAGATTTACCAAGAAAATGGAGATGTAAAGTAAGTACATGTAAGTACATTTAGAGACAATGTAGACAGTGAATGTTGTTTGGGGCCCCTTCTGAAACAACTGATGCTGTCATTCTTCTCATGCAGTACCAAGAGGAAACACCACAGACTCTTTGATCGCTGTCATTACAGAGAAGATCATTACAAATGAGGCTAAGATCCTCCACAGAACATAACAGTGGGCAGAAACCTGGTACCGTCCCCATTCAGGTAGCCAATTAGAGCTGTTGAATAATTTAAAGAATTTCCCCCAAAAGTGTGTGTTGACAGTGCAATCAGTCACACACAAAGAACATGCAGCGCAGCCCACACTGAACCACAGCCATATGTCCTTTCCTCTGTAATGAGGTTACATTTTCAAACACACACGCCAGCTCAGCTATGTAGCTGTGTTTTTCATTTCAGTACGGATGTGAAATATAAGACAAAAACATACAACACGCTGGAGTAACAAGAGAATCATTAGGAAGATCAGACACACAATCACTTGGTGGGATACGAGTCCGCAGGGAGAGATAATATCATAAACCAGGGGCATAAAATCAATAGCTTACTACTAGGCACGCACACACACACACATACACACACAAAAAACACACACACTGACAGGCAGAGGAAATCCGCAGGGATTGCAGCTAACGATGTGAACTTCCCAACAGGACTGTAGAAACTGACAAACACACACATACATTCAGACACACTGTACATCTACACCTCAGTGTGAAAAGACAACCAATACAATCGTATTAAATTTACAACCAAAGAGTCGCGAGAAAAGCTGTGGGCTCATTATCAGTGAGCAAATAAAGAGTGTGCTGTTTATCTCCTGTCTCTGAATACAGTAGATTAATTAAGAAGGGGAATTCTCATTCTCAAAGGCAACTGAAATCCAAAAGCTTCACTTCCACGAACGTGCTCTGATAACAAAGTTGGTTGACTGGAGACAACTTCATTCTTCCACTAGTCTATCTGGCTGACACAGGTGTATTGTGTTTGTGTTGTGTTTGTCCTCCACTGACTGCCAGCGTATTGTCAGGTTCCTCCATTCACTGCCTTTGTCGGTGATGATTGAACCTTTCCGCACATGCACGCTGTTTACAACTTTCTATCTTATCAAACTGGAACAGACACAATCCCTCATCTGTCTGACTCGCTGTGGAAACAGCTTTCCTAATCTTACTTTATCTCACAGATTCTCCCTTAATTTTAACTGTTACCATAAAATATATATCCTCGTGCTCTGCTCGCCCAGTTTTGAAAAGCTTTTGTAAGTAAACGTCTCCTCAAGAAAAGACAAGAAAATGTGAAATTGGTAGTTAGTGCTCCTCTTTTAGTCTGGATCCCATTTCCCAAGTCATAAGGTGCCTCTTTTCTACTGCTCTCGTAATTGAAATTTGGCCAGTGTTCCCACAAGCGCTGTTTACCTCCCTTGGTACAGCGTGCATCTTGGTAATCGAGCAGTTCGGACACATAGTTTGAGATTCTGTCTTGCATTCATGAGGGTTGGGTATATTAGCTATATTCTTAAACTGTGGGCTGTCCTCACTTAACCCTTTCCTGTCATCTGGAGGTGGTGGTGATGAATTCAACCCACAGTTGGAAATGGGACAGGATTTGTCAGCTAGAACTTCAAAACTTAATAATGAGGTAAATTTCAACTTCCAGAGCTTGACTTCACTTTGAATGCCAGTTTTTTTTTTTTTTTAAGTATGCACTTCCCCTCAGGCGCTGGCGTATGCTTTCTTTGTGAAGTTGCATATCTGCCAGCCTCCCCACTGAATAACTCCATGCTCAACTTCACAGGCTTGACATGACTCAAGAAGAAAGTCTGTGAGGGTATCACTGGTTTTGTGCAGTAACGTTTTACTTTGAAGATGAATAGCAACTTCTGCACCTCAGAACAATATCACTGAAAACGTGAGACCACCACACTGTAATCTACTCTTCCCCTCCACAGACGGTGGTGATCAATATGTCCCTGGCTACTTAGAAAGGCAAATCTGTCTGTCATTTCCTTTCAGCCATTGTAACGCATGTACAAGCGCTGAATAATTTAACCTAGCAGGGCCTATCATGTTCTGGTTCACTTTTTAGCACTTCAAAAGGTGGCATTCATTATTGATTTCTCTCTGCAAACAATTTACTTTCATCTGCTCCATAATTCAGAGCTCCCTTCCCTTTCAGTTTGTATTATTTTTCCCTCTTGAGCCTCAAGTTTCTTCTTCAAATCGAGGCATGACTATGACGAAATCTCTGGCTCAGGTGAAGTTGACAAGGAGTGAGCACAGCTTTGAAATGTAAAATATTATTCCAAGTCAAACCGGGCACTAATCCACCACAGCTGCCGGTTGCTCGGCTGGAGGACGGTGAGAAATAGAAAATGTTACAGCTGACAGGTGTCTGTGATTTGGCCTTTGATGAGCTGTGGAGAAGCTTCTTCCAGGCTTCGCCCCACACCGGTTCACTGGCGTTAAAGGAAGAACGTCTATTGAATCACATCGGCAGTATCAATACATCAGTTTCCCCATTTCAAACACACACACACACACACACACACACACACACACACACACACACACACACACACACAATATAATATTTCAACCACACACAATCAAAAAAAGCTATTAAGACTTATCAGTGTCCATGGGTTGTGGTTAGGAGCAGTAATGTTGCTCTTCGTGTTGCTCATTCCTACCGAGCAGCTGTGTTGCAGGGCAAAAAAATAAACATTAAAAATTGTTGTAATGTTAGTGCAGTATGACTCACACTCGGTTCATTCAAATGTCAGTTTGTAGAACGTGAGAGAAAGAAAGAGGAAATAATGGGGCTGTTTGTTTTTAATGACATGCAGCAAAAAAACAGTAAATTTTGTCTGCAGATGTCCATCAATACACTGCAGAATTTACAGGGACCAGTGCCTGATGGGTGATGTTGATGAAATACTAAATCACTGTATATGTGATTTATACATATTGACACTATTGCATTGATCTACAGCGTCATATAGTTAAATCAAGTTTATGGGAAAAGAATTGGGAAATATACTATGAGAGCAGGATGTTTTCAGCTAATGTAACATGTTACACAAAGGAAAGACCAATTTGCATGACAAACCAGTAGTGGAGGCATTTCTTTCAAATGTCAACCTGCAGGTGGTGCTAGATGGAAAATTTAGGAGATCACTAAAGCCAATACAGTTCATCCTCTGGGAATCATGAATGTCTGTGTAAAGTATTGTAACAATCCAACCAGAAGATGTAAAGCTATTGCAAGTGAAACCTTTTACCTGCAGGTGGCGCTGGATGAAAAATCTGAGGAAAAAAGTTACCTAAGATTAATTCTCTGGGAACCATGACTGTCTTTCACTGCAGTCCATCCATCAGTTTTTGAGGTATTCACCAAAAAGACTGGATTTACTTCCCTTAGAGCTGAGTTTCGGGCATGGCTGAATGTCAGTGAAATGTAGACACTAAAAACTCACAAAAAATGTGTTTATGTTTCTGGTGAAACATGAGATTCAAAGGGAACAAATACACAGTGTTCCTTCCAATGCTTCAGGGATGGGAAAGCCAAAATAAAATTCAACAGAGTAACAGGTTTATGTTTGTAAGCTGGAAATGTCAGACTAAGCAATAAATTGCTGAATCGCAATATGTACAGCATGAAAGGATTTATACACTTCTGAAGCCAGAAAAGCCCTGTTGCCCAGCTACAATTCTATTTCCTGTGAAAACCATGAAGATAAACAGAAACTTGTGCAATAAATAAAACAGCGATGGGGTGATTTGATTTAGTGCTGAAATCAGCTGAAAAGAAGAACAGAGGAAGATTCATTTGAGCAAAGAGCATCGGTGTGAATTATAAACAGTCTTATCTCACCGCCAGAAAGAGCAACCAGTTTTAAAGATGAAACCGTAAAGTCAAGAGGTCTAATATTTTTTTTTTTTAACAAACTCTCAAAGCAACGGAGAACACAGAGCACGTTCAAAGACATATTCTTCTTTCTGACTGATCAGCATTTATGTCAGATAAAAGTTTTCACATTCACAACACCACAGACAGCGTTAACTCATTCATATCTTTGTTTAATTATAATCTTAGGGTATGCAGGACAAACAGCCAGCGAGCTTCTCTGCCAGTCATCTTCATCCATCTCATTTTGCTCACGATGCTCATGATATAATTGGTTTCTTTTGGACCATGCAGATTCGAATTACATAAACAAAACACGCAACTGCTCAGTAAAGCTGCTGATGAGGTGCGATGATGTCCGAGCTCTGTGTTTGAAAGCTGCTGCAATCTAACTTTTGATTTATGAATTTCCCTGTGGTGTTACGATATTCATTTCAATGGCATTCTTTTGTAACAAAAATAAATCGTAATACAAAAGGGAACTGTTGTGTATGATGGAATCTTTCCACACCCTCGGGTAGAAGAACTGAATTGGGCCACATTTTTATAGCATGAAAACAAAAGTGCTTTCATTGTACTCTGTCATTGTATGAGCTCCATTTAACAGCATAATGAGGCTTTTCTTTCTTTTTGTTATGCCTGGACTATTGCACTGTTCTTTACCTGTCTTAAGTAAAAAGCTTTCAGGCTGCAACCTGTTTAAAATCAGCAGCCATTCAGACTTTGAATGTAAGAGACACATAACCCCTGTTTTAGTAGCTCCCAGCTCTTCCTCTCTGTACTTTTAAATATGTTTTACTATTTCAAGTTATAATCAAGCAGACCCACCCAGTCTTTGCATTTGGAGGACTTTCCCTCTACAGTCAAGAGAAAAGTGCCTTTAATAATTCCCCTACTAATGCCAAGGGAGCCCTGACAATCCTGCATGGACTCCTGTCCCCAGGAGTCATTGACCTCAGTTTGAATCACACAGTCAGATAACCTCCTTTTTGCTCCAGTGCTCAGTAACTCACACACAGCATACTCCACAGAGCGCGGAATATAAAAGCATATCTTTCAGCCACTGGGGAAACAGGTAATAAAACATGGTCTATATGCCACCACAGCACACAGAGAGCATCATGCATCACTGCTTTCCCATTGTGTTGTGGTAACGTGATCGCACTTGCGGTCGCGGGGTGTGACACACTGGCCTCACAGCGTGTCGGTATATGAGGCAGATCAGTTACCCAGGTAATGATGCTGCCTGTGGACATAAGGAGCAGGTGTGAGAACAACACAAGCTATGACTCACTGTGAATTATTTACACACTTAAATGTGTGCTGGGTTTGTTTATATTGTATATATATATATATGTGTGTGTGTGTGTGTGTGTGTGTGTGTTTGTGTGTCTGTGTGTGGTTTGGGGGGGTAGTGTCTTTTCATGTAGGAGTACGCATTTTTCTTGAGTATGTGCACGCTGTGGTGTACTCAAGCAGGATGAAAAAGCTACTTATTGCATCTGTGATAAAAAAAAGGATGCACCATTTCATTCTCATTTTGTATTGTATAGTTGAGATATTTCTGTGAGTAAAGTGGCGAGCAGACTGACCAGCATTATCCAAGATCCACACTAGCTGCGATAGAAAATGGCTCACGTGAAAAAAAAGAAAAAACAGTGAATAATCAATAAAAATGACACTTCACTTCAATGACCGGGCTATTGATTTTCAGCCATCCTCCACTCTCTGACCCTGAATCATCTCATGTGGCTGTGACGTTCTTTTCTTACGATAGTTTCCCTCTTGACAGCAGGAAAATCACAATGACAGTTAAGAGCTGCCTTGATGTAGAACTGATCCAACATCTGTCTGCACACCTGTCATCGGCTTTTAGCGCCGAGCCGTCTCTGTAAGCGAACGTGTCAAATCTACAGTACACACCACTACATTCACACATGGCAAGCAAGATAAGGTCACTCAGAGAGGCACACATGCCTCAACACCCACATACACACAGGCACAAGCAAACTAATCACTGTGTAGGCGACATAACGTGCCCTCAGCCTGGACACATATCAACCTGTTGTCCAGTTAAATGCAGCAGCTGTAGGAATCTGATTGGATTTGTTATGGACACAGGAGATAGACAGGCTCCCTGTCACGACCAGACCACATCTTTCCAAATCTGGACACATCAGCCTGAGGGGCCACAGCTGAAAAAAAAAACACACTTCAAGAAAAAGCAGATGAGGTGGAGGAGCAGAGGGAAATTACTTAATGAGCCAGCTTCCACCAATGTCTCTGCAAAATGATTTGAGTGCTGTGCAGGGCTCTTGAAGCAGGTTTAGGTTTTAATGCATTGCTCAAGAGCACTTTGGTCATAAATGAAAGACCTGTAAATGGCTGATAATTAAAATACCTTCTCCCCATCTTAAAAAAAGCAGAAATAATGACAGCAAAACCTGTCTGAATTGTAAATACTGTCATTAGTAAACCTGCATTATTAACTTAAGATACTCTCAACATGTGATCCCAGTTGCATCGTCCACCAAAGTGCTGTTCTTTTTTTCTGATCTGTTTGGAGAGTGCAGAGAGACAAATGTGCCAATTACTGAAGATCTAATGTCGTTTCATTACCTCCAGCTCTGTGGCTTGCAGTCTGTCATACGCACAATTGAGTCAATTTAGAACAAGCTCTCAGGGAATACAAGCCTACCCTCCTTCATCCGGGGAACATGCACCGTGTGACAGTCTGAATTGGTCACAGGCTGCGACAGGAGGGCAGAAAGGGCAACGAAAACCACAAACAGTTTACACTGAAATGTTGTTTGGTGTAAACGTGGTTTAAGGACAAGCTGGGAGCAGCAGCACACCTCACCTGTTGGAGAAGACTTTGCTGTAATTGTACACTTGGATCTCCAGCATCTCGTTTCCATCCAGCCTACTGGCAATGGGCCATCGAAATGTCTGAAAGAAGACAAGAAGACAATAAGACGAGATGATGGATTTAAAACATAGATGGGCTGGTGCTTGATGAAGGTGCTTTCTGCTAAAATTCCCACAATGCAATGCCTCTCATTTTGAACTTTGAGGACTTTGTGCAACCTTAAACCACAAAAATGGTGCAAAAGATGATGCTAAGTGTTTGAACTTTCCATTTACTGCCCTCATGTTGAGTTATTTCACTAACATACTGCATAAGGAGAAGTGGATAACTAAATAAGGAAATCCCCTTTGACAACCTGTTTTAAGTATCAAGGTCCAACAGATTCAGTGTCTCATGTCAGCATACATATGCTGCGAGGGGTCCTTAAGTTTAAAAGAATCCCCTCCAGGTACAGAGGTGCTGTCCTGTAGGGAATAAAACATCACAATGTTTTATTTATCATCATAAAGATCTTCAGGCACTGACGAAGAATATTGATGAGCTGCTCTTTGCTGTGTGGTAAAACCAAAAAATGCTGCATCAGGCAAAATTGTGTGGTAATGAATTCTTGAAAAAGTCTTGATATCCTTGAGAAAAAAACCGAGGTTTTGAGAAGCTTTGATGGCTAACCCTCCTGTGGCATTTTCATTTTAATTAGCTCTGAAATTAATTTTTTTTTTCAGGTGGCTTGTTTCATGCAGCTTTGACAGGAAAACATTTTCATCTTAATAAATTTTCCCCACAAAATTCCTCACTTATGTCTGTACTAATTGGTTGTGTCAGGCTGATCACTGAGACACTCAGTATTTTCACACCAGTAAGCGAACATTACGTCGCTCTTGAAGGGCCTCTCATGTATAAATGACGTGAACCCAGCATGCGTTTATTACCAGAGTTAGTTTTCCAGCAGCCGTAAACTCTAAAAAGTACAGTTCCACTTTATTACAGTACAGGAAATGCTGTGCTTTTTACACCACTACATATATCATTTACCTTCAGGTACTCATCACTTTGCAGATAAACACTTACAATGAGCAAATAAAGTATTACAAATTAATAAAATAATCTCTCCTGTAGCAAAAGTCTCAGATTCTTTATTTCAAATCTACATTTCTGAATGACCAACAGGGGACGAATGAAGATGTGAGCAGTAGCGGTTTTAGGCACGGGCGAACCGGGCAGCCGCCCGGGGCGGCATTAATTTCAGTTACGTGGGGGGCGG
>JBAJHX010000031.1:8863563-8879394 GCA_037176925.1 Amniataba percoides | reverse complement strand
TCACTGTGTGCGGAATCGGCAATTGGCGCCCCCTGCTGCAGCGGACGCCCCTGCTTAATGAGAAGGTACCCATAAGTACCGGGCGCTCGGAGAGGATCTCGCCCTGGGAGTAATTCAATGTAGAAACGCCACTGGATGTGAGACTGTAAAATAGATGCTTAGAGACTGAATAGTCTGTCATATAACCTTTGTGCCTGCCAAACACCATCCAAGCCTTGAGAGTGATGATTAGAACATTTCAAATTAATGGTTCATTTAATTTAGCTGAAGAAGAATCTCCCAATAATAACTCCACCGCCACATGTCATGTGAACAACTCAAAAACATCAAATGAACTTTTTCCAAAGACAGTTTCTGTTGTTTTACATAGTTCTTACCATGCTGATGTTTGCTCAGCTCTTTGTTTTTCTGATAACATGTTTAAATGTGTTTTTTATTATTATTATTATTATTATTATTTATTTGATGCTATAAAAATGGGATGAAACATTAGGACTGAAAATTGTCAGAGTTATGGAGGCACCTGCAGACATCGTTTTATTAAGTGAATCTAGAGTAGGAACGTTGAGAGAGGTCATAACTTTAACAGCTGATTGTGAGCTAACAGTCCCAAAATATCGATTACCGATCACGTTGGGTGGTACTGTGATACTGGTGCTCGTATTCGGGAAATTTTGGCCAACTTTTGTACAGTGGGAGAAAGTGGAGACATGTCGTCCACCTTTCTATATAGTCAATGTTCCAAACACGCATGAATTACCCTCTTTATCCTCTCTAATTGCAGCTCAACTACTCTCACATCTCTGTTCAGGTCTGTTGCTACTGGCTTTCCCGACAGATTATTCATTCACCATGAATCAATTAAATTATGATGAAGACTTAAATGACCTACCTTTGGAATATGATTCAGGTGTGGAAAATGTGAAATATCAAGTGGCTAATCATGAGAAAAGTAGGTTATAATAGATGTGCTAAAAGCATCCAGGCTATTCTTATTCTGTTCATTAGGACCAAGTACAGGAATTAATATGCATTATAGTGAAATCTGATGTATTAATGAGCTTTCTGGCAGAAGCTGACTATGACCAAGCTGCAAAATTACATTAAAGAATAAAAACATTCATTAGAAAAGGTGGGAAACATGATGCATTCATGAGGCACGGTTCTTGCTCAGCTCTGCACTACAGCATCTTGGGAAAGAGGCTGCATAGACGCCGGGGGTTGCTCAGGTGATTTAAAACCCATTCGCCCCCTGCTGATGTTGGCCTCTCATTCAGGACAACACTGCAGGCTGTCAGGCAAGCGATCCATCAGGGCTGTCCCATTACCAAATCCTGGGGTTCCCACCTGCTCCCGCCTGACGTGCCTTTGAGGATCTGTAGACATGCGTGAAGGTGTGTGTGTTTGTGTGTGTGTGTGCGCTGCGTTAAACCATCACTCTCTGCCCAGAGGCTCGGCAGTCTGTGGTTTCTCTTCCCAGACTTCAGCCAGGCATGACGGGTACTGCTGCCTCTCTCTTAGCTGCGTTTCAATGGCAACGTTCAGCCTCAGAGTGGCTGCGTTGCTGGCTGAGATTGTGGCGAACGCAGCCGCACCACATCTCATTTACGGCTAAATCTCCTCCAGTGTGTTCGAACAGCGGAGAGAGAGGGGAGGAGAAAGAGGCCTCAGCATGGTGTTAATGCTGCACGGATGACAGCACGCAGCTAATGGGGGAACTGACACTTAATATACACATGCCAAAGCATCACACTGCAATGATACATTTACATTGCTGCAAACCTGATTATGTTTTTGTTATCCGACATCGAGGACACCAGGCGGCCACATTAATTTCCCCAGAGGAAGAAAACCCACTATTTTTAATCTGTGCCTACACAGACAATACAAACACAAGTATCTGCTGGTGCAGGATCATGCCTCCTTTCACCATGCACACCCCCTCTCCCGCCTCCCCAGCCCCACACACCCACAGATGTACTCACTTAAATCTTCTGCCCGCAGCATGTTAACTCCATTAAATGTGTTAAGCGCTTTTCTCCTCTCCATTCTCTGCTATAATGTCCAAGTCTGCTTATCTCTACAGTCACATACATGCAGAAGAGTAAGCGTTTTATGTTGCCTTCAGAGCCACTGTGACGGACAAAACGCTTACAGTGGTTTAAATATCCACATGACACAAACAAGTAAAATGAGAGCAGGGAATCCATTAAGCAGAGAAGTAAAAACGGTTGAGTTTTTAACAATCAAATGAAATTTTGCTTTCAAAAATCAGATGACACATTATGTGTTGACTCCTGCATTTTCTAAAAAAAAACACTTTTTTCTCAGAAGAAAGCTATTTCAGATAGTGCTCTGCAACACTAAGCAGCAAAATATTCACATTTGTTGAGCAAAGCAGCTCTCTGATAAACTTATCATCTGAAAAAGAGGTATTTCAGAGTCAAGCTGACAATACGTAAAACTTGTTATTCATAAGCTCAGCTCTCATTTAGGTAACAGATGTGAATAACACCATGAAAATGTAAATGTGATTTATCCAAATGTCTCATTGTATTCTGTCTTTAAGTCCTCCAGCGTTAAAGTCTGCCACATTTAGAAGCACACTGTTGTTTAGAGATACCTGCTGAACGGCTGCAGGTGCTGCAGATGGAATTTATGAACAGTCATCGTGTTTGATTCGGCCTGGCCATGCCAACCTTTACGGAGTGATTATATGAATATATAGCCAGCCATGTGACAATCTTAAGATCATCATTTGCGATTTTACTCACAGATAGTTGTGAGTTGAGTAAAGCTGTACTCTTTGGTGTACCTTTTCTTGCACTCTGGCACTTCTCACAACTTCTCACAAGTGCTCCTTTCTACCCTCTCTTGATCAGGTTCTTTGGCTGATTAATAAAAGTCCTTGTGCAACACACTAAAAGCAAAAAGGAGAGAAAAACTATCTAGCGGTTTCACTGATAAAGGACACACACTGTGCACCCCGCCCAATTGGTCACTTTGACGGACCTCTAATGGAAAAATCATTTTGCTTACCATTCATTTTTATCTGGAGCCAGGCGAGACATGAGACATTGGCTTTTGATTGTGAATTGACACGGCATCTTTGCTTTGCTCCAGGGTTCAATCTGATTGAACGCTGACACATGAAACTGAAATTTTTCCAGTGTCCAGCCAGTTTGAAAGAGGGGGTTCATTCAGGAAATATTGATTGTTGAGGATGCTGATGGCTACAGTAGTGCAGGGACGGTGACGGAGGTTAGTGACACTAAAGCACTGTATGTTGCTGTATACTACAACTTTGTGCACTGCTTTTGTTTGTCTGCAAGCTCCTCTAACACTTTACTGCTTTTAGCCATGTCGTGTATTTTACTGATTCCGGAAGTTATAAGATATAAAATGGGCGTCCTAAGAAATCAAATCTCTATGACTTTATCTACTCTACTATCATCTATCTATGACCATTACAGGTTCATATAATGCCTTCTCTAGTATCAAGGTCGTACAGAGACATAAGTTCTCTTTAACCATAACAAGGAGTCGTTGGCGTAGCAAATAATCCAGATGTCCTTTCTGTTTTCTTTTTTTGGAAAACAAACATATCAGACCACAATGTGCAGAAGAACAGAATGCAGTGTAAAGGTCATCCTGCTTTCCTGGATAAATGAGACATCTCAGAAACATGAACAAATTGAGAAAGGAGTGGATAGGGTGAAATTATTATCACACTATTCAAGTACAAAAGTTCACATATTGTTTGAATTACTTCAGCACTACACTCTGCAGACTTTAGTGCTCACTCATTGTAATAAAGATATTTTGCTTAGAGGAGACTTTTCTCCAGAGTGTTATTTCCACCACACTATGCAAGGACACTGCATAAGCTGAATTTTGGTCCGACTGCAGCTTGAGAAATATTGCACTTGTATCACTATCATTAATAAAATTTCCACCCTGAACAGACGGCTAATCAGCCACACTAAATGAAAACAACTGCGAACGTGAATATGAAATTGCACCATGCTGTTGTTGTGTTTTGTACAGTTTGCAGCTCCGCACAGAGCAGACTCGGAGCTGTCAAGTAGACACTGTGCCTCAAACACTGACTGACGTAAAACTGCTGCAATGCGCCTACTTTTTCATTCGGTCTGACTCGCTGTTTCAAAATGTATCACAGATTGTGTGGATCGAGAAAAGCGCGATACTAATCTAAAAAGCAATCACCACTGCACTGATGTAAAAAAAAAAAACAACGCTAGTCTTATTTTAGATCCTCCTCTGTACTTTTTGAGCCTATCTAAAGAACACACATATTGCTATTCCTAATGCCCCCCCTCTAACCCTCTGTACTGTATGATACGCTAATTGGCGAAGTGAGGCCGCTCATTAAAAGTGACAGGTATGATCTCACCAACCAGAAGCCTCAAGGCCACGGTGGTTTATCAGAGGGGCAAACGCTCAGCTGATGAGCAGCTATTACCGGCGTGATCCCACGCTGTAGCATCGTAGCGAGCACATGGGCGACCGACCGAGCCGTCCTCAGTTTCCCCCAACTCACCATCCTTTGATATCTCATGACTGTTGCCATGGACACAGAGGACAAAAACACCTCTGTGATTAATTATGAACAACATGCTCTATCTCTCACATTCCCTGAATACAAGAGCTGGTAGAAACACGTTATATTTACTGTAAGGATATTCTTTATGCAGTGCGTAGTCTTCTGTGGTGAGTTTAAAGGCTTGTTGTGATCTTATGATGATGTGATCCTCTGCGCCTGGATTCTGCAGGCTTAGATGTATTCTTAAAAGGATAAAAGAGAAATGGGTAGACTGCAGAAAGAGGCGGTATAAGCCACCTTCTCATTACAGCAGGCTTTACCAGCCAGCGAAAACGCAACATAGCATTTAGGATTTTGAGAAAAGACTTTCCCTGTTTTCTCTGTGTTTGCTGTCACGGACAGTACAAGAGAGAGTCCACCTCTGCAACAGTGAATTATTATATTCTGGAGATTCACTCGCCTACAGTAACCTGACATTACCTTTTTATTATTCTGCTACTTTCAGAGATATTTTTCTTTTCCTATCTACTGAGAGTTTCCTTTTAATCAGCAGTCTTATGATTCTGAAACCCTTGAACCTGTAATTTTGGTGATATCCATCCTCTGAAAAGTTCAACACTTTTCAGCACAAAAGAAATGTTCCCATTCTTTTCTCTTTTTGCAAGTGCACCAACACAAAGAACGTGCAGAATATACAGAGGGTGCATTGCTGTAAATTGCATAACAATCAAGAAAAAATAGTCTATACTGCTACATTTAAATCTAACCTTAATTTGGAAAACTTGAAAGTTAATTGTTTTTCTCCTTTTTGATTACCTCATATTAAAAGTGGTTTTCATCACATTGTTGGGGTCGTTTTTTATGTATTTGTAATATTTCCATTTCTGTGCAATTGAATTTTCAATTTTATGGTCTCTTGGTCTGTTTTTAGTCATTTTATCCCTGTTGTTTGCTATGTGTCTCTTTGCAGTCCCTTTGTGTCTCTTTGTGGTAACATTTTGTACACTTTTTCTGTTTCAATTCAGTCATTTTTCTTTCTCTGCTGGTGATTTTTTATTTGCCTCTTTGCAGTTGTTTTTGACTGTAGTTTTTTCTTTCTGTCCTTGTGTAGTAATCTTTTGTGTTTTTGTAGTCATTCTGGGGCAAAGCCTGGTACTTCAGTAATATTCCCATGAATTATGAAGTTAATTCATTTAACTAATCATACATTTTTACTTTCACTTAAATTAGCTTTTGAATGCAGGTTTTGTGGTGTGGTACGTCTTTACTGCAGTTTTGACACTTTTACTCATGTAAAGCAACTGAATACTTCTACCACTGCAACCCATACACTGTGTGAGTATGTGTGTCTGACAGTGGATGAAACAGCATCTCTGATAAGCTGGTTCTGCTGAGAAACTCGATCTTGTCCAATTCACTGACATCGCTGCATGCCCTCTCCATCCTCCTCACCACCACCACCACCACCACCACCACCACCCCAACTCAGTCTCAATTTACATGTTCCAATTCGGCTGTCTGTCCCTGTTTTCATTTCCATCCCCGCTCCGTTTCTCCAGTGTCACTTTATCTGCATGCTCCAATGTTTCTGCATTCATCTAATGTGCAATATGTGTCAAATAAAATACCACGGGTGTCTACACATATTGACATGAAACCAGTCTGACTCTTTCATTAACCCATAATGTAAATCAATTAACAACTGTAGCAGTAAAAGGTTGCTGGTGCTGTTTTCTATGTTTTTAATCATCACTGCACTGATACCATGCAAGATCAAATATTCATCATCGTAGTTACTACCAATATTTGGAAATGTTTCAACATTAAAAGTTCAATCCATCAAGTTCAATCCCTCAAAAAGGGAGTCTTACTTTTATACAAGTGGAAGGGGAACACTTAAAGTGAAATTAAACTCTTCCTCCTCTGTTGAAATTGAGTGGCAGTGTAGACAGGTAAGAGCTTTTCTTGCCAGTCAGTTTGAAATCTCATTTTCTTTCAAACTCGACTCTAATAAAACTGCAATTAGCTCCCCAGTTTCTGCTGTGGACGACCAGATGGCGCAGAGATAGTGAGGAACTCATTTGTCAAGTAAGCTGCTTTACAACACCTTGAAAATAGATGGTGTTGTCGTGGGAGATAGCACTCACCCCTCAATTAAAAACTTTTTCTGCTGAGGAGGATTTTTTTTCCCCTTTCTTCTTTACAACAATAGAAACTCCGCCTTCTATTCATCTGGTGGCTATTTCTCTAAATACATTGAGTCACAAATGGCAAAAGAACAGCCCAGGCATGGACTGAATTCATTGTATTTTTTAATTACAATTTTTCAAAAAAAGTATTTGTGGAGGAGGAAAAGACAGGCTGTGAAAAAGGACGATAACAGTTATTGTTAGTGCTGAGCTGCCTTAAAACAAAGCTTCTTGCAAACATACCTCCAAACTGTAACATATTGCTTACTCGTAGCTTCTTATCATAACTATACAATACAGCACGCTCAAAACGCTTACAGCTATACATTTGTCACTTGCTGCTCACCAGAATTAAGCTGTTACATGCAAACCAATCATCCCTTCTTTTCAACTGTCTGAACAACTGGACCCAAGACGACTCTTCTTGGCCTCATCCCAGCTGGTGTCTGAGCAGCATCTTTCCAAACAGAAATCAATGCATGGCTCTACAAATACTGAGCCTTCACTTCTTAAACAGACATTCAAGGTGTCTAAAGGATAAATCTGACTGACTGTGATAATCCCCCGACGTTTCCTCAAGGACCACTCAAACTTTCAATATTCTATTATGTTACACTAAGTGATAACATGACCTGATACTCTTGGCATCGTCAATGGTAACTTGACTAAAGATCCATCCATTAATCAATTTGATCTGAATTTCTGTTGTCCTAGTTTTCTGTTTGTATGCAGATAATACTCCATACTTAGGAAAGTTTTCAATACATTGCTTTACTTTGTCCCAGTGTCTGTTGCTGTGTCACTCCTGAGAAGGGATCATTTAAGCAGAGTTACAAGCTGATGCACATGAACACACACCCAAACAGCAGAAGACAAATGGACACTTATACATTTTTATTCTCCTAAGGGCTCCCAAAACAAAGCGGAGAAATTGTGTTTTTCTCCGTGTGACCGCATGCGTGTCGGTGCACATCAGTGCCATGTTTTGTCATTTTAAATCCCAGCACTAATGTGTAAGCTATACTAAAAACATAAAGTAATAACATTAGGTTGTACAGAAACTATGCCAACTGGGCTCATTTCAGCTGCCCAGATTTCAGCTCTCGCTCTCCCTCCAGCTCTAAGTGAGCAAAGAAAATATTCTGCTCAGATCATCATTTATTCAGTGTACTCAGAGATGGGAAAGCACCTCCCTGGAGCAGCCCTGAATCTTAAAAAACTGGTGAAGTTCATAAACTATTTTTAGCACCAGCAATATTCCAGCTTGTGTCTTGTCCGGAGGCGATTGCCACTCCTCTTTCCTTACTGGTGGTCAAGTGGTCAGTAAAGACTCTGAAAGCTGAAATATAACCTGCAGAGGTGGATCATCCTAATGCATGAAGCTGTGTTTTAAGAGTCTTTTATTCTCCGGTGGTTCTCTGGATCTGTATTACTGGGCATGATGTCTATTAGTTTAAAAACCTCACCCTGATAGTGATATGTTCTCATATAACAATAACGCCTTACTCGAGCCCACTAACTTCCCAAACCTGATTATCAAAGGAAGTTTTGTGGAAGTGACCTCACTGTGGTCTCTTCCTACTCTCTTTGGTCAGCCGCAGCACGCCCTCGAGTCCTGATGTAGGCCGGTAAGGCTGTCTGTGGTGAAGTACTGCGAGAGCATCAACTGAGACACAACACAGCAGCCATGTCCCCTAGAAATGAATAATTATATACTACTTATTTATTTAAAAAATCAGGCTTTGCCAGGAATTGTAATTGCTGTCTGGATTATATTAATTTGTGATATTTTTTTCCAAAGAACTTCTAGATTTAAGGACGACTCATGTAGAACGTGTTTGGGGTGGATGTTTGATGTACGAAGCATAGGACCTTCATGCCTCAGGCCAAGTTTCATATCCTGAGTAGTGGTTCAGGCAACAAAAGCACTTAAAGGTTAGGCTGTTTGGTTACAGGTTAATAAAATAAATGTGCAAAGGCTTGTGCTTTGAATAGAACCATTAAAGGGTTACATCAGCGCCAGAAGACAAGTTTAAAAATAAATCACAGTTCAGGGTTAGAAAGAGTTGAGCTTACCAGACCTTTGTAGCTTGCTCCTCATTTTTCTTTGAGACTGGTGGCTGGAGGCTACACTAGCCACTAACAGCATAACACAGTCTCTGTCTGCATTGTCAACAGTGAAGTTACGTCATCAGTAATGCGTGGAATGTATAGAATAAAAAAGAACCCCACAACCTCTAAGATTCTGCTTCATTAACTCTGATAAATCTTTATTGTTCATCATGAGTTTGACAATGTTATTGGAGTCTATTCCTGTGTTGCCAAAAAATAGTATACAAACATAATTTGTAGGTTTAAAAGAATTTGTGCACAATGGTCTGAAAAAAAGCAATGAAAAAGTCATGGCATCCTGAATGTAGCATGACTCTCATTAAAAAGTCAGACCGTGCTTACGTAGTGCACTTACATACACTGTGGGGCTGCAGCAGCTGGGAGCAAGTGGGGAAGGAATATTCTTGCATTCATTATGTTTGCAGAATAATTCCCCATGCCGTGCTTGTGCAGTTCAGATCTCTTGACATCTTGTTTGCAAGCCAAACAAACACACATTCTTAATCAAATTCCCTACATGTGCCCTGTCTCTCTCTCTCACACGCTGATGTGGACACATATACAGCAGCCACATCTGGATGGCCAGACTCAGTGAACCCTGTGGCCACATACAGTCCTTGCAGGGCTCTCTGTTCTTTGCTCCAGTTATGTCTAACTAGTGAGGGGGAAGCCCTGGTGTACTGCAGCTAAAAGCCAAGTCCCACCATGGGATGAATAATGAATACAGATTCCCCATCCAGTCTATCCGCATACTAGTTCAAAGGCGTCCTGCTAGTCCATGCATAAAGCAACAAGACACACAACTCTATGCTAATGGCTCGCTAAGTCCCGGGGCTGGAGTGAGCTCACTGAGCCATGCAAATGTTCCGGTGCTGAGGATGAAGATGTCACATGAGGAAGATGTGATGAGGAAGTGTTTGTAGGGGACGGGGCTGACTAGGGAAGTGGTACATGTTTGCGTAGGCACCAGCAGCATACACACACACACGCTAATGTACACAGACTCAGGAACTACTGGAAGGACAAGTCATCCCGGGTGATGCCTGGACGCTTTATTGATGCTGAGTGATGCTAATGACCTCCCCAGCACCACAGAACTGAGACGGGAGCTTCGGGTCGGACAGTCACAAGAGATCACGTATCAGTGGCAGCCAGTCGTTCTTACACTGGTTACTACAGTGAGGCCTCAGGAACAATATAATGCACTACGATAAATATTTCTGACACACTTCTCCCCTTGTCTGCTTTCCCTCTTTTACATTTCACCTACGATGCTACGAAAACAAAACAACACTCCTTTTGTAGGGGCCGTGCACGTATGCGTGCGTAAGTGGAAGTGTCTGTGCATGACTATGCAAGCGGCCAAATGTGTACAGTCATTTAGCCATTTTCCTGATTAGACTGAAAACAAAAGGCCTGGTTATCAGCAAAGGAAGCAGCACTCTGCTTGTGAGCCCATCAAAGGGAAAATGTTTTTCTTTCTCAAGAAGCTCAGACAGAAAAAAAAAAACTGTAGCCAAAGCTCCCCTGAGAAGGCAGCATATGTGTTTGAGGCTTCTTTTCTTTTGTTTTCCTTATTTCATTCCCTGACTTTCTCCCTTACCTCTGTTCTGTCTCTTTTACTTCCACTCTGTGGGGATTTCCTGCAGTGCTTATTCCCTAAACCCTCATCTTTTTCTTGTCACTCCCTAACTGCTCCCTCACACAACTCTTTGCATTTGAAACCATCACAGTGCTGGTTTATCAGTGTGACAGGAGCCTGCAGGAATCACGTTGGGAACATTTCCCAGAAGCCCCTCAGCAGCCACAGTGAAAAGAGACTGACCAGCCAGCACCAGAGGGGCTCCGGTGAAATCTTTAAGGCTCTGGGAGGCTTCCTCGGGTCTTTGATTTGATCAGAATAATATAAAAGTTCATATCCACTAAACTTTCATTCTGAGTTAAATGGACCTCCATTTCTGGCAGAAGAGCTATTTAGCAGACCAGCTCTTCCTCGCAACAGCAGCAGAGTGTGGAGTGTCTAGTTTAATTACAACAGAGCAAGTGTTCAATGTCATGCATGGACAGAGGCCACTACCTCTGTCTTGTCTCAGAGACCCTGATAGGCCATCGGCGAAGAGGAGAGGGCCATTAAGAGACACTTGGCAGGACATAGTCCATTTGCAAGGATTAGTGAGATTTGAAGGGATTTAGAACATTAATTCGGTGATAAGACTTGATCAAAGGGTCCTAACTTTGTGTGGATATGTGTGTGTGTGCGATCCAATATCCTAAACATTACTTCCCTATTGGATGATTCTGCACCTCACTATTTTATTTAAAGTGAATTTCAAACAGCTCTTAAGTGTAAATGTGAAGGAGAATACATTTCTCTGGTTAACAACGTGTCCAGGGTGTATGCTGCTTCTAATGCGGTGCATGCTGCGGAAAGGTCAAAGGTCACATTTGATCAGTGGATGGAACTGATCTCCTGCAGAGGGTACAGTCTTTTTTAATGTAAACAGCAGCAGGATAATATGTATAATATAATATGAATTTAATGATTAAAGTAATTCCTGAGATTCATGTAATTATTATCATAACACACAATAATCTACACTGTTAATTTTAATGTACTTCTACTCTCAAGTGAAGGAAGAGGGAATTTTCAAAAACTAAGAAATGAAACAACTGGAAATCTATTTTTTCAAGTCTTGTTCAAATGAATGGATCAGTTCATACAAATCCAAATATCTTTAGCTGTTTGAGTAATGGAGTCATGGAGTCTGACTGTGTAGGTGAAATGTTCCTGTGCTCATTTATGTTTAATGACACATACTGTTATGTTTGACTTGCTTAAATCTAAGACGACATTACATTAAAAGTAAAAACTGACTTCGTTGCAGACATTATGTTCTCTAATTATTCACTTACCACCAGGTTCATTAACAAAACCTGCAGCCTTCTTATCGGCAGTGGAGACTTAAGGTTGTGGTTTCAATTAAGTTAAGAGATAATTGCCAATGGGTCATTAATGAGATGGGTTAGTGTATGACAGGAGAAATGAAGACACTGACCTCATTAAAGTGGGCTGTCCCCTCACAGTTCTCTGCCACGCGGCTGTAGAAGGACAGACCTGCAAGGAGAAAAGGTAAAATAACACAAATGAGGCAAATAACATTTACCTTACAATATCTTTTAATAGCTTATAAAATACATTGTAAGTTTTGGTTTATGACCCCTTACAAAACATTCTTGTCTAAAGTGTAGTTGGCAGCCCTGGTCATATTTCATATGTTGATGACTACTAAGAGTAGTTTAAGCTAACCAAGATTTTAGGGAAAAAAGCAAAGATGTTTCCCAAAGATCTGCAAGATCAGGAGTAGAATTAAAAGTGGAAGTATCTTTCACTCTCTCTATGGTTACCTCTAATCTCCTCCCTATATGAATTTGAAATGGCCAATTTGCCTGATTTGTATTACACACCATCTCTCTCTTGTATTACATTGTGACACAGTGACAGTTTTAACAATCTAGCAGCTACAACATTAAAATGCTACTTACAAATCAGTATTAACTATTTGTTAATCATAATGTGTAATAACTTATCAGCCATGTTTCTTTATTTCTTTAACTTGCTGTTAATACATCTCTACGTCTGGTTAGCAGGATTTATTTTCATGTTTGTTTCATGTCCTTTATATTCCTTCTCCAAACTCAGGTTTTCTTTACAATCATATGCCTTCTCTGTCTGTCAGTACTTTAACTTGAACTAATAACTAATAACCACCACAGCCTGTCAGATACAGATGCAATATGTGAATGTATCATCACATTTAGATACATTTATCACAGTTCAAATGCTCCCATTGCTGTCTAAAATCTGTTTGCATTTGTCACATTAAAGACCAGTGAAAAGACAAATGAATGCCTTAAGCACCCGAAAAAACACACAAATGAGACAGGCTGTGGAGCCACAGGAGACGGAAAAGAAATGCAGACAATTAAATGGCTACAATATGAGTCACCACGCGACAGGATTAAAAACAGAGACACATACAGAGAGAAAGGGGACTTCTATAGAATCAAAACAACACTAAAAGAGAGGGAGTAAAGAAAACAGAATACATTGAATTTCCCCATGGTCTCCTTAAATGATTGTGAAAATAATCATCTCTTGGTTCAGTGTGTATTCAAGATTACACGTGTGACAGAGAGCCATTCACTGCAGAGTAACTCAGCTCAGCCATGCGTGCCGCAGCCTGTGCTCACCTGGTCGCTTTGTCATGTCCTGCTTTGTTGTCGTAGTTTGTTTTGTGTATCTGAGGCTTTGTGTGGGTGTTTGATGATTGTATGGGCACAGATGATGTGTACCGACACACGTGCAGGTATAGATATACACATAAGTTAATTACAGCCTCTGTCACTTTGGCTGTAATAATGAGTTTGAATAGAAATAAAAAGATTCTGTCTGGCTCTGGTGGATTATTACCATCTTTTCACACATTGAAGGATCAAATATCCTTGGAGTTTAGAAACAGAAAAAAACATGGAAAAGCAAACCTGAAAATATTCCACATTTCATACCACCTCATCAGGATTATTTTACCAATATAATTTACCCAATTTTCCATCGCCCCAGACTCTCTACAACCTCCCAAAATCCACATCCTTTAAAATAAGTTTTAGAAAATAAACACCTCTTAAATGTCAGAGAGGGAGAGAGACAATATTCCTCCTACATTATTCAAAACAGAGGTGATGAAAACACTGTCATACCAGTTTTTCCATCCAACTGAGACGTGGGTTTAGAAAAGTAGATGATGTGAAACTTACGTAAGGTGCTCCACACCAAGCTAAAACAACATTCTGCTAATCAGGTTGCCTTTCGGCCTTGGTGGAAATGGTGCAAAAAAAAAAAAAAGGTCGAGAGAAAAAGAGAGGAGCAGCATTGAAAGAATCGAGTTGCGGCAGGAGAAGAAAAGGAGTGGAGAGTGTTTGTGTTTCCAGCAGACAGGCTGGGATGAAAAGATTAAAAGAATTGTGAGCATAGTGAGAGAAACTTAAATGACTTGAAACTTTTCTCCACTTGAACCTGCAGAACAGACATATGGAGCGTAGAACATAAACAGTCCCCCTGAATGCCTCCGAGCACCTCATCTTTGTTGTTCCATACTGTGATTTAATTTACTCTTATTTTTAAACCAATTTACGAGCTGTACAAGAGCCACCGTACATCCTAAGTAGGTGCCACATTTCAAACTAAACACACAGTAAATGTCTGCTCCAGCAGAGGACATAAAGAAAAGAGGTTCAGAGAAGAAAAGAAAAGAAAAGGAATCTAAATGATGTGTGTAAGGCACAAATCTTTGTTTCAGTCCAGAGGATATTGAAGATTTAAAGATGACAAACAAACTGTCCAAGCAGCATCGTGAAAGTCTGTAGGTTACAAAAAAAAAGAAGTTTGGG
This sequence comes from Amniataba percoides, assembly GCA_037176925.1. Lineage (NCBI taxonomy): Eukaryota > Metazoa > Chordata > Actinopteri > Centrarchiformes > Terapontidae > Amniataba > Amniataba percoides. The sequence continues at coordinate 8,865,081 of JBAJHX010000031.1, read as the reverse complement.
CTTAAAGAATCGAGCTGAAGTGGAATATCTTGCAGGGGAAATGGCTTTTTAATTTAATTCTCCAGAGTACAGTGTGATCCTGCAGGCTACTGAGCAGGAGCCCCGTCTTAGTAGAAAGAAGAGCCGCGGTGTCGTTCTTTGATAAAGCCAAGAGCTGCAGATAACAGCAAGCGCTCATCAAAGACTTGTTATGAAATCAATTAAAGTTTGATGCCTCGCCTTTGAAGAAGACTTTATTCATTGTCCATGGTCTGAGATAGTAGTGAACCAGTTTCAGTATCAGAAGAGAGGGAGCTGTACCGTCCTTTTTATTGCTTGTCAGATTCCATACTGCAATCACCTAGCTGATTTATGGTTTTTATTCTCTTTAGGTCGTGCTGGGTCTCTTTCCCTGTCATGTGCAGTCAAGCTCACATACATGTCATTACATAACATCTCCCCGCCAGCCTACTCTTGAGGGATCTTATACGGTTTGACATGCCTGGGGTGGGGCCTGTGGCTTCCTTTCAGACCCCTTCCTCTTCAGACAGGAAGCTGTCTGAGCTGAAAGCACTCAGGAAGCTCTACTGAGACTGTGCAGGGAAAAAGCGTGACTCAGAAACCCACAACAATTTAAGAGAGTAAGGACTCAAGATTGACGCAAACACTGATACGAGGACAGGAATTGCCAAACGTGTGTGAATTTGTGATCAGGAATGATAAAAATACAGGTTAGAGCATCTTCAGCAATGTGCTGATTTTAAATGCAATTGAAGGAAGAAAAAAGAAGAAAGAGGCAGAGGGAGAGAAAGATGGATAAACATTTTGTTTTTCAGGATGTTGAAGATGATAAAATTTCACATTTAACAAATCATTTCCCAATCAAAGTAATTACTAATAAATTTAATAGAAAACATCAGCCTAATTTAACCTTTTAACTGAAAAATAATACTTTCCCAGTGTGCAGCAAAATAGCAATTACTCAACTATAAACAGTATTTATTTTAAATGAAACTAATCGTATAGTGGGCGTTGCAGTGATTCAGCCTGCCACCGGTGAGATCTCAGCTCATTTCTGTTGTTTCACTGCACTCTCTCGCCCACTTTTTCTGTGAGTCTCTGCTCCCTGTTATCTAATGACCCAAAATATAAAAATGTACACACTTTACACCTGACCACTCGGATGAAGTGAAGTGATGTCCTTCTTTCCTTTTTTAAAAAATACATCTCACGCCTTCAGCCAAAGGGGTTCCACTTATCTTTCTAAATAAAGGAGCGCTGTCATAATACCTTCCAATAGAAATATACACGTCACGGTCAGGCTAGTATTAAACAGTGAGCCCCAGCTTTGCACATATAAGAGAGCACCAAAGAAAAAACAACGCCTGAAGTTAAGAGTGAATCAAAGGAATTCAATTAATGTTTATGAAGCATGTGTATATTGTAAGCATAAGAACTTGTGGCAAAGCCCAAAGTAGAAACACATTTGAGGCGTAAACATGAGGTAAATATATATACATGTGTGTATATATATGTATA
>JBAJHX010000031.1:8810877-8863234 GCA_037176925.1 Amniataba percoides | reverse complement strand
AAATTGATCGCTATTCAATAAAATTATCCAAACATGAGTGTTTTTGTAAGCTGAAATATTTTTTCATTGATATTCTTAGATGTTTAAATAACATCTTTAAATTACATCTAGTTCAATCACTGCAGCCAAAGTGAGCACGTAGCTGGTTACCTAGTGAAGACAGTGGGACATTTAAGCTAGCAGCTACTGGTGGAGACCAAAACAGAGCTTAAAGGGAGTGAACATTGCACTTATATTCACTAGGTGATCTGAAACATGACTCCAAATTGATGATAATGTTGCTGAATAAATAACCAACTAATAAGTTTATCATCTCAACTTTAAAAAGTGAAACTTCTGTGTCTTCACATATTATTTCTGCTCAGTTACACCGTATTATGTGACCTGATGAAGTTTTATCATACCATATATCACATTTTATTTTGATAGTTGTTGCCTTTTTAAACATTTTGGCAGGGGGTTACAGCCTACATTGAGATAGCTGTGATTTCAGTAAGGTTTCTTTGTCACTAGGGGATAATAAATATTCTTCATCTGTCGACCGAAATGGACTACATTACCTCTACACTGATGTCCATGCAATCAATTATTACATTGATGACTCTCTTTGAATTCAGTAATTGTAATAAATAATTTATGAACATGCAACAATCAAAATTTGTAATATTACAGGGTCACATTTTTGGGGTTAGGGTTAGGGTTAGATCCTCATTTGGTATCTAGTGTCTTCAACTGGGCAGCATTGACTGAATCAGCAGGTACTGCACACACACACACACACGTACTATTTGAAATTACAGAAAAACTACAACCACTGTGCTGACAGTAAGACTATGGGTGGGCGGGGGAGAGTAGACGGTCTAATCCTTGACTTGACACGGTTCATGTCATATCAAGACCCTGGTGAAATCACTGGAGCGCAGAGCACAACACTGAAATCCATCCTTTCTCCACACACACACACACACACACACACACACACACACACACACACACACACACAGAGTCACACACACACACAGAGCAGTGGATAGAGGAGGGAAGCGGCGGCAGTTTCTTTACATCCCACACAATCCTGATGCTGACAGCAGGAGTCTAATCAGAGATCAGCTGGGACTAAACACCTGTCATCTGTCAGAGGGTGGACTGATCGCTGTCCAAGGTGCTGAAACACACAAGCCTCTCTCCTCTATCTCTCTCTCTCACACACACACACACACAAAGAAAACATACAATGTCAATGAATGAACCCCCTAATCTCCCTCCAACTATCCCTTTCACACCTCCTGTTTCTTCTTAACAGCACGAGAGACACAGCAGGTCAAGTGTTTGGGAAATGACCCTGGAGGTGCTTTAAAATGCCAAAGAACTGGAGGATTACTGGAGGACTCAGAGTACAATAAGAAGACCCCCACCTCCAAACCCCCCTCTGCAGTAATCAATGTCATCAACTGACTGCTGGCCATGACATCAAGTGAAAGCAGTTATGAGAAATCACTGTAATGCCTTTATATTCCCATGAATGTGAAGATTTGTGTTTTTTTTTTCTTTCTTTTTTGTGGCGATTATAAATAGTTCATATTCTAATAATTTAATATTCATGTTCAATTCATATTCAAGCTGACAAATGTATATCAGAAGACTGGATAAAAGCTGCAATGTTACATTATTAACCATCATTAACACAATATTTCAAATCCAGTTTGTCTCTGCAGTACTTCAGAAGGTGTGAAAACGCATTAGGGCACGCATATAATATGAATATCAGGGAAAAATCCAAATGATTATGTAATATCGACACTGAATAATTTAATAAAACACCCCTAAGAGATTTTTTTTCAGTAGCACTTGTATTTTCTCTCTTTTAATTGAAGTATATTAGCCCAGTTCCCTTGCTTGGACTTTGAAAAAAAGCGCATTGGATCATCAGAGCGCACCACTGATCCATTCAGGGTCTCCAGCAACTTTTTACGCATCCAGCCTCTGACTGAACAGAAATCTGATCCGCAGGGAGGCTCGGCTTCAAACGTGTCCTACCTCTGAACGTGACTTTAGCGATCCTGTCACCTTTCCCCCGGAGGTGATCGACCGTCTTCAGGTGAACCATTAAAGCCATCATCGGTCCAGGCTGGTCGGGGGGAGTGATTTGACTCCACGCGGATAAAACTTGAGCCGGTTCGCTGCAGCGCGCGTTCACTGGATCTTCAGCTCAGCCTCTGCGCGCGTCTGGACGCAAAACCAGTTTTCCATACGGGCAGCATGTAGAGTATAGTTTTTTTTTGTTTAAATCTTACAGAAACAAAGCGTGAATGAATAATCGGCTCCAGTTAACATGCTCTCTCTCGATGTGCTGCTGCTTCTGTCGCGCATCTCCGGGCTGCCACTTGTTTTTGCTCCGCAGGAAGGGCGGGGGGTGGGCTTCTGCTTCAGCGTGGGGATGGGGGATGCTGTAATTGTAAAAGAGAGATCCAGCCCTGGGATTTGAGGAAAATCTGCTCCCACCCCCTCCTTTTGCTCCTCTGTGAGTAAAAATCTTCTAAAGCCCTGAGCCTACACAGATTTATGTTCTTCTTTACTGCAGACCGCCTGATTGAGCTATTCAGCTTTTATACTATAGATTGGTAAAGATCTTCATAAAGTCTTCATTTTTACTCCATTAATATAGGAGTTTTTTAAAAACGTATATATATTAAAACCTATATTTTAGGATTAAATCTTAGTCATTTACAAGAGATGCTGAGTATGTTACAGTTGCCAGGCAACTCCAGCTGCCCTTACTGTATGGTGAGGATGTGAGATCAGGGGTCAGATGAGATGAGCTGCCATTTGGTCCCTGTCTGGAGCCGAGCAGTGCAGTAGTTCAGCGTCCTGCTCTGCTGGCAAACACACCAGGTTTTAGCTGCTGGCTGTAATCCATATGTTCCCTGGAAAGACCAGCAGGTAGGTGGCAGGGAGGCTTTCACAGCAGAGTCCAAAGTCACTTGTTCACCAGATGTTGCTACTTTCACAAAATAGCGAAAGTAACAACAAGATAGTTTTGTTCAATCTGTGTCTTTAATGAGTACTTGTACTTTAATGAGAACATGATTCTGAAAATGCAGGATTTGTAATTCAAGACTAATGCATGGGACACTGAGTTTCACCTCAGAATATAATAAGTAAAAATCCTCCAAAATGCTGCCATTTGCAGGAGGGACACAGTTACACTGCTGGCAGCAGGAAACTCTGCAACTGCACTGTGATGTCTCTGGTCCTCGACATCCCCACAGGCAGGGGACACTCTCAGACTCGGCACAGCTTATTGGTCCTGCCAAAAGTGTGGAAGTGAAACTGAAATCATCTGCTGAAAAATGGCCTCATACAAAAATACATGAACAGTGTGAAAGTGTAGGTTACTCTGACAGTTTATTGTGTATATTCAGCCACCGCGTCACTGTGGTTTAGTCTAAATGGGTTCTAAATATAAAGAAGGAATCGACTTAAAAAACAGATATAATTTTTGCCCAATTCCTTGATAAATGTGGTAGTTTCTCAGCACCACAAAATACCACAAAATAATTATACACCTCTCTAAAAAGTTCAACAGAAATTGAATATAATAACCTTCCAGAAAGTGGGATTTATAGCTGGACCGTTGTATTAAACAAGTGCATTAGTTTTAGTGTGTTGTTCCTAATAAACTGGCCACTGACTGTAGATCCACAGACAAGTCTTCCCTGTATTTCATTTTACTGAACCAGCTTATTTTTAGTTACTGCTGAAGACAGCTAATTAGACTGTTTTTTTTTATACCCTAAACTCTCCTAGAAATGTATGGAAAGATACAAAACAACCATGGCAAGAAATAACTGATGCAGTACTTAATTATCTCTGAATATAAGATACCTCAAAGGAGCAGCACGCGCGAGCACACACACACACACACACACACACACACACACACACACACACACACACACACACACACACACAAACACACATAGCCATATACTGTGTACCATATATACAAATGACAAAAGAACTCAAGAGAAACTACTGATAGAACTGGAACACTACACTCATTCAGATAAACTCATGTGGACAGTCAGTCTAAGTTGATACAGTGTATCAGCAGAGATGGCCTATTTCATCACAAGCATCCCGTCACCTCACTCAGGGGAATTATGGCAGGACCTGACATAAACAACCTAAGGCATGCAGAGTAACGAGACAAGACAGCTTGTGTTCACTATACTGAGCTGAAGCATTTCTCTGCCCCTAAGTGTGTGTGTGTGTGTGCGTGTGTGTGTGTGTGTGTGTGTACACTTTGTGGGCCTCAGAGAGCGAGTGAAAGAGACACCTATCTGCTTCTATAAGATTTTTTTAGTTTAAAAATGTATCACGTTTTGTGCTGACTCATGCACTATTGCAGGCTGCAGCAGTGGCGGGTTTGTATTTTTGTCTGTTAGTGTGTGTGTGTGTTTGTGTGTGTGAGAGAGAGACAGAAGCCACTAGAGAGTCAAACAGCAGAGAGAGTTAATGAAGTTAAGGTTTTGAGGGCATGGAGTATATAAAAAAGATGACTGCTTTATTGACCCCTGAGGTCCGCAGATATGACGGACACATGCAATGATTCTGCAACAATGCAATGATTCTGCTGCAATCCTTTATCTCAGTAACAAAGACAGAAAAAACATCCTGAAGAGGTTCAATTTTTCCCATTACTTTTCCCAGGACCGTCGCTGTGTGGTGAAAGCCTTGTTACTATTTTTAACACCTAAATTCCCATCGGACCTCATCAGACTTTGGCTTTACAGTCATTCACGAATGAATTCATGACCAAGTGATGATCAAAATGACAGATTGCAGATAAAGGCCCTGACCAACAGAGGGAGATGTTGCTCTGAAGTAGTAGTAGTACTGAAGAAGTGCTCACAAACAAGTGGATGGAGCTGCCTTTAGTCACTTCAAGCGCTTACACAGACAGAAAGATCATTAATTAAGAAAAGCCAGTTGCTTAGCATATTCATCTGATTCAGAACTGAGCTAAATGTCCAATCCTTTCAGTATGAATGAGAATATTACTGAGACATTGACCTCTGAGCTTTATGAGGACACCAAGCGGATTCATTAATTGCTCATATGTCGGTCTGCTGCCAGTTCTTGTGGTGCGTTTGTTCTCTCACATGCAAAAAGTGCTGCAAAGCTGCAGAATGAGGCAGAAAATACAGATAATATCTTATTGTATAAGATATATAATATTATAATTTCGGAATAACGAGGACGCAAGAGTTTCTTTGATGGTCTGTGAAGCCTCAGTGGTGCCCAAAATCATTTAAAAACAAGCGAGAAATAAGAAATTGACTACATTTATGTGTGTATTATTACTTGGGTTATACTTATTTAAAAATGTGGCCTGTTGCTCCATCTAGTGGTCAAATGGCTTGTTTGGAAAATGTAACTCTGCACTCTTGTCTCCATAAAATAGACCATTTGTTGAGTCTTGGCCTGAGTCCTGTTGTCTTTCACCTGGTTAAGTGGAAGGTGTCATGGAAGGTTTTTTTTTTTTAATAATAAAGTGGATCAGGTCTGCAGGAACGAGACGGGAACAAGACAGGACAGGTGGAACAGGAGGGCTTTAGATGAGCGACTGCACCTACTTTAAAAATAACATTACTGCTTTTTAAAAAAGAAAAAACAAACAGAACATACAGAGTCAAATGACGAGTAAAATCAGGAAGAGCAGTTGTGGTCAGCATGTTCAAGACCTCAGATGTGAATTATTCTGGCATTAATCAGTAACTTTACACCCTGCAGTCCTGTTTTGTTTGTGTCCCTCTACCTGCTGCCAGACCTCCAGTTCTGGTTGAAACCAGTGCAGTTCCCTGAAGAGGGAGACATTTGGTCAGGTTTATTTTACTATTTTATCCAAATACATATATATATCTGTATATATAAACACATCCATAAGGCTCCTTCAAACATCTAAAAGGCAAGGAGTAGACTGAAATGTCATGCAGTTGCTCAAAGTTGCATTTGAATGAATGAGCACAATGAGAACATATAAGCTACATAAGTACTTTTGCATCACAGTCGACTTTTATGGATGCATTTTTTTTTTGGTCATAGAAGTGATTTACTGCTGGAGTTCGAAAGCTGTTCGTCGACTTCAAGAAGCCGAGAGCTCTGTGCAGATCAGCAGCCCCATCAGAGGAGGGGAGGGGAGGGCCGGTGTGTCCCAGCCCTCTGCATCCAGCTGCTGCGTCGCTCCGCAGCTGCAGCAGCGCCACACTCACTATGGCTTTAGCCGCAAGCAGGACGCTCTTGGCGCTGTTCGTCACGTTTTGCGCACCGGGATGCGGATGGACAGGTAAAAGAGAGTTGTTTATTTATTTATTTATTTTTCCTGCAGCAGGTGCGCGGTTTGCACAAAAGTGTGACTCAGTCTGATCAGTGTTTGGACTCTGTTGCTGTCTGTTACTTTGATGACTTTAATGATGTTGCAGTGTGAGACTGCAATCTTCAGAGCATGACTAATGTCATTAGTTTAACTGTGGCTGTGATTTTTTTTAAAGGAAACTTAGCACTACAATGTCTATATGTGAGCTTTGAGCAAACCCCAGCTGATGTAGATGCCATTTTTCATGAAAAGCGAAGAGATTAACTGCAGCTATTTATCATGCATTAGGAAATTAGTATTTGATTGATCATTTGCAGCTGTGAAAGAGTTACTTTTAAGTGAGCAATTGCAGCAATACTTTTGACAGTACTGTTACTTTATGGGGGGAAAATATGATGCTGGCCTCTTTGCAGCAGTCATGGAAGAAATCCTGAGCTCATACAGTGGGCACCTCCTGGAGGAGCTGTGATCGACAATTAGGATATGATGACAAACATCAGGCTATGCCGTGGAAAAAAAAAGGGAGAAAAATGCTATATTTGTAGAGGTTATCATGCCTGGTGACTAATCTGGCTGATGGTGGTGATGAATGACCTGGCTCTAAAATTCATTTTCAGAGGGGAGTCGAGGTGTTGGGGCTTCTTTCTGTAACACTCCCTCTGGAGAGAGTCGCTTTGTTGCATGCATCATCAGCAACTGGACAGGGCTGGCTGCAGTGCTGTTGATGACAGAATGATTGAGTCAAGTGAAGCTATAGGAAATGTTTTTCTTTTCAAGTTATTGATTCGTTACGTTTTTTTTTTTTAAATATCAAAGGGATGTAGCATTCTTGACAGGCACTGAGATGGTGCAAACCGCAGCACACATGTTTTTGAAGTTTTCTGAGGCACTGTTTGTAAAATCAATTTTCAGGGAGAGAAGCCCAAATTCTCCAGACAGTGAAAATATCCAAAATATCAAAGGTGCCATAAAGCCTGAAGAGTTTTGGAAGGCAATAAAGCTAATCCTTTTGGCTGAGCCTTTCTTTTTTTCCCTTTTCTTCCATTTTCTCCAATGCACTCTGCCCACTTACATTGTCAGTCGATCTGTAAGTATCTATATGCCTCCTCTTCGACTGTGAGCACTTAGCGCATGAGGTCATTGCTCTCTCTGAACACAGCTGCTTTTACATTTGTTGTGGGCTTTTCCTCCTTCCTTCTTTTTCCATCTTTTTGGAAGTATCTCCAGAGTGGCTGTGCACATTTTCTGCAACACCCCGCTTTACTCTTCACTTCACACTCATTCACTTACATACAGTCACACCCGGGAGCTACTTAATGCAGCCACAGTTCACTGCTGGGGGGAACCGCTGAGCAGCTCCGCCAGGCGAGGTTAAGAGTTAAATGCCTTCCTCTCGGGCATTTTGACAGTAGTTGTCGAGGGAGAGGAGAGTGTTACTCATTAACTTTCTCCACTCGCATGTCATCAGCTTGTCAGTCTAAAATTCTTCACAGCAGTGAAGGAAATTGGGCCCCTGGGACTATCTGGACACCCAGGTGGGAGCAATGCAAATAGAGAGAACAGAAACATAGCGTATTTCGATAATAAATAATGTCTTCCATGCAGCCATAGTCCATCAACTCCTGGAAAGTGTAGAGGGAGCAGAGAATTTGGGACAGAGGGTGAGGGGAAAGAGGGAATCATGTCCTTGCAGGCCGGTGGAATTTAATTTCTCTGCTCCACTTAACATGCTGGAATTCTGCAGGAGCACCCCACTAAAGATCCCACAGAAAAGCTTCAGAATCAGCAATGCAATCACTCTCATGCATTGGGAAAGTATGATAGACATGACAGATGATAGGACAGAGGGGCACAGCCAGCAAGAAGCCAAGCTAATATTTTCCACAATGCTGTGTATGTTCGATCACCTGACGTAGTTTGACCCAGCAACCCCCACCCACCTGCAACTTGCCTGCTTGTCAAACCTGCCAGTGAGGGCATGTCTCGTGTCATGATGTCATCTTCAGGCGCCGTTCCAGTTGTTTGAATAAGTACCACCTGGGCTATGAACACACCTGTCACAGCACGGTAGATGTCAGCATGCTAAGTGTGCAGCAGGAAGATATAGCGTAAACTAACAGTGCAAGATGTCACTTTTCATCAGCGAGGGGATATTTGAATCATTTGGGGAAGTGAGCTTGTGATCACCAACACAAAAAATCTTTGTGTTTTTTACAATAATTTCCACCTTCTGTGAATGAGGTCTGACCTTCGTTAATAAAACGATGAAGGGTAGTGATTGATGCACCAGTGTGAGAAGGGCCATCTGTGGTCATGGTCTCAGTCTGGTGTGGCGACTTTATGACAAAGTTGATCACTGGAGGGATTTTACTGAAGGTCAAAGGTGAGAGGAGTAAAAGACCGACAGAGGAACGACCAAGAATTTTGTAGCCCCTGGCAAGATGTGACACCCAACTCCCTGACTAACTTGTTTTCAAATCTTTCCAAGTTTCATATGTTTATGCCTGAACAGCAAAAGAAAAACCCACTGATATTTTGGGAAATACAATTAGTAACTGCCACTGTCATGTCTGTACTGAAGCAACTGCCAGGGAAAACATGGGGAAAACAGCAGGTCCAGTCTGTTTAGCAACAAAAAAATCCTAAACAGATGAAATATAAAGCTTCTCAATGAACTCTCTGCAGGAGAATAAGCGAATAACTTTATTTCCCAAAATGCCAAACTATTCCTTTAAAGGCTAGATCAACCTAAGTGATGAAAAATGTGTTTTTGTCTCCACCTAAATACAAGGACAAATACAAAACAACATCTTTTTCCACAGGCAGTGTTCTGGTGACTCATGATAATCCACAGAACATGCTGCCAACAGTTTTCATGTGACTGTGTCTTTGGTAGATACTGTTTTCAACTGAAAGTGTTGACAGTTGAATTGTCCAGATTGTTTTTTGGAAAAGCTACTGACTGTGACTGTTTTCGATGGGTAGCATCAGAAAATTCAGGGACAGACGTTTGGACAAAACAAACCCAAACTATCTGCATGACTGAGTGGGCGTAAGGGATAAGTATTTATTTACCCATGTATTAGTTTTGGGGAACCAGCCCTTTAAATCATTTTCACGTGGCAGAAATGCCACTCACATCCCAAGTCTTAAAATCCAGCTTAGCCCCATAAGATGGAAGTTTTCAGTGTTTTTGCTCCATGTCACAGCCACTTACAGTAAATGCAAGCTGATCTCCAGGTTACACCATGTCCCCATATATATGTATATATATAGAGTGAGAACGAACAACAAGAAGGCCCAGCGATGAAAGACTGCAGACATCTTTGAGGTTCCATTCATGTCTGCTGAATGCTTGCTGTGCTGCAGTGATTAAAAAAATATCTAAAAAATAGGAAAGTGGAAACTTGCCTCTAGCGCCTACAGTTGAGAGAAAACCTACCTCAGTCAGTGTGTGCATGCCTTTGCTGTTGCCATGACAGCCAATAATTCTATTATCTAAACACCTACAGATGTAAATGACCTCAATATTGTTTCTAAAAACTTACAGAATGGGCAGTCTTATCTACCTTGTTAACCCATTCGCACACGCAGACATATTTTCTGGTGATCCTTGTTATTGATGGGAGTTTGTGGAGGAGGACAGCTACCAGGGTTTAATGACGCTCTCATTAGGGGTGAGCGGCGGGTCACCGTCTGTGATTTTGCAGCAAGGTGAGGGGGTGCTCTTGTAAACGTGGAGCACATTGCAGGTGCATGAGCGCAAGTATTTTTTAGAACAGTTTTACAGGTGTCCTTTGACCTCAGGGCTTACCTACATATGCTCCTACACATGCACATACACGTGCTGTCTGTCTGCCTGTGAATCTGTATCCATCTAACACACACACACACAAACATTTTTTTAATCAAAAAAGGCACTGACATAATGACCCTCAGGCCCTGCCCTCATTCTTCACATACTTAATACTTTCCACTGTCTAACTCAATCACACTCCAACTGTCTGCCTGTCTTTCCATTTCACATTCACAAGCGCAGCGTAGAAAATGTTATATTATTGCCCCGGTCTCCCATGGCGACGCCCTGAAACGAAGCCTCCCTCCGTAAGATTGTGATGTTACAACTCCTCAGTTGCTTAACTGCTTCCCAAACTGTTTATTCTTGGATGGTGATCGTGCGTCTGCTGAGTCTTGAGTTAATCAAAAATATCTGGTTTGCCCTTCAATCATAAATTTCCAAAGAGGCCAAATCACAGGATGATGTCTGGACTGAGGAGCAGATCCCTTCCTACGTAATACACGGCCTTATTGGAAACAGGGTGGAAGGGATTGAAGTGTGTCCAGCCTTGTGTCAGTAGAGTCTGCTGCGAACAGCTGATAAAACTGACTCCATTGTAACCTTCATTAATGAGGAAATAATGAGGCGAGATTGTGTTTTTTGTTGTTTCGAGGAAAGACTTTAATACTCCTTTCACACTCCTTTATCTGAGGGCTTGTTCCAGAGAGTGCTGATATCTAGAGTTGGCAGAACACACCAACGGGACGACCTTTCAGCACACATTAAAAGTCAGAGTTATGCAGAGACAATATTGTGGGCCTCCGAAGACCATCTGTAAACTTCTTGCACACAAGGTCTGAATGGCAATTATTTCTAAATGTGAAAAGTGAGAGTGCAGATCCAGCTGGGCGCACACCTGCAGACAGCAAGAATTCAGAGTGATGAAGTGATTTTGTGACAATGCTTAACTGAAAGTACTGCTGTAAACCTTTTGGGGAGCACAGACAGTTATAAGGACCAGCTGTTTTATGAGATGGACAGACAGCATGACAATTAAATGTGATAGCGATAAATGTCTAGCATGCTAATAAAGTGTAGGTACTGCATATCCACTCCTTTTAGCCAAAGCTTGAATTCTTACCGTTTGGATCTGGTGATTCAAAGCCGCTCCACTGAATGTTTTTGTATTAATGATTGATCATTATTAATCATAATATATATATAATTATTTCCAGACTCTGATGTTCCCCTTGGTTTTCTTGGAGCATTTTATCCTCTTTCGGTTTATTGTTTTGGTTTTATGGCCAACAACTTTACTGTTTTGGGCCACTTGCAAGAGCATTCTTTCCAGCCACGGCAGGCAGCTGTTTTCAGTCAAAAAGGTCAGATCAACACACTGTATGCTATCTGTCCAGCAAAATGTTAGCCTCTAGCTGGTAAACATAGTGTGACATCTCACCTTTAAAGATGGTGGAGTCGGTGGAGACCAAAAACAGAGCTAAAACAAGAGTGAATACCGGACAAAACCAGACAGAAACATGACTCCACATAAATGTTAACATCACTCAAAACTTGGTGGATGTGTTGATAGGAGACCACATGTTTGCCATGAATAGCATTGGCAGAGCAGCAACAGTACAAACATTATAACCAGTTACGTCATGTCTCTAACTTTAAATCTTTTTTGTGGAAAAAAGGTCAAATGTTGTTGCCATTTATATCTTTGTGTCAGGTTTGTTAACAAGTATTAAGCACATTTATTTCCATGTGTGGAGAGGTTTCCTCATCCATTCAACCTCTCGGGCATGACATCATTATTTGACAGGATGAATAAAGACGGCTATTTTGCACATCTCAAGTGGTTGCTTATTATCTCACGTGTGTAGTCTTCTCTGGGACCAACATACAACCGAAATACAAGCTCAATTCATATTTTTATATTGTGTCAAAGTCATGCTTGAAACATTACTTTAATATCTGGGTGTAATGTTGGCCTGCTGGATAATTGTGCTGTCGCCCCAACACTGCACCAATCTCAGACGAAAAAGAGAGCACAGAGGCAGTTGCTGTCCAAAGCAGACTTGTTATTTTCTTTGTTTTGTTTTGCTCAAATTTAGCCAAGAAGGATTGCTTATTGTCCTGAGCCTTTAGCAACCAAGCAAATCCTCATTTATTTATTTAACCATCAAACAAGTTTGTATTTTTCAGGCCTGCCTTACACGTAAGCATATGTTTCATCAGAAACAGAACAGAGAAACACACCAGAGTTCCTCAAAAAGCCAAGTGGAATGAATACAGAGGAAACTGTGCTGGTGGCGCTGAAGGGGAGCTTACAGAGACGTGAACAGTAGTCTGTACACTGCGAGGACGTGTGGGAGCAGCAGGCCTTTACAATAAGGCAAAAGATGTTAAAATAAACTTCATACAGAAACATTTCACCCTGACGTCATTTGTTTTGCAGCAGAGAAGCCCCTCCGGCAACACAATGGGAAACAGACGTCTGTGGACAAGGGCCTGAGGGAGAGCTGGGAGCCGTCCATCCATCTGGATGGAAGACCCGTGGACCGCTTCGTCATCAGCTCCAGCAAACCCACGAGGTCTCACCGCTTCACTAAAGCAGGAAAGGACAGTCGCTCTCATCTAATCGAGGATGTAGGTAAGGATGAAGAACGGATACATTTTATTTAAAAGAGCAGGATAAGGATGAGATGTCAGGATCAGGTGGTCTCTGATATCAAGTGACATGAGCGGATGAAGCAGGAGCTATAATGTTTCCAAGGGGCCTGCGGGGTGCTGGTAAACTACGAGACAATAAAAAAAAGTAATTTAGAGGAAAATAAATGAACAGAGAGCAAGAAAAAGAGGTTTGGCTTACACTGCGGAGTGAGTTCTCAGATCCCAGTGTTCTGCAGTTTCTCAAGACTAGTGCCAAGAATGAGGAGGGGATGAGCAAAGCTGTGCACAAAGCAGAGACGCCAGGAGGTGAAGGGTATGATTATTTTTTATCAGTATATTAGTTCACTTCATCCAAGTTTGCCAGAACAAAAGAAACAGCAGTGGGCGTGGTAGTGACCTGAGATCATCCTACCAGCTCAGCAGACAGTGGTTATTTTAGGCTTTAGATTATTTTTAGGCTTTAACAACTTCTCTGGTAATTCCTAATCCCACCTTGTAAAACATAAGTCAGGTTTTTATGTTTCTATACACACTGAGTTTGCAGTTTCGACACAGTCTAGCCTGCTTTTGTCATTATTCCATTTTCCTCTGTCCTTGGCTGCCCAGAGCCATACTTCATCAGCGGCTCAAAGTCTGCAGCCAGCCCTTCTGTTCCACATCCAAACCCAGCCCAGCTCCTATAACCCAATCCCCTGTGTTGTGGTCACTTGTTGTGTGCGTGTGTGTGTGTGCAACATGCGTGTGTTTGGTGGTGACTGTGGTGCGAGATAGGGCGGTGCCAAGTGTTGAAGTCATACATTGTCTTGTATGGTGTGTCAGTGTGTTCAAACATACATATATAGATGTTTTTATATGAGTGTGTGTGTGTGTGTGTGTGTGTGTGTGTGTGTGTGTGTGTGAGAGAGAGAGAGAGAGAGACGCCCAGTGTGGTGGTGGCCTTGCGGTCTCTTCAGCTCCGGTGCAGTTTGCCATAAATCTCTGGCAAGCCGAGCTGCGTCTCAGTGTTGCCTTTCCAGAAATTCCTCGCAGTTCTCGTGTTGTTCCCTCAGCAGCATGAGAGCAGCATCAGTTGTCATAAATAACACAACGCTGAATGCGTCTGCATCATTAAAGTGTCTGGCCAGCTGCTGTTAAAACAACAAAGGTGGAATGATGACTTATTAGGAACAACAAGGAGCAGAATGAAGGAAAAGGAGGCGACCTGAGAAAAGATGCCCACTTTTCTTGCTGATAAGGGGAAAATCATAGACATTAAGTTGATTTGCTCCACAGAAAATAAAAATAATATTTACATTTATTTACTTAAAGTAGATGATGTTATTTACTAGTTTCCATATAGTTTCTATTGGCATCATCACTTATGATAACAGCACTGATATTTTAAACAGATATCCTGCTTTATTTTTCTTTTTTTCAGACCCTGAATGGGTTAACCTGGATGGCTTTGCTGTGTTGGGCGGTGCACCTGTCAGCAACTCATCATCAGCAGGTAAACCTGATCTCAAGGCATCTTTACCAACACAGAGTGAAAGTGCAGTTAAGGGCTGTACCTGTAAAACTATCTGATTAAATCCATTAAAAGCAGTTTGCTGAAATGATCTGCTGTCATCGTTGACATTAAAGGAACTGCTGAAGCTAATGTGCGGATCATTAGCACTGCTATGTCTTGGGGCGACAGTGTCCTTTTTCTTCATTCCCTCACTTGCGCTGTCCCTCTGGGATCAGGGGGGAAAAACACTCACTTGTCCCTGACTCATGTATTCCCATCCATTTAGCTAGGTGTGTTTTTCTTGCAGGTTATCCAAATTTCCTATTTTAGGGTTTAGGGTTTAGGTTTTTGTTGCCTGTAATGGTGTGCACCACGTTAATTATCACATATTCGCCTGTCACTGCTTTCAGCAGACTGTAAAATTACAGGAAATTAGTAACAGATTGAATCATACAGTGGGTGATTAAAGTTTGGATATATTTTTGAGCGCACGGTCACTTAATTGATTCGTCAAGCGATCTAAACCGCCGATAATATACTGATTGAATAATACTTTGAAAATGCTGCACGTTTGCTGTGGATTTTGAACTGCTGTTTTGACAGCAAGCTATTTAAAGACATTCCCCTTTGGTCTCTATGAACTTGCGACAGGGATTTGGATATTTTTGTGATATTTGCACATAGCAAACTAAAATAGACACGCGCAGACTGGTGTTCATACTGTTCCACAGAGACAATTTGATTTAACCACTTGGCACGTGTTTGTGCCGTGGCAGGGAACATGGAGAAAACCCATTCAGATTCCATACTGAAAGGATCAGGACCAGCAATTGAACCCAGGACCTTCTTGCTGTGGGGGCGACAGTGCTAACCACTGAACCACCATGCTGCTCTGGAGTTTCAGTCGTATTTGTTTGAGGCAGGGCTGCTCTGGAGACACAGCTAATCATATTTGTTGAGTTTAACCTCAGTGAACAGAGCCAAAGAACCACTGTGTGTCTGACAAAGTTATGCTAGACTAAAGCCCAGTAAAAAAGGAAAGGGCAAATAAAGACTAATACTGTGTCTCAATCTGGAAACTTCAGTTTGTATGCTTTCATATCACAATATACATACCTACTTGCATGGCACGTGAATTTCAAGAGGGTAGCGCTGCCTCAAATCAAACTTGGCCACTGTACACTCGCTAGAAATAACAATGACATTTGACCACCTTTTGTTTTTCTTTTTAATGGCAAATCGCAACTGGACAGAGCATTATCAGCAGAATTTGACTGTCACCCATCAAAATATCCGCTGGCTTGTTTGCCTGCTTGACCTCAATTAAAGTCTGTTAAACAAACATACTTTGACTTTTACTTGCTCCTGTTTCACCATAATTGTCAGTGTGAATGCTTGTAGTCACTCAAAATATCAAGTGTGAGTACAGAAGTGCGTTAACTGAGGCAAAACGTTCATTCTGAAGTTTATTAGCTACCAACTATAAAACTGCTGTCAAATAAACAATAGCTAAAGTTACACAGGCATTAGTGTTTTTATTGACTGTTATTGCCAAACTGGTTATGTCTGTTTCCACTGTCTGTATAAATAAATGATACACACCATTAGCCAAGCCAAAAAATCTTAACATGAGCAACTGTTATAATGCCAGAAATATTAATAAAAAAGACAAATGCTGTTCTTGGTTAGGAGAAGTTCTCTTTTAGGTTTGAAAATTATCCCAGTTAACATATCAAGTTTAGGCATGTATCAAGAAAAATACAAATAAAAACAAATTACATCAAGCTAGCAACTGATAAATGCTATATAATGTTTGCTATGTACGTTGCTATGTAAAGTTTCATTTCAGTTTTCATTTCATTTTACTGTAGTCGCTGATGGGAAGCTAATGAAGGAAAGCAAATACTTGGGCATTTTGTTGAAATGTCATGTTTTGACTGGGGTTGTTTCTTTTCCGTTTGGGTTTGTCAGTTAGCTTGCTTCGTCTCTGCCAGCTGAGGTTTGAATTATTATTTCTGCCTCCAGGAAATCTCTGCCAAAGAGAATAGTTTGCATAAATTAAACCTTGGTTAAATGGGCAATGTCCTCCACAAAAGAGAGACCAAAACTTAACAATTTATGTTTGCAGAGTTTAGATTTGCTTTTGAACGTGATGAAATGTCAAAGACTTCAGCATCATCCTGAACGCACTGAGGTGGGTCTCTACAGCAGTGGTATGTCTGTCTGTCTGGAGGCCAACCTCATAGCACCTTGGATCATCAAGCTTCCAGGAAAAGACTGAGCATTGTGGAGTCGATGGTTTAGTGGTCCGTGGCGTGGTGACCCGGGCCAAACTATGCACTGTGACAGTTTTCCAAAGAGCAAAAAAGAGGAAGAAGAAAATAGGGAAAAGAAGTCGGGACTCACATTATAGTTTTTCTTAAAGGTTTTACCTCAGTAGCAGTCAAAGTTGGTTGAATTACAAAGAAAGCAGAAATAAAACCACCATCAATATGTTATTGTTGGTGGATAATTCAGTGCAGACTTCAGTCTTACAGTGGTAACATACTGTAACTTTGACAGATAATCAAGTAAACCCAAAGTTCACATTCTCATGTTTCTGCATTGGACAGGACATTGGAAACATTTGAGTTTTAAGAAGCTATTGTTCAGAACAAGAATTTGTGAAAAACCTTACTTGTATAGCATTCAAGTAAACTGTTTGTCTACTAACAAGCAAACAGCAACTTTGGACAGCAGCCTAAATATATGATTTGCATTCAGTGAGATAAAACAAACATGAAGTTAAATTTAATGCCCAGAACACAAGTTCTCCTCCTGTTTTAATTGTAAATTTGATGAATGCAATTTCTATTAATTATACCTTTTTACACACATACAGCGGCTATGACAGCTACAGGTGCTTTCCTGTCAGATTATCAAACAGTCAAGAGGAACATACAGTATAGATTATCCAGGAAACTTATACAGGTGCTGGAGAATCTTGGAGGGAATGATTTGCAAACAGGAAAAGCAACAGCATTACTAAACAGCCAGTGCTCTCTGTCCAAAAGGGGGGAATTCACTCAGCTGTTCTGGCAGGACAAGACGAGGGATACTGACAAAAAGACTCAAAGACATGAATGGAGTCTTGCTGACACAAACTTTCTTTCTTCCTGGGAGATTTTCTAGTGTGCATTTATACTCCCCCTCACATCCTCTTTGCTTCATATTTGTTCCCAACCGCACATACAGTTTCATGGTGATAGCACATCAGCACTAAAACTCTCCCTTTCTCCATTTTAAATCAGCTAAAGTAAATTGTTTAGGTATAATGGCCTCTCTGGGAAGAACCTGTTAGTTCTTCACTGTAGTCCTCAGTCCTAACCACTTTGAACTTCATCAAATTCTTTTAGTCACATCAGCTGGGTTGTCGGCACTCATCTAGCTGTGCATGCAGCTATCCTGGTGGGAAACAGGGCAGATCCTTTTAAGCTGACAGTGATTATTAGAAACGGATAATGGAGGAATAGAGGGAGGAGAGGAAAGAAAGAAGATAAAAGAGTGGGAGGGACAAAGGAGTTTTTTGTTATATTACCAATGTGTTTGCATAGCACGGCAGCCAGATGAATGGGGATTGTCTGGTTGTCTGAGTCAGTGTCTGAGACGTTCTCCAAGATGGAATCACCGCTCGAGTGGGATTAAAGCACGAAGCAGGACTCCAGAAGGTGGAACAGATGACAAAGGGACATAGTGAAGTTATACTTCATGACTCTTTTGTGACAGCTGGGCATGTTTATGCTTGTTGGATGAAAGTGACAAGTAATTGTCTCTTAATCACTGAGCAGATGTTTCTTGACTGGAGCTATTATCTCCATTGATAGTCCAGGACAGCTAGTTTCAACAAGGCCCCAAAGACAAATCCAGCATAGAGAGCAGAGTGTGAGTGAACTATAGGGTCAGAAAGTAATATTCACTCTTGTTCTCTGTTATCTTCCACCTACAGGTCCAGTCATGTCTCCACAAACTACTGCCAGAAATCAGCCCTCTGTACAGCGGGCAACCAGGGTCGACAGGACAGCTCGCCCACTGGGCATGTCTAATACCAGGGCACACCGGAGGGCACCTCAGTCCTCCTCAGGCCCCAGGCAGCCTGAGAGAGCTTTGGTAGGAGCTCCCCCACTGGAAAGGAGACGCCAACACCACACCAAGCCTCAGTCGGACCAGAGAAATCGAAACGCACAAAAACTAAGTAAGAGGACCCACATTTTGCACTCATAAACACCAGTTAGGAAAGCAAAAAGACTGGCAGCCTCCAAACTATTTACTACATTTTGCAGACCATAATCTGTGATCTTCCTTTTAATTTCTCAAAGAAAATGAGCTAAATGTATACATTTTGTTTGTACTATCTTTAGTGTCCATAGTGTAAACCCTGGCCGTGCCTGGTATCCCTTTCTATTCATAGCATCTGAGTCCGTTCATGTGGTGTCACTGCAGGCACAGAAAGCCCAGGGCCGGAGCGCACCCGCCAACAGAGCAGTCACAACCAAAACAACCACACCAGGTACCTCCAGGTTTAAAGAGAATCACTATATTCTTCAATACATTATCTGGTTTTTTTTTGCATTGTAAATATCTCGAAATAGTTAATCAATAACCAGGTAAGTTGTAAAATGCATACCTTTTGGATGTCAGAATGAGAGAAACCAGATGCCAACCTATAACCAAATTCAGTGATCTTAGTTTGATCGTTTTAGAGATACATATTTTTTGTCTCTATGTCTTTCTGCGTGTCTCTGTGTGTCATCCAGAGCCACCACAGTATGAAGCACGGGACATCAGTGTCAGGGTCATGTCTCCTCAGTCAGTGCTCATCTCCTGGGTTGACCCTGCTGTTGAGATGGGGAAGGTTGACCCTGAGATATCCAGGTGGGAATCTATTAAAATGTGTATATGTTTCTGAGAATAATGTTTCTGAATAGTGAGACATAAAAAGAAAACAAGCTAATTAAACACAAAGAGAGACTGAGTAAGCTCATGCTAACACTCTCCACTGTATATAACGTCTGCATTTTCTCTTAATCCAGATCCTACACAGTTAGATACAGGGAAAAGGGAGAGTCGGCACGCTGGGAGTACAAGGAAAGCACCCAGAGGAGAATGATGATAGACACCCTGTCTGCAGATGGCATGTATGAGTTCTCAGTCAGGATCTCTCAAGGACAAAATGATGGGAAATGGAGTGTCTCTGTTTTTCAGAGGACCCCTGAGTCAGGTATGCATAGCCACTCCTTCCTGAGAATTACTTACTTATTTGTAGGTCACAATGCAGCTAAGGGAGGTTGATGAATAGTGATTTATTTCTCAGAAGCATAGCTAAAGAATAGAGAGCCAAAGTCTTTAGAACTTTAGAATTTATTCTTGCAGAAAAGAATACAGTATTGCATAACCATGTCTGTTAGCTCATTTCTTCTATTTCCTCATGCCACACTTCATCACATTCGTTGCCTATTGCTCCCATTTGATATTTGATTCAAGCTTTGGCTGCACCTCTGTCATGATTGCAGCTTTTATATCGTGTCATAGCAGCTCCTGAGCTGCGGTTCACTGGAATGTCAGCA
Source organism: Amniataba percoides (assembly GCA_037176925.1). Lineage (NCBI taxonomy): Eukaryota > Metazoa > Chordata > Actinopteri > Centrarchiformes > Terapontidae > Amniataba > Amniataba percoides. Next base: position 8,843,309 of record JBAJHX010000031.1, on the reverse strand, counting down.
TTTACTGCCTGGCTCACAGCTCAGATTTCCATCTGCAGTCCCATACACAATCTCAAGGCGTGCACCCTGACAATGTATGGCAGCAGTACTTTCCTTACTTGAAGCCTCCTGGCACAAATGTTCTCACTGTTTTTACACGCTTTAAGCAGCAATTTCCTCACCCTACTCCCCCAGTGCTGCTTCTGGTTTCTGTCCTGCTCCTCCTCCTATCGCTGCTGTCTTTCCATTCATATGTGTTCTCCACACTTGCCAGCACCATCTGGGCCACCAGAGAACTTTGAGGTCAAGCCACTTAGAGGGAAAGGAACTGCTGTCATCGCAACATGGGATCCACCTGAAGAACCAAATGGGAGAATAAGAGGTCAGGCCAGGAGAAGTCAAGTGGAAATAATGCAATTTTTCCAACGTTTGACTTGTGGACTTATTTAGTCAATATTGTAATTGCCAAAATAGGAAATGCCAGTTTTATTTTGATTTATTTTTCTGCCATTATAGAAAAACAAGTGCACCCCAATGACTGTAAAATTTTTGGTTCAGACTGACAGTGTCTTTACTGTAATTTGACTGGTATCTATGTGGATGGGCACATTCCAAAAGAAGAGATGTCTTAAATCTTAAAACATGCATAGCCAATGCTATTAGGGCAATACAGAATGTATTGTATGCACCTTTGAATTCATATTTTGAAAGGCAATAAATTATTTTGCTCATTTCTGCTTTGTGTATGGTCACATGACAGTTGTTCATACCTCCACACAGAGTATATCCTGTCATATGCTCCTGCTATGAAGCCATTTGGAATGAAAAGTGTGACATACCGTGGTAGCACCACCACAGCCACCATAGATGGCCTCAAACCGGGTGACCGGTACATCTTCAAGATTAGAGCCACAAACAGGAGGGGACAGGGACCACAGAGCAAGGTCTTCAGTGTTGCCATGCCAGGATGTAAGCACATTTCACTGTTTATAATATGTGTGCATATATTTCTTGAAAATTTGACTAATACTTTATTCATGACAATTGTTTTTGTCCACTGCCAGCCAGCAGCACTGCCTCATCGTTCTCAAAAAGTAAAGACAGCCACAGGACTAGTGACACTCCTTCTGAACAGGATACTAACCATGATGAATCTGACCTCAAGACAACAGAGGTCCCAGAAGAACCAACCACAACCCCTCAGCCTCGTCCTATCAACAGGCGTGTGCGGCCACTTTCACAGACGCGCTCCTATCACAGCATCTTCTCCTCTGTAAGGGGCTCAGTAAGGAATACCGTGAACAGAGGTTCATCTAGAGGAAGAGCCCCAGCTAGAGAAGACGAGGAGGAAGAAGAGAAAATACCCACAACTCCACCTCCAGAAGAGGAGACTACAACCATGGAGGTTGTACCAGAGACAAAAGAACCAGACAACGATGTTTCGCCAGAATCTGACAATGAAGAAGAATATGATGAGGAGCCCCAGACTACTGAGACTCTCAGCCTCAAAGTTTTGACGCCTTCCCCAACTAAACCTGCCTCTACTCAACCAAATCCACCACCCAGAAGGCCCATCAAGATCAGAGTCCATCAAAAACCAGGATCCAAAACTAGTTCCTCCTCATCTTCATCTTCATCTACATCTTCAGCCACCTCCTCTGCTTCCTCCTCTTCTTCTGATTCCTCTTCATCTTCATTACCTTTTACTTCTTCTTCATCATCTTCCTCAGGTATGCAAGAGTCAGCAGCCAGTAGAAAGGACTATGTAGCTTCCACGTACCCAGAGAACAAAAACACGTACGATAAGCCCAGCACAACACATACAAAACCCTCCGCTACAGATGGAAAAGGGACCAATGCACAGCACATGGAGGCTACTTCTGTAGGTAGAGGTTCAACTTCATCAGGACGCAACAGTGGGTCTGGGTTTGGCTCGAGATATGGTTATGGTCGAAGATATCCCGGAATTTTGTTTAGAGGGAATTCAACACGAATGCTGAATGGTAAGAAACCTGCCATCACCTCACAGTCAAATTTACCAAGCAGAGCTGGATCGTCAAACACACATAGTAGAGCAACATCACAGTCCCCTCTACCAGACAGGACTCAAAACAATGAAAAATCACATACTTTCAATTCAGCAACATCCCCTTCAGGAAGTGGAACCCGGTCCACATTAGAGACTAGGTCTCAAGGCTCCACAACTTCAGGGCGATCAGGCAACAGTCCATCCACCTCACAGAGCAGCTCAAATCACCCATCCACCACAGACACACAAGGGTCCTCTCAGTCAACTTCACACAGAGAATCTCACAGCTCTGCAACTTCACAAAACACGCAAAGTTCACACACAACACCAGAGCAAGATGCAGCAGTCAGAGAGGAAAATGATAGCTATTACAAAAACACAAATGCAGAAATAACCAAAGTTGAAGAGCCGACTTCAAGCTCTAAACCACAACCCACAAAGGAGGAGAGCAGTAATGAAAAACCTTTGGTACCTCGTACCAGAATTAGCCCTGCATTTGCTGAAAAATTCCCTTGGCTGGTTACACGTTACCCAGGCAGGTTTGGTTCAGGGACAAGAGCGTCATCTTCCAGGCAGGATGGTAGGACCCCCTTGAGTAGGACTTCATCCTCTATAGGGGCTGGCAGACCTGTCTTGAGAGGAACACCCACTAGAGTTTCAGGAGCCACAGGCGCTGCAGGAGTGTCCAAGATACAGGAGACTAGTGAAGATCTGAGGAATCCCTCCACTCAAGACTTCCTAAAGAATGTGATGGTGGCAGGTTCAGTTAAGCCTTCTTTGACAAATCAAAACACAGAATTGAGTGGCTCTAGAAATCCGACTACCTCATCCTCCACCTCTTCCTCATCTTCCTCCTCAGCAGCCACTTCTTTAAACCCTGATTCTCATCATTCTTCGAGTAAACATGGAGACTCAAATGAGCCCATTCATAGAGGAAGATCAAATGACAACAACAAGGATCACAGTAAGGATTATCTTGATGAGAGGAGTAGAGGAAACAGTGGAATACTTGATAAAGTTTCAGACCCCACAGTGGCCCAAAAGAATCCTACTATAACTTCATCTGACCCTCACAGAAACAATGAGGACAATGACAGTGTGGATACAAAGGAAACATCTTCTAGGACAAGACCTGGCTCACCATCTGGAGTTACTCCAACTCATCGTCGCCCTGGTGCAGGGGTGAATGGGAGGGTACGTTCTCCTTCGCTGGCAAACAGGCAGTTTGGTGTATCGAGACTTCCCATCAGACCACAGCCTGCACAGAACTCAAGGTTGGGTTCCTCAACACCTGATTCCTCCCTATCTTCCTCAAATATGCCCCAGCCAGATTTGACCTCAGATCGTGACACTGGCAGTGGTACTACAGTGACAAAGACAGGGGGATTAGTTGGAGGCAACTCCCAGTCCACATCGTCATCCTCAGCATCTTCATCATCTTCTAGAGACAACATAAGAGGCCAAGGGGGCAGGTCTCGTTATCCCATCGTCAGAGGGAAACCAACCAATGGAGGACAACTCAAGCCGGGCAATGGAAATGGTAAAGTGCATGTGATTTGAAGCTGCTATGAGCTGGCTGTTAACTTCAAAAGGTGCAAAGATTTGCTTGAGCAAAAAAAATGTATAATGTGTGGATGTGAAACTGCTATCATTAACTTATTTAGAAACTAAATAAGTCAAATGAAATTGTATATTTGTTAGGTAAAAATGGACGACCCAACCTGACAGCAAGTGATAAAGATTCATCTTCCTCTCATGGAACTAGCAAGGCTATTGGTCAAAGGTTTATTACTGGACCTGATGGAACCAAATGGGTAACTATCTTCAATGAAATCACTGCAATTGAAGGAAACCTCTTGTGTGAATAACAGTCTTGTCAGTACTTTAAAAGTCCATCATTTTGTTAGTGGGATGGTATAGCAGAAAACATTGTAGGTCATAATGTATCACTTTTAGTTTATCCTAACATAAAGACTGGAAAAAGTGAAAAAAAACAACAAACATCACTGACACTAAAACTCCAAACACTATCTTTGAAAATAACCTGTAGAACAATTGTCCTCCTGGTTACTGTTGACTAGTGAAAGAGAAAGTGAATATAATAACTTAGTTAGCGATTATTGTCAATTACTAACTCTCCCTCAGTTAGAATGAGGCAAAAGTTCACATCTTATCTCTATAGACTGTTGTATAGATGTGACACATCTTTTTGTTCAGGTGCTAGATTTGGAGCAGGGGGTTCTTATGAACCAGGATGGACAAGTTCTCCAGGACTCCCAAGGCAAACCTAAGAGAGTGGTGCTTGGAGAGGATGGGCGCACAATTTTTGGTGATCAATCAATCTTCCATGACATTTACTGCTTGAACATACCTCTGAAAAAATACTTGTCAAAACATTATTGTCATTATTATTAGCTTACTGTTCTCCTTTCTCCTCCATTCCACCAACTACCAGATCTCATGGGCAGTCCACTGGTAAACCAGGATGGTATGGCTCTATTTGGCCACGGCCGAGATAGCCGACCCGTAGTCAACCCCAAAGACAAAGTCCTCATGGTTGGAGGGAAACCTGTACTTGGCTTGGACCTTCCTCACCTCAGAACCACGACCACCACTACCACCACCATGGCTCCTACTACGACACCTGAACCCACTACTACTGAATGGCTCATAGAGGAGTCCACCACTGAAATGCCGTTCCCAACCTGCCCACCTGGAACTTTCTCCAAAACAGATCAATATGGCTATCCAGTGCTGGATCCAGAAGGAATATTGGACTGTTATCCAGAAGGTGAGCCATGCACAATCACAGCATTTTGAAAAAGTGGTCTAAAGTTGGGCAACAGAAATGAAATTGAATACTGCAGCTCTCCCCATTGCCATATTACTTTGTAAATAGATTTTCCACAGAACTGAATTCAAGTTCAGCAAAGCATTTTAGAGCCAGAATAATGGACATAAATAAGTATGACTTCACTAAATCTCTCAGTTGTATTGTTTGTCATATCCATCTAGGCCAAGGCCAATAGTGTTTCCTGTCTGTACCCACAGAGTTCTATAACTCTTTAACTGTGTGTGTCTTGACTCTGTGATCTGGTCAGTGTATGTGTGTGTGTGTCAGTGTGAGACCACTGGAACCACATGTGAGTCTCCACATCTGGGACCTTGCTGTGGTCAGAGTACTGCTGATTTAAAAGCACTATGAGCTGTCAGTTGCACACTGCTATTAGCGTTATTGCACAAAGACAAATGAATGAAACATATTTACGCACAAGCTTAGCCACAAAAGCATGGGAATTATTGCCCTTATAGTGAAATTTTTTTAAACAGATAATGTGATCAGACTGGTAGATTTTCTATTAAATTAAAATCAAAATGCAACCCCATCACCCTAAATCTAACTATACAAGTACACATCTGCCATTGTCAGAAAAAACGTGCACTGTATATACAAATCATCAGCAATCATTCATATTAGCCAGTGTTAAATTACAAAATAGAAAAGCAGCCATGCTACAGCTGTACTGAGGAAGTGAATGTGAACTTTTGAGGGAAATGATGAAGTATTTGGCTGAGGGCTAACACAGAAAAAATTCTTGCCAAGCAATGTGGATCCTACAAATATTATCTTTACTCTGTGGAGCCATTTGAGAAAGAAACATAATGATAGGGATTTATTTTCAGTGTGGTTTCTGGGATATTGGTCTCATAACAATGAAGTCCCACAAAAAAAGCTTCTCTGTAAGATAAAAGTGTCTTACTATGATAACATACAGTCTAGTTGTTAAAATGAGTGACCCTTTCCACTGTATAAAACTGTAGTATGTGTTCATGACGGTTTGTCGAGATGATGTGTGGGTATGTATGTCTACATGAGCTCAGAAATGTCTACCTGGTCATGTGAGATTGATGCTACAGCTTGTTCTACTTCTCTGACAGAGGAATCCTCAGGAATGGAAATGGACCACATGGTTACAGTGACCGTGGTGCCTGATGCTTTAGCTCTTAAGAAAGGTATTGGCTGAGTTTGGCTTCGGACCAACCTACCGCCACCGAGCTGGGATGGACTAAACTGCACTATATGCTCATTGTTTGTTGACTGTGTACTGCACTGTTTATCTATTTGTTTATCTGTCAGCAGATCTGTTTGCTAGCTCTTCCTGTCTCTTCTGTTCTACCCTGCCTGTGGTCTTCACTTTGTTTCTCTTCTTATGAGTTTATTTGGCTTGGTCTTGGTTCATTGCTGGGTGTTTGGATATTTTCCATTGTGGGCTGTTTTTAATCACTTTTATTCCAAAAACTGGACCCATAGTGCATGTGAACTGCATTACTAAGCTGAAGAGAATGCCCCGGCTTATGATTTAATGCAACGTATTTGCTGTTCTTAATGTTGCTTTGTAATGTAATAGATGGACCCGACTTTAGCCAAACGCTAGCTGAATGGAAAACTGCAGTGTTGGGTTGATGTGAGTCTTTGCACGTTGTAATTTCACTACAGCTGTTTGGATCTCTCAAGGAATATGTTGCATGTGAGAAGCATTTGATTTTTTTTTTTTTTTGAGAAAGGACACTTTGAGTGTTAAAATATGTTCTCAGCATTTCCCTGCCATGGCTCATAGCTGGTTGCATGTGTGTGGACCATGATGTAATGCCAAGGTCCACTGATGCGGCACAGGGAAAAAAATGGTGATGAAAGAGGAAGGAGCTAATTGAATTTCACCCACTGAATCCTTTCACATTTGTCAGTCTCGGACTTGTGAAATAGTCGTTGTCTTCAAGCCCCGATCTCATGGAAAATACGGGTAGCAAAAGATTACATAAGAATGCAGCTTTGGGTGTTCGGGGAAAAAGGGGGTTATTTCAAAGTGAGCTCACACATCTGCCCACAATTAATTAAATCACTTTGACACTCGTATTACACAGATCATGGTGCCAATTACAAAGGATTAATGAAACACAGCGGCATATTATTGAGTTTTGATGTAAATAATATAAATCTATTTCCAACAAACGCTCACTGACACATGTGTTGCTGCCAGATGAGATTTTTGTCCAGACCACCCTGCCACCAACAACCACCACCACCGCCATTGCAACTACCATCACCACCACAGAGATCCCGGCTCCGGAGCCAGATACCAGACCCCTCAACAAAGGCCCTTCATCCGAGTTTGACCTCAGTGGGAAAAAGCGATTCACAGGTACGTAAACACATAAAAACATTTAATGACAAGTTGGTGCTCAAGTTTATTTACTCTTGCACAAATGTTGGATATAATCTCCTCCAGGTCTCGCTTTCGCTTTGAGTTAGTTGTGCAGCTTTAAATTTGAAGTTAATATTGCAATGCCATGATGCTTGATGGGCAAATATATAGTAAGTTATACTGCATCTAATGTATTTAAAAAATCACTTCCAATACTTGTCGCAAGGGGAAGATGCTTTCACTTTCACAGTAAAGCTCTGACTTTTTTGAACATCTCTTAAGTCAGATTTTAGTTTTAATGTCTTTTGCTGAGAAATTCAAAGAGCATGATTGACCACGTGTGCGTGGTGTCTGCAATGTTGTTTTGTGAGTGTGTGTGTGTGTGTGTGTGTGTGTGTGTGTGTGTGTGATGAAGGTCTCTTGGTGCTGTAAATAATGATAGGCTGATGGGAGTACTGTTTTGTTTCGTGGAGGAGAAGTAGGGTTGGACCTCTGTCTTGGCTTTTTTCAGCAATACCTCATAAATATCTGATCATCTTAAACTTTGCAGTAATTGTCAGCCAGCCAAAAAAAGACAAAAAAAATCTACAAACGCTTCACTGTAATGTAACTCATGTTTTCCCCTCATCCCTATCATGATGGAGGTTCTCATTGCAGCTACAATAGGGTCCCATGCAAAAGCATACAATCCCTGGTTTGAGAAATACATTTATGAAAACACATACATTGTTCTGTTCTGGATCAGTGGAATAAGTTGATCTCTAATAGTTGATTCAAACTGGTTCGGTCCAACTGTAATTGGATCATAATAACAGAGTTCACTGAGGACACGCTGTTCAGGGTCTCTAGACTTGATCCTAGTAAACTTTGGCCCCCTGCTTTTTACAGCTCCTACGTGCTTACTTTGGCCTCTAACACCCTATCACCTCATCTGGTTGCACAAACAGACCACAATATTCTCCTGACAGAAATAAAAACAGCATCTACTTAACTCCAAACCTCTAAAAATGACATAATGTCAGAGGTCTTTCTAATATTGCTTTGTTTGATGACTGCACTTTTTTTGTAAAGTTGTGAAAATACTGTAACTGCAGCCTTGAATAATACCAGTAAGGACTTACTGTCTAGTTTTGGACGTTTTTGTAGTTTACATAGGGGGAACAAAGTCATTATATTTACTTAGAACAAGTAAGGGATAATCTATCATGAGCAGTGTGGTTAACAAAATACAGTCTACAACTTGGAGGCGAAGAACCCCCACATGCTGTTATGTTTCATAACTGTTCAAGATGTAAAGAGTAAATATCAAAACTAAGATTTAAAAATGTTTAGATTGTCTTTTGAGATATAATATAGCAAACCTAGCAGTAAGTTAGAGGAGCATTGGACTAGTAATAGCTAAAATGATTGATGAGTATTAAAAGAATATATGTATAAAAATAATTTAATGTTGCACTTTCATGAAGTTGGTGGACTTGGAAGAAACTAATTATGAAAATAAAAGAGGAAAGTGTAAGCCGAGATAGTGTGACTTTTAGTCCTTAGAATCAGTAATGTGTAAAATTTGATGTTTAAAGTTGGTGGCATGTTGGAAAAATAACAAAGTGGATAAAACCTTGAGTTATGGCCTGACTATCATTTAGTGACAGGTTAAATGCACCTTGTCACTGCCATTCATATTCAACTTTGTTAGGGACCTTTCGGGAAGGAGGATTTATGGCTGTGTCTTTATCAGTGAGCTATCAGTGTCATCTGCTCCAGAGGCAACAGCAGAACATTATTCTGGACGCCATCTATCTTGGTAAACAATGACTATCTCGTGATCGCACACCTCTCAGAGAGGCATCTGAAAGCTATTAGTCTTCCCGAGATAAAAACAGGCATGAGGAGAAAAGCAGTGGAAATCATAAAAGTTAAGGGTGCTGACCTCAGCACAGGGAGAACGCTGTGTTGGCTCAATGTGGAGACATCCTCTTTCCTGTTTATTAGTTTAATATATTTTAGCTCCACTTCTGTAGCCTGCCAGTCGACTGACATGCTTTGGATGAGCTGACAGAAACTTCCTCCTTTGTCTCCTTATCTGCCCAGCCATGGTTTCGTTTGAATGAGTGTAGCCGAAGGCAGACGGGACAAAAAGTATTAACTAATAATTCCCAGCAGTTGCGTGAATCTGCTTTACAGTAAGCTCCAGATGGATGGAGTTTGCCACATTGGACTAGAAAATGAGTACCAGGATGTTTGGACTATTGGAATGCTAATTTATGCCTTATTAGACTGATATTAGAGTTGACATTATGTGAACTGTCCTGACGCTGTTTTCCAGTGACATTTGATCCACGTCATACTCACATTCGCCAGTTTTCGTCAGTGTTGTTGGATCAGGTTTTTTCAACAAGCAGAAGAAGACAGTGTGTCTCGGTGGGGAGGTGCTTTTAGCATTTAGAAATGAACACATGAACCAAAGCAAAACATCTGGATCTTCTATGTGCACGAGCCTCGGCAGATCCAGGACATGTGGATGATGTGCAGAAACACAGCCTTACAAGCACCCTGTGTATAGAGAGACACATAAATCTTCTTACCGTGACGACATATCAAGCATTTCAGTGTATGAATGTGTAATACATAAGCCATATGACTGTGCGCATACAGTAGGAGCTTGTAACAGCCTAAACCCACGCAGCCTCACAGACTGTGTTGATGTGTGGATACTGACACGTGTTAGACTCTTGGCCTGCATAGAGGGCCAATCATCTGGGGAGGTAGGAGCAACTCCAGGCTCCAGTGGCTCCCTCCAAATCCCAGTCAGACTAGGAATTGCGGGATATCTAAAGTATTCGCAGCTGTAGGTCCAGCTGGCATTTCCAGAGTCACTGAAAACAAAGAAAAAAGGCAGAGAGGGGAGGAAAGTATACGGTAATCCCTCGCTATATCGCACTTCTATTTTCGCGGTTTCACTATATCAGATTTTATAGGAAAACATATATCACGGATTTTTCGCTCATTCGCAGATTTCTGCGGATGCTGTTGCCGTGGTTATGTATCCTGGACGCTGATTGGCTCAGCGAAGGAGAGCGGCATTAGATTCCTCTTTGCGTTAGCCAGCACCTCTCTCGCTCATTCAGCATCAGTGTATTTCACTGCGTAAAGTGTTAGCTGTTTTGTGCTTATCTTTGTTTATTACAATGTGTTTAAACCTATATAACGTATTAGATAAAATGATATATGATACGTGTATTTGCACGTAGATTATAAAAAGCATGTTTAAATACATAAATTCACACCACAAAAAACAAACAAAAAAACAGTTTTCACAATGACTGAATAGAGCTGATAAAATTACAATAGTACAACTTGGAAAAGAAGTAGAATCTCCCAAATTCTGTGTTACATTGTTACACATGTTGTAAGTTTTTATCAGGGTTTTTAAAAATAAATAATGCAAGATAAAGATTTGATTTCATTCCTCTTTCCGTCACTACCCTCAGCTCCCTATGTGAACTACATCCGGAAGGATCCGGGTGCTCCTTGCTCCTTGACAGAGGCTCTAGAGTATCTTCAGGTTGACGTCCTAGAAAACCTAATGGAGAAGGAAACTCTGACAGCCAATCAGAAACTTCCCCCAAAAAACAAGCCTCATAACTTCACCATTGTCGCCATGGAGGGCTGCCACTCATTCATCATCCTGGACTGGGCCCGCCCACTGAAGGATGATATGGTGTCAGGTAAGAAATGATTCTCCAAGGTTAAACTAACTTTTTTGTAGCTAACTAGCCTAGCTTGCCACATTCCTGAGTGGACTACAAACATTATCAGGATGATCCCTACCAAATTTGGAATACTTTAAATGTACAATTGTCACTAATGGTAGATAACCAACACTATTTGGGTTTGTTTAAGAGGGAACAAGTTGTATCAGTGTTCATAGGCGATTAGCACACCTTGAAAATTTGTCTCCCAGCAACAAGGCTCTGCAGTGACATTGAACCGCATCCATGGAAACAGGCCACCCAAGCTGAATATCTTGTTTTCACATTTACCTGCAGAGTCTAATAGTACATAAAATATATTATGATTCTGTTTCATCCAGCCTTTCATCTGCTGCGGTTCACAATATGCCTTTAACATGTGACCAGCATCCATCCTGACCCCCATTTTAAGAACTCGCTCCAGCAGTTTATTGCGAATAAGTCATGAAAAAAACAGAATGTAGTGAACACATGGCAACCTCCTACACAGTTTCTCAGGAAATAACTCCTTTGACCTCGACAGTGACACATGGGGGAGAGAGGGGATGGAGAGGAGGCCGACGATAACACCCGCTGTATGAGACAAGGTGGACTATCAGAGGTAGCAGCCTGGCCAGTTAGCAAAGGCGGTGTGTTGTCTTTGGCCAGAAAACACAAGCTCCTGGGCAGACTATGGGCTGGTCCATCCTCTGATGTGTAAAACAGATAGATGGTCCTCTTTCTTTCCATCTGCTCTCCCTGTTGCATTTTTGCACTTGTTTTGTCTGGACATTGTTGTACCTAATCTAACTTAATCTGTTTTCTCCCAATTCAAACACTTTATCTATGAAGTTTCATTTTGCATGGCCTGTTGCATCCTGGGAACTTTTTTTCTCAAGCATTGTGATGCTGAAGAAGCTGAAGTTTTTGCAAGATATCAAAGATAAAATCTAGCCTTTTATGTGAATTCACTTCATAAGCTGTAGTATTGCAAAGACATCTAGCACAAGTACAGCAGCCATCATCTTATCCACGCATGTACAGTTCACACATGCAGATACAATCTCAAGCCACTGTTTTAGTTATTAGGGTGTGTTTGCACAGCCATGTCTTACGAGTTATGGGTCACAGCTTTCAAAACAGGAGGATGGAAACAGCTGCTAGCAAGTGGACTCACGAAATAAGGGACGTTGGAATGAGGTTTTACCTGAACCCAAAACCTGGTTCCATTTATTCTGACGCATGTAGGTTTCGGGCAAAATAAAACATTATTGACTCAGTCGTTTAAGTGTTGCATTTGGCTCGATAGGCCAGCTCCTTTGGAAACATTTAATACATTTATACTTAAAGCAGGAAAAGAGTACAGAGGCAGATGGCAAAGGAAAAAGTGTAAACACTATTCTATCAAACCACCAGTTTGACTAACAATGTAGAACGGAGGAGGAATGAAAAACCCAAAGAAGAAAAACAAAGTAGCTAGTATTTCCCCTCTCTCCTGTCAGCCGCCAGCTGTGTTGGTGTGGCTCCAGTGAAAATAGAAACTCAAAGTCAAAAAGTCCAATAGAAACAGTTGGTAGTTTGATGTGCGGCTGCGCTGGTCTCCATAGTTTTAAAGAGGATGATGGAAGGCCGCGTGACCCGAGCTTGCTTTCCGGATTCTAAGGATTAGTCTGCGTGACTGGGAAGAAGAAGAAAACAGGCGGAGAGATGAGCATATTGGAGGACAGTCAAGATGAGGTGCAGAAAATGCCAAGGCTGCAGCTTCTTTGATTGTGCGATGTGATGGAATGAGTAAAAATGTGCATGACACACCACTCGCTTACAAGATAACTGAAAAAATAAATGTTGTTTTGATTCTTCACATGTCATGTGAGTCCAGGCTGATAAAGCAAACAAAGATGTTCAGGCTGTAGAGGTGCTGGTAGGTGGGTTTGTTTTGGACAAAGGCAGGCCAGCTGTTTCTCCCCAGCTCTTTCCAGTTAACCAGCTGCTGGTGGTAGCATCTTATTATTATATACATGAGTGCAGTATTGATTGTGTCTTGGTAAAGGACTCAAATATCAAAGTATTATGGTGTTTGTTGAACCTCAGGTAATTATTTCACCTAAAATTTAACATAAATGTACTGTATGGGATCAGTCATAGGACTGCTTTGTTAAATCAGATTTTTAGTGCTTTCCATTAACTTTTTTTTTGTACTGTTTCCTGTAGGCTACATGGTCCACAGTGCTTCATATGATGATGTCCTGAACAACAGATGGTCCTCTAGATCCTCCAGCGGGACACACCTGCCTGTAGAGAATCTCAAACCCAACTCGAGGTAACACACATCACCTGCTGTGTTTAAAATCCCTGTGTATTCACCGTGTTTTCTCGCAAATGAGAGGCACAGAAGACAAGAACCTAAACTTAAAAACAAAGATTTGCTTGGTTGCAAGATCCCGTGTCCCGAGCTGCATGTGATGTTTACGATCAGGTTGCTGCCTCGTCGCAGGTGCTTGGCGGTGGCTCATGACTGTTTATATCTGTTGGGGAGTGTTTATATCATTATCCCGTCATCGCATAACGCACAGAATAAGCATCTTGTCTGAGTGTTTGTGTGTGAGTTCATGTATGTATGTTTACGCGGGACACTGATTGGAGCTGAGTGCGAGTTGGATACCGATACCGTGGTGTTTGCAAAAGAGATCAGAAACCCCCCAGAGTAACATAAACCAGTCTGGCTGAATGGAGGCAGGTTAGGAGACACATCTGAATCTGCACCAAGAGGTGACATGCTGTAAAAAGCAGGCTCAGACCTTGGAAAATTCAGCGGAACATAAATACAGCACGCATTATCTGACACTTTCACACAGATACAGACACTTCTGGCTGTTTCAGTTATTAGAGCGTGTTTCCACAACTCCGTCTTACGAGACACAGGTCATGGTTTTCATAGTAAATGCACGGAAACAGCTCTTAGCATGTGGACCCAAGATATAAAAAGAGATGTTCCTTCTTAGAACCTACTTCTCATTTCATTTGAATAGGCACCTTAATCATTTAGTCAGCATATTTACATTATTTAAGTAAAACCTCAAATTATCACGAGAATGTAGTTTTATAGCTTTGTGACAAATAACCAGAAGTGTGGCTGTTCACCATCTGGCACACCTTTTACTTTTTAACAAGTAGTCAAACCATTATCTGGTGGAAAAAAGCGTTTCAGATGTGTGAGTTCACTGGGAACAGAAGTATTCTCTCGCCTGGTGGACGCACGAATGTGTTTGAGGTGTTATGATAGGTGTCTCATCTTGGGCCGAAGGAAGCCAAACACCTGCAGCTGAACACAAACAGCAGAGCTGCATGCACGTGTAAAGTTTTCCAGGAGGGTTCCCCTCCCTGGCAACTGGTTGGTATCCATGATAGTGCGTCTCCCATGGTTACAGTTGATTCTGGGATAGTTTATGGGACACTGTTGGCATTTCCCATGCACAGGCTCCTTCTGGTAGTCAGAAATACGGTCCTAAACACACACAAACGCATGTAGACTCACATGAATAGAGTTTGATAAATAGAATGGATTTCTTACTTTGGACTGTCATTAAATGGCAGCTGTTTGTTGGTTAGTTAATCCTTAAAGTCCTTAAATTCTTTAAAAATGTTTTCAGCAAAAATACAGAATATTTTGTTTAAGTCAGTGTTGGTGTTTTTTTTAGACCCAAACATTAGCTCATTAATCAAGAAAATAATAACCAGATTGATCAATAGTGAAAATATCTTCCATCCCTTGTGCTCTCTTTATACTCATTTTTTCTGCTGTATTCAGGTCTCTCTTGCAAAAGGTTGTATATATGATCTAAACACCAGTTTTGTAAATTTGAAACCTGTGATTGACTATCTGTCTTTTCAAATACATACATGTGTCATTAAATGTCTTTTGCAGTTTAGTTTTAAGTTTAAAGAAGTTTCCAGAGGACTTGTAGATAAGCATGAGTAAAAGAAGTTCTAAATGGATAGTTTAGCTTGATGTAGCATCCTGTGGTCTATTCTCTTCCTTTATATTCCTACTCAAATTTTTCTGTTTTTTTCCACCTTCTCCAGTTTCTTCTCTTATTTCTTCTTTTATTACATCATCCCTCTGCAGCTGCCCTGCTGCCGTCTCCCTCTCTCTCTCCCTCTCTCTCTCTGTGGTGATATATATTCTGGTCACTGGTGTCACGTGGCTGTGGTGATTGGATCCAGGCCTCGTGGCTGTACGTGGTGGAAGTTTTTGGCCGGGAACTGACAGACTATGAACTTACTGTATGTGACCTTGCAGACTGGAGGAAAAGCACATGTGCAAGCGACACTGCACACCGCATGAATCAAAACACATCGGCCATCTAGGGTGAAAAAGTCTCAACGTCGTCGCCGGCTGGTGTTCTTTTTAATCTGATAGGATGAAAAGCTCGCTGTGCAACCTTGCTCTCCTCTTCGTCGAGAGAGCTTTTGTCAAAGTAAAGGTCTTTAATATCTCTTGTAAGGACTCTTTCCTGCCATTTATCCATTACCCTCCAGCATATTTCTATACCTTCACTTTTCTTCTGTCTTTCATTTTTATGCTCTCACCATATCTGTTCACCTTCACTTGTCAAGATGTCTTTTTTTTGTTGCCCCCACCGCCCTTTCCTCCGCTTTCCTTCCCTCCTTCTCCCTTCAACACGAGCCAAATAGCCATTTTATCGTGCTGCACTCACTTTGGATTCATACCAGCAGAAAACAGACTACTCTTAAATCAGCCTGACTGAAGCATGCCCAGTCATCTGCTACGGTCATTAACATTTTCCTCACTTTCACGCAGTCAAAACAAAACTGGCAGAATGACACCTCAGCTACTTGAAATCGTGAAATCCTTCTGTTGTGATTTGTTGTCATTCAGGTACTACTTCAAAGTGCAGGCCAAGAATGTGTTTGGTTTGGGACCAGTCAGCGATACGCTCACCTATGTCACTGAGTCAGGTGTGTATCCTGTCAGCGCCTGCAAAGATAAACTTTGAGACGCCCCATTGACTGCACTTCAGCTCTCAGTCAGGACTTCTGCCGCACTGCAGTATGCAAACGCTTAACAAAAATGTAACAGTGATTTTATTGCAACGCAAGTTATTCAAATATAAAACCATCCTTGCGGTAGAAGCAGACTACCAGATGTACGCCACATTGCGGGCCTTTCATTCTCAGTATCAGGTGAATGCATTAAACTTGCAGTGCCGTCTTTTCCTCCCTTGTGAAATGATTGCATTCTTTGTTCCAGACGATCCTCTTCTCATCGAAAGACCACCTGGTACGTCCACACACTGACTGCACGTCGCTAATTCGAGGTCAACAAGCCGTGAGCTTTTAGAGAGAGAGAGAGCCATCATTCTGTCCGACAACATGACAGGATATGAGTCAGTGTGGACTTTCACTCCTCAGCCATTTCCCGTCAGTGGCCGTGGGATTTAAATGAGAGCCTCACCGATGAATCAGCCAGGATGAAAATAATGGAAAACACCTCTTATCACAGAAACATTGCACATTGTATTATTAGTTAATTAACCTAAAGATTATTAGATATAATATAATAATCGGGATATAGAAATCCACAAGCTGTTTATGGTAGTGTAACAACAGTGTATCTGTTGCAGAGTTTGATCACAAGAGAGCAGTCTTAATTTGTTTTTTTGAAGATAAATTGTCTTTAGCATATTTTGGTCATTATTCTTTAATAAATTTAGTATTAAGGTCTGTAACACAAGTACAGTAACACACAGTGATTGTGTCATTTGTAACAGAGTTTAGGTATTCATTTTTACTGCTAAATATGAATATTGATATATGTAATATCATATATATATATATATATATATATATATATATATATATATATATTGTGTTTTTAATCAAAAACATTGCATTGCATCTCCGTTCCTCTCTGCTCCTCAGGTGGAGAACCAATCTGGGTGCCCTTCACCTTTAAATACAATTCTGCTCACAGCAGCTGTAAGGGCAGCCAGTACGTTAAGCGGACATGGTACAGGAAGTTTGTGGGCGTGGTTCTGTGTAACTCTCTGCGATACAAGATCTTCATGGGAGACGGCCTTCGAGGTAATGTGGTACTTTACCTCCATTCTTCGGATTATAGTCAACCCTACATCATTAAAAGTCTCCTTATCATGATAACTACTTTCCCTTTATCCTCAACAGAGCCCTTTTACAGTATAGGAGACACGTTTGGCCAGGGAGAGGACCACTGCCAGTTTGTGGACTCCTACAGGGACGGGAGGACAGGCCCAGCCTACCTCTCAAATAATCTGCCCTCAGCACAAGGTAAACAAGAACAGATTGTACGCGCACGGCACATTTGTGGTCGTGATATTCAGACCTCACCTATTATCATTTTTTCCATGTGATCTGGCTCTCTGGCTGAATTGATCCTATCTTTGCAGAATACAGATGCAGAGGAACATTTAAATGAATACTTGTTAAAAGACCTACCAGGGTTTTACATGTTTTAGCCCAAATCTCAGCTGTTTTTTATTACAGCAGAACGTTCTCCTAATTGTACCATAACGTCTTATAACGATTAGCTCAGGCAGGAGACCCAAATTTAACAGTTTTAATAAAAGCTTGATCAGTCGAGCGGGTTTGAAGATACTTGACAGGACATGGAAGGAGTAGACAACAACCTGGCAACAAGACAGGGGAAGACGCAGACTATATATAAACACAAGGTAATGGTGAACAGGAATAAACAACCGGGGCAGGGCAGGCAATCACAAGGGCAGGAAGTTAAGAGACCTGAAATGAGAAGAGAGTTGGAATTTCAAAATAAAATGAGACAGGCGAGAACATGAAACAACACATAACAGACAAACTCTTAACATATTTGACGTCATATAACACTTCTTCTGCCGTATTTGCCTCATAATTATTGGTTTCAAGTCTTCTCAGCACATTGAGTTGCTTGTGCTCAGTAATCCACCACAGTGGACATTATTTACTGGCATTTGACTTTATTTTTCTATCAAAAACTAAATTATTCACTTTAAATTCTAGGAGCTGTTTTGACAGCCCTCTCTTTTTGTCTTTTACATCCAAGACCTGAGAGTCAATTTTTTAACAGAAACATTTTCAATGCCAGAACAAAATGGTACTCCAGGTTTGTTTTCTCAGTAACATACCTTGTGAATAAAACCCTCTTTGGAAACTGTCTTGCAGAGGTAAAAGTACTGTGAGTTAACTTGTATCTTAAAGTTAAGGATGGCCTAATTGTAAACTTTTCTTACTGTCAACTAATCTATTGAAAATACAGAAACTAACGTCTTTGTGTCAGTTCCATTGTTCCCCTAAACGGGACACAAATGTCGCAGTGAATATTTTACACCTGTAGGACGCTGTATGTGGGACTGACAGACAAACTATACTACATTGCCCATGTTCAGTTTAAGGAACAGGCCATCCATTGTAACGGCTGTGTGTTTTTAATCGTTTCTGGACAAGAGTGGAGGTCTGTGGACAGAGGAATAAAATATATCAGGCTTTGGCTACAAATGCAATGTGGGATTTGATGAATAAGAACAAATAAAGAACATCACAAACTCCATCGTTCAAGATCAATGGGGCTCTTAAAGACCAAAGAATGTGTCATAAAGTCAAGCAGAAAATAGCTAAACTATTGCTAACAAGTGCTAAGAGCTAATTGTATCCAGACGTGCTCACTCATTTGTGCACACAAGTCTCCTGATTCTTTTCTGTGAATGACTGAGAGGCATTTTCATTTGTTTCTTTTGCAGGATTTTATCGTGCATACAGACAGGAGCCGGTTACATTTGGAGTTATTGGCCGGCGTACACCCCACTCATTCGTGGGCTGGTATGAATGTGGGGTGCCAATCCCCGGGAAGTGGTAACACAGGAGGAGGAGACATTATTACCAAGGGCAGCCCCCTCTGCATCCTGCTGCAGGCTCTTTACCTTCACTGGTCCTGCCCTTAAATACAGACTTTTGCCAGCCACCATGAAAAGACACCACTACGAATTTATTAGAGCTTCACAGAAAGAGAATATAATACTTTCAAACAACTCAATGTATATCATTACAATGCACTTTTTATATAAAGCAGTCTGTATATGAGGGAAAAAGAAGCATGTGTGCTCTTGCTTAGTTTAACTCTTGTCTGAAAGTGTCCTTGTACTATTACCAGCTATCCCAGAGACAGGTCCTCACCCAGTGTTATTTATCTCATCAATGATGCACACACACGGTCAAACCAGTCACATTGGGCCAAAGCACAAGCTGCAAAGCAAACTGTAAGAATGGGAACTTAAGGTGTGTATAGGTCTGTTAATTTTCAATCGTGAGATTTGTATTTCATAATGTAACGGCTTCTGACAGCTACTTTTTGTTGTTTATTTGTGTTCTTAAAGCATCATAATGTTTGTTTTTTTGTTTGTTTAAAACCCTTTTTGGTATTCACCAGAATTCATTAAAAGTTACTGTGTGAGTTTTGTATGTATGCGGAAAAAGAATAAAAGACCAAATATTTGCTCAGGAACTGTGGGAGATTGAATAAAGATGCTATGGAAACCACAGCAATCCAACGACATGAATCATATCATATTCTCCCGCTGCCACATTCTTTTCTAGCAAAAGCTTCCACACGTGATCCAGATCTACTTAATCAACCTAATGGAAGATTTGAGTAACGTTCAGCCAAGCCAGTTGGAACAGCAACTGTTAAAATTGGATAAAATGTCAAAAACAACATATTGTGGGCAGAAGCAGGTGAGGGGGGAGAGTGTAAGGAAAAAATAAAAGTTCATTGGCATTAAACTTTGAGCCACTGTGGGCATGAATCACCATGAATCACCCATCATGTGTAGAGTGACACACTGAACCATAAATCTGGAGTTGCAGTGCATATTTTTATACCATAATTTCATTTGACCTGACATCATTGGCAGGAAATTACTAAGTGAAAATGAATTTATTTAACTACTTAAGTATTTAAGGTATACCTCAGTGAGGCATTTATTTGAGTTTTCCATTGTATGCTACTTTGTGCTTAACTATTGTACTTTCTACTCCATTACATTTACCTGGCAAATGTAGTTATCATGTACTTTTCAAATAAATTCTTCACAATTAATTACAATCTAATAAAATAATATATAATATAAATTATTAAGGTTTACTTTCCTGCAGAATCAATACTTTAACTCTGTCTCAGATCTTTTTTTAAGTTAAAGCAGCAATGTCTCACTGTATAAATACTCCATTACAAGTAAAAGTATTGTATTTAATTTAATGTTACTTAAAAGTAAGAGTTTGTAAGCATTATTAGTAAAATATACTTAAAATGAAAAATCTCATAATGCAAAAAATGGCTTGTTATTAATATCAGTTGCTGAAATTTTCATTATTGATGAATTAATAACCTTTCCTTGAACCGCCACCTTACCGTGGTGGAGAGTCATTACATTCCTGGTAGGGTTTCCCATGGCAAACAGGTCCTGTGTGACTAAGAGCGGTTCACAAGCTCACCCTAGATAGGAAACCAACAAGGACCATTACGTCGCCCGGATTGGAGTTACCAGGGCCTCACCCTGGAGCCAGCCCTGGGGTAGGGACCCACAGGCAAGCACCAGGTGGGGACCCGGCTGGGCTCAGCCCAAAATGGTGACGTGGGCCCGCTTTCCAACCGACCTTCCACCCGCAGGAAGGTCCATGGGAGGGGTACTTGATAGTGCTCCAAATGGGGACTCTATTGTTCTACTGGGGAACTTCAGTGCTCACGTAGGGAACAACAGTGACACCTGAAAAGGTGTGATTGGGAGGAATGGCCTCCCTGATCTGAACCTAAGTGGTGTTCTGTTATTGGACTTCTGTGCTAGTCAGTTTGTCCATAATGAACATCATGTCGACATAAGGGTGTCCATAAGTGCTTGTAGCACCAGGACACCCTAGGCCGGAGGTCGATGATCAACTTTGTCGTTATTCATCTGATCTCCGGCCGTATGTCTTGGACACTCAGGTGAAGGGAAGGGCTGAGCTGTCAACTGATCATCACCTGGTGGAGAGTTGGATCCGCTGGTGGAGGAGGAAGTTGGACAGACCTGGCAGACCCAAACACATTGTGAGGGTCTGTTGTGAACATCTAGCTGAGTCCTCCATCAAGGAGATCTTCAGCTACCACCTCTGCAAGAACTTCACACAGATTCTGAGGGAGGCTGGGGACATTGAGTTGGAATAGACCATGTTCTCTGCCTCCATTGTCAACAGGGCAGTTCGCAGTTAAAACACTCAAATTAATTTGAAAGTTAGACTTATATTTCACTTATAATGGGGTATTTTTACATTGTTGGTACTTTTAATCTGAATTTGACTTGATAGTTCTTCCACCACTTTTTGAAACAAAACCCACATCTGCTGTGTTACATACACATTTGTAGAACCAATTACCATTGGTATATTCTAGATCATTTGAAACTGAGTATTAATCCAATTACCTGCTGGACCCTTTCTTCTAATGTTGTTAACTTCAGATAAAATCTTTCACAGGGAATAGACTTTCATTTTCATGCTAAAAGCCAATTATGGAGCTCAGATTTTACTGTGTTGTTTGAACATGAATTATAGTCCATCTGTGTAAAATAACTGGTAAAAGAAAAATATGCTTCTAAGTGGAACAGCACCACAATAAACCAGGTGGAAAATATTTCACAGATGAGCCTTAATAAATGGAGAGGTCTATGTGTAGTTGTTGCCAATTAATCATTACCTCATTTCTGAAATTCTGAGATTGACTTTCAGCTGTGAGATTGATCACTCTTCCTGCCCCTCCACTGTTTGCCTGAAACTCATTACAACTGTCAGTTGTGACTTGGTGACCAAAATTGATGATGTTCAGTAGCGTCCAGGCTACTCATTTTTGACAGAGGCTGCACAATGTATCACTCTCATTAATGCCCATCATTCACCCAAGAATGGAATAAGAGCTTTAACACCCACAGGTCAAGAGACTTCATCATTTTGCTATACATCTATCACTGTGACACATAGTGCTATGCTTACTCTGCTATTATATAACCAACAAGGAATCATATATTACTCACATATAAAGGAAAAGTAAAGAATTTCTCAAACAAAAATACTTACTTCATTACATTCAGTAGCGCTGATGCAGTTTCCTTAAACCCTGAACAGTATCAAAGGTCTGACCTGCCATCCCTTATCTGAGGAGCACATGCCGTAGTTTGTTGTGGTTGGCGCCGATGTGCTGTGGCAGTCAGGTTTAAAAGACATTAAATGTGGAAGGAGATCTGAAAGGGCATAAATGTTTCCCTATGGGCAGTGATGGAGAGATACTGACTGTTTCTGGAGTAATAGCAGACCAATTTGTCAACACTTTGGTGGATGCTTGTGAGATTTTAAACATATTTTCCAGGTACGCTGTGTGTGTGGATGAAAGCCACTTCTACCATGTGTTTTCAGTGAGTGATGAGCCTCGCTTTGCCCCAAAATATTTTCATTGGCTGCAGGTTGGAGTGCCATTTGACCTGAGCAGAGAATAATGATATTTATTACAAAGCACAATGGGGAACCTCATCCTGCTCTGAGACCTACACTAAGATGTACATTGAGACAAGAAAATACAAAAAAGAAATCTTTATTTAAAGGTTTGTTTTGTTGAGAGTTTGCTTGAGAAAAAGGCCACGGTAGCAAAGGAAGAGGAGAAAAGAGGAAAGAGGACACTAGAGGACAAATGTCCTTAATAAACATGTGTACTGTACACAAAGGCTACCACATCTGCTACAGATGTTAGAGAGGATAAAGTCATTGGCTTTTTTCTGCTTATAGTGGTATGTGTGCGTGTATGTCCCAGACAGAAATGATGACTGCTGTCAGGGGGAAGAAGAAAAATAGATAAACCATAACCAATACAACAGGACGATGCAGGGCAACAAGCAGGAAAACAGGGACTGTGGTCCAAGAGTTAAACTCTTCCCTGGAGGCAGTTCTTCTTGGAAAGACCTGAAACGCAGCATTCAGAGCATGTGATGTTGAAACTCCTAATTGAGGCATTTTAACAGCCTTTTCATCAAACAAAAAAACAAAAAAAAAACATGTAAAACTAAACTCACAATAAAGAGTTTTGTGTTACATAGCATTTGAGCATACAGAGTTATTATCTACAGAGAAGCCATTTATAAATGTTATTGATTGACATGCTGAAAAGTTTCAATGCCACTTGGTATAAATTATGCTTTTGAATCTACATTTATCAAGTTTTCGGCTACAAAATGAAGTAGACCAAAAACAACACACCAATACATCAGACTATGAAGTTTTCTCAACACAAACGAAAGTCCGCCAGCTCCCACAAAAACGCATCTCTCTGGCTTTGCTAGATTTCTTTACAGCTTGATACTCTTGTATTGCACCCGCCAGTGATTTTCAGCTTCAGCTGATGCAGCATGAGGGTTTTGAAGAAGGAGAAAAAGGAAAAAATCAGGAGAGAGCAAAAAGGTGAAAGTGTCAAGGTTTTGGGAGGCTTTCAGTTCGGCGTACTAACCCGACTGCAGTAAGACTCTAGTAAGGTGATAGATTTATGAAATGAAAACCAGGGACGGTTCCAGTTTGACAGTCAATATATCATTAAAACCTGTTATTATTTATCAAATAAAAGGGGACAGTTCTGTATTTGGGCCATAGTAAACGCTGTGCTGTAATAAACTCTGATGGAGACTGACTGACAAAACTGGTTTAGTAAGTTTCTAAACCATCTCAGAAAATCATTTTTATGATTTTCATTATTATGACGCCATTTCAAGAAAACGACGTTTGTTTGTTGAGATAGTCAACCTGTAATCACCAGAACGGCTGCTTGCTTTTATTACTTACTGTTTACTGGAGACAGCACACATTTAGACCAGTGGCCCAAGTGACAGCTACTAAGTGACATCTGTCCTTTAATTCAATTAAGTAACACATCAGTGGCAGTTTAGTGCCAGAAGTCGTACATGGCACTGAAACATTACTCGTATATGTTGTAGCAAGGATTATGGTTCTCCAAAGATACATGTGACTGTCTGTGTGGGTGAACACAGTAACACGTTCCAGGTATCCTCATGTTACAAAGTAGCCAATGTTTTACCTGAGCATCAAGAAAAATGAACAGATCCAGCTCCTCTCTGGAGGCAGAACACGACCCCTGTGAACACTTGCCTAAAAGTAGTTCTGGGAGTCATATAGAAAGGCTTGAGTCACATTCTTCCACTCGCATATGTTAGATTATTTGCAACAAATGACAGTAATGTGGATCTCTTGGGATAATCTGTCAAGCAAAAAAGGCATATTTACAGACACATTTACATCATATATGTAATCTTCTAGGTGGAGTCTGCCTCAGGGTGGTCTTGGTTGGTCCTCAGGAAAACATGTGCTCCACACACCAGTGGGGCAGATTTGGCCGATGAAACGTAGGATCACTGATGTTGTTGTCATTTTCTCTTCCTATTAAGAATTTACTTTGTCATTTTTAAGCATCAAACTTTTGGATGGAGACTTGGATTGGGATTTGTTGCATCTGCTTTGATCAAGGAGCGCGGCCAAGAGCTGACATCAGAAGATGAAACGCTGACCACCATCAGCATCAAGCCCGTGTACACTAAAACACACACACACAAACACATGCTGCCTTTTAAATTTCTCCAAAGATTTAGAAATTTCACATATTTGAAGCCAATCTAACAACAAACTAACAATGACATCCATCCTTAATGACACGGCACTAAAACGTCACATGTCAGCTATTTTCCAGTGTATGTGTCAGATAATAGTTTTCAGTCAAGGTCTGTGCAGGGAGCAAACTGCAGATCTTTTATATGAAAAAAGGGCAAAAGGCCACGCTTGCTTGATTGAATCCAGGCTCAGCTGACTTTCCACACGTGGATCTTACATTATAAATTAAGCTACGTTTCAAATGCCAGTAAGCTCCTGGAATTATTGTATTGAATTAGAAAACACTAATTCCCATACATTTGAATGTAACACAAAATTGCTTAATTACAGGAACATTAAAATCTCATAAGAGAAAGTGCGCGGCTGTGAAAGAATGCAGGTCTTCTAACTGTTTTCCACATGCTGCTTTTTTGTTTCTGTTTGATAGAAGTGGGTCACGCTATTTGGGCTGGAAAAAGTTAGACTTCATTCTAGAGAGCTGAAATCATCGCAAGAAGAATCAGTTGAAGGTTGAGGAGAGAGAAGCAGAAAGGGAG
Organism: Amniataba percoides; assembly: GCA_037176925.1. Lineage (NCBI taxonomy): Eukaryota > Metazoa > Chordata > Actinopteri > Centrarchiformes > Terapontidae > Amniataba > Amniataba percoides. The sequence continues at coordinate 8,818,090 of JBAJHX010000031.1, read as the reverse complement.
GAGAGATGGTGAGAAACAGATACTCAAAATCAGGAAATGTCATGTTTTATTTCTGTTATTTGTGTACAGATATATTTAGGTAAACCATGGTTGATAGATTGTGATGTGTTTTTGTGACATTTCTTCACTTTCAGTGCTGCTTCATCAGTTTCCTCCCAAAGAGGTTTTATGTGTTGTATACACTGTGTGTACAAAGACCGAATGAAAGAAAATGATAAATTTGTCTTTTTAATTGAAAACAATCAAAACTATCTGTAAAAAGCTGTTGAAGCAAACATCTATGACACTACACTGAGTGAGGAGAAACTGGCAGCTGCTAGATGCTATTTCTCTCTTTGTGATTGTTGCATATTACTGTAAAATGGTGAGTCTAAAGAAAATAACTGACACCATAATCTTAAATTCGCTACTCATTTTTTAATTTTCTAGGATTGAATACCATTCACATACATACATTTGATACCCAGTTTGTTTGTTCAGCACTTCCGTCTGTAAAATGTTATTTCACTTGTACAAAAACAAGTCAAAACTTCTCAATTTCAACATTTCATCATTTACTTATTTATTTGTATACCATGCTAAATAAAACCCCTCTTTATCTCCCTCTTCCCTCTTTCTTTCCGCACAACACCCAAACTGTCAGTCTGTCAAAAGCAGTAGTTCTGTTTAAGTTCTGATGTATTTATGCACATGCACATTACAAGTCACAAACTGTGGCCCATTTTGAAGGTCATGTAACTCCTGAACTATGGCGGCAAGTTTACATACATCGGTAAACTTTAACTGACCACTCTAGTTAAAGTTTCCTAGTTGTTTAATTCTCTATGATGCAAAAAAGTGACTGGCAGAGTGTTTTCCTGCATGAACTGACACCACGAATCAATCAACACACCTTAAATGTTAATATGACAACTATGACTATTTCATTAGTTTTTACTGGCTGTCTTTCATGGCATATGCTTTAATGATGATTGGATTTTCAGCTCTTCACAAACATTTATCAATTTCAACCAGATCAGGCAAACTGGGAATATTTTGTTTCCTCGCTTGGACAGAAGAAAATACTGGATTTCGCATCTAGGGTCATCAGGGCATACAGTGAGCATGCTGTTATTTGTGTCTCGGAGGAACTACACAGGATTTCCTTCACAAAATCTTGGAGAAGCAGCAGCAGTGAGGACAGTTTAGTAGGATTTGGAGAAAAGTGGGGAAAAAATATCAAATAAAAAAAAAACTAATGTTTTCACATTACAGATTGTTATCTGTGTAAGTTTTTAAAAAGTGTAACCATATTTGCGAACACTGTCAGCTCACCACCGCTCTGACTGTGTGCTGCAGGGTGACACCATGGTCTCACTTTTGCATATTTTGTTCTCATTCAGACGCATTGTCAAGTACTGAAATTTGGCACAAAATTGTAATTTGGTCAGTACCCTTAAAAGTACCAAGTCTGGTACCCAGCCATAGTACTGTGGGTTTATCTAAGCTTATTTTACTGAAAACAGCTGTCCGCTGCTGCTGCTGGCAGTGGGAGTGAACCAAAACAGTATGCTGTGGGCTGTAAAACCAAAACAATGAGCTGAGAGACATTAAAACACTCTTTAGTGCCAAGGGGATTATAATCTTTGGGTTCGTTACTGCTCAGATTACACATTGTTATTTAATCCTTCGTTAGTATAAAAATACTGATTAGAGCAGCTTTAAACTAATTCTTGTAAAAGTGATTTAGAGCTGAACTGGAAACTTTGTGGGACATTACTTTTCTTGCACTTGGATAGATTTCTGCGGGATTAAGAACAAACAGCTGAATTAAAATATTTTCCTTTTTTTCATTAAAGACCTCCATTCATCAAAGATATGCGATTTAACTGCATTATTTACTGTTTGGTTGTTCAGTTTGGTCACAGGACCTGGTCCGGCACAGGCCAACTGGAGACGCTCCAGCTCAAAGAGTGGACTCAGCAAATACACTTTAAGTAAAGCCATGAGAGCGACAGTACTTTTCTCTGAACAAAAACAGCACCAGCAGAAACGGCGTCCAGGAGCTTGTTTTACTAATTCTAACTGAAATACCTTTCAGCATGTGAACATACACTGTTTTAACTGAAGCATGTATTCACATGTGTTTGTGCCCCATTTTCCTTTGATAGTCTGGATAAAACAGCAATCATTTCCTGTTTAAAAGTTTGATTTCTGGAATAACATTTAAGCGCCAAGTCTAAACTGAAGTTTCTTTGTTTGTTACAGAACTGATTCTGTCACTTTCTGTTGCTGTTTTGCTTTAAACAACGACTCCTGATTGACTCGGAGGTTGTGAGGTCCTCTGAAAATACAGTTCTAAAGTTTCAGCTCTGTAAGGATATATAAAAAAAATGTTACATGTATTGGGAGAAAAGCCATACTGGCAGGAGCAAGGACACGCAGAGAAACCGGGGGAATATCGCGTATCCTCGGCAGTATCGGCTGGAACGACCGGACCGGATTGCACAAACAGGAGCCATAAACAACAAGAGACCAAGAAAACGACCCGTCCCTCTGAACAAGCTTTTCATGAAAGAACAAAAAAAAAAGGTCTCATGAAAATAAAAGATCTGGGAATTCTCAATTGCTCAGAGACATAATATTTACCAAACTCCAAGATGACATAACGGGCAGGCTGCAGTGACAGAGACTCGGTTGTTTTGCTCTCCGCTCACTGTTCTTTAATGGGGTTTGGATGAAAGTCGGGGTCTTTTTTTTTTTTTTTTTTATTCGTTCACTACTCTGAGCTCATTGTAAAAGTCAGTTATGAGGCGAGCCTGCTGAGCCTTTGCAATTATATCATTCTTTTGGCACACGGATAGGTCACGCATAAACCTCAGAAAACTCTGCAGGGGGAACCGAGAGGTCAGTGTAAAGGAGTCAATTATCTTCTCAGATTAGCAGCCGTAAGACTTTTGTTATCTCGATTTAAAGGTTACGGTTACACAGTAGAAGCCTGACATTTGAACCTCAGAGTCCCAGTGTCTCATTTCCTATTATGAGAGAAGCAGGCGAGGGAAAATAGCAGACACAATATGGTGACAGGGAGAAATTAGAGACATACCATTCGTGTCATGAAATACAGAGGAAGTCTTTTAAACTCAGCTCCTGTTGCTCAGGAAATGTCGCCAACATTCATTCAACTTGCCTTTAAAAAGTAAACACGGTCTTTAATGAAAGATCTGCCGTTTTCGGGCACACATGCGCACGTACAAAGTGTGCCACAATCCAAAGCAGCAAAATGATTAAATATATTTCTCAGGGCAAACTAATCTCCAGGTAATCAGGTCAGGCTGCGCAGCATATCCTGATTCTGCCGACGGCGAAACTCATTAAATGACGTGGATGTCTAAAATTACTTGATGTGATGGAAACAAAAACCTGGAAAAACAGAAACGATTCGTTAACTCTGAGAGAGCAGGGTGTTTTCTTTCGCTTAAGCGCTGACGTTGATTGCTTCTGACCTTCCCCCGTGCCTGTGTGTGAGGTCTGGGGTGCATTTAACGTCCACCCCGAGTCGTTATGCTCGACGACACATACCGACGAATGCCTGCCGCAGTTGTGTCAATACGTAGCACACCTTCTTGAGGCTTCAGTTTACTCGATTATGTGGGAAAATACTTCTTGATCCTGCAGCTTCTTGATAATATGCTCTTTTATTGGCCCTATAAACCACAAAGATAGGTTTCAGGATTAAGCATAACAGCTCCCACGGCTTTGGTTTGCTAACTAAACCACCATGTCATCCTATCTTACTTGTCGGCTTATATAGAGCTGATAAAGAGGCAGCAAAAGAGCTTGAACAAGTTGTGGTGCCTTTACAGTCCCTGTTAAACCCCCTAATGAAGTCAATTTTAGACACTATGATCGATTAATGAGGCTCCAAACCTGCTGACTGCCAGGACAGAGAGGCTCTTTATATGCTGTAGTTTTCCCCTCTGAAGGTTCTTCTGTCTTGAGATCTCTGGAAATCCAGTTGTGCCACAGCTGCAGAGGAATGAGGCACTTTGATCTTTTCTGAGTGCATTGATGAAATAGTTAATAGTTAGTCCTGCAAAAATAAAATCAGAAATGTGGGACGACATAACAAGTAGCCGACTGCCCTACAAAGTCAGAGAGAGGGAAATTAACTTATTAATACGCAAACTGTTTAAGACAGGGAATGTTTAATTTATGCATGTTTGCTCCGGACAAAGATGTCATATCTGAACATTTTATTTTCACCTTAGTGACACAAATAATGAAGACAGAAAAGCAGGAAAAGTTCACTTTTTAAATCTTATTTTCCAAATCCGTATCGAATCCTTTCCACGGCTACTTTCTGCTTGTATTAGCTGGAAAAAAAACTTGTCTAGCGGGGCAGGAACTATGAGCAATCACAAGATCAGACAGTTTGAAACAAACATTGACGCTAGCCAAAGTTACGTCAAAGAGCAAATAACATTCAAATGGTAAATTTCTTATCCAAACTGTCTGTTGGAACTATCCATCACAGTTTATAGACTCACTTCCTGGTACAACCTTAACCTACCATACTTTCCATGGTTTTTATCATGCAATAAATAATTATTACCCACTTTTTGGTTGTATTTACTTTCAGTTTTACCTCCAAATAAAGTGATTTAAATAAACTAGCTTGTTTACAACTTGTATCGCTGACTCTCGCAATCCTGTATCTCATATGATCATAACCAATAAAAGTGATGGACGACTGACCTGCTGAACACCTCCACAGTATGAATCTGAAAATCACAACCACTGCTGAGAAGCTGTGAAATTCAGATTTCACTGACACATTTTCACTTGCCTCTGTGGCACTTTTTGAACACATTCCTAACGGGATGTTGAAGTGTTTTGGAGTGATAAAGTCAAATTAGCACAGTGTAAATATTAACCTACCCTCGCTGATTATGATGACATCATATCTTTGAGCTCAACAATGGGGGCCAATAAGTTAACATGGAGAAAAATGACTTCCAAAACAATAAACCTGTCAAAGGTAGATGCCCCTGCCAATGCTGTGTTTTGATTATCAAGAAAGGCCGCTTCTGGCCTTGGCTCCCGCTGGCATGGACTTTTCCGATGACGTATTTGTATCTGCTGTGGAGGATAATAATGAAATAATAGAAAATTTGAGTAACTTGGCATTTGACAAGAGCAGTGGAGGTGATTTAACAAGCTTTAATCCAAAGGTTTGCCCAAGGTCTGGAACACAGTGTCAGATGGGTTCATTATCAGATAGGCGAGTACTCTCATGTTAGCTCTGCTATATATTACATATTACATACTCTATATTATTATTATATTTTTTGTCAAATATTGTATACTGCCTACGAATGCCCTGTCCCTCTGTTGCCAAAGGTTAGTTTAAAGACTTACTATGTATATGTGAATTAAATACGAAGCTAAAGCTAGGAGACGCCTTGCTTAGCTTAGCTTCAAGTAAACTCTGGAAGCAGAGGAAAGCAGCTAGCCTAGCTCTATCTGAGAACAGACTTTTCTTTTTTTTTTTAGCTACCAATAAAACAAATGAGAGATAAAATGTAAGTTAGCAAGCTTCGACAGGCTGCACTAAAGCTAACTGCGTTGCCTTCAGGCTCCAGCTCCATACTTATCACACACAAAGACGGGAGTGGTGTCAAGACTTTTTATCGGACTCTCAGAAAGAAAGCCAGTAGTGTGTATTTCCCAAAATGTCTAAACTACTCCCTTGATAAAATATTAGGTTTTTGGCTCAAAGCAACTGAAGCATCCAGGAGATATTTATTTCACCACAGCTGGTCGGGAGAACAAATTGGTCATCACTGGACCGAACCAAGTGCTCATCTGTCTTATCGTTATTTCCCATTTATGCCAAAGATATCTGAGGTCAGTGGTTCAAACAGCCTTGAAATTAACTGGTTATCAAGTTCTTCTTCATATGGAGGAGGTAAGCTCTTACCACAAGCCCTATTATTGTTCAGAAAACTCCTCTAAACTTTCTCTGGAGAAGCTCACTGAAAATAACAACGCGTCAAAATAAAGAAAGAAGGAAAGAAACAAGCAAATCACAAGAGTGTTTTGCCAGTTTTGCTGCACAGCACTCTGTGCTGCTTTGAAGCTGCTTTGACTCTTTTCTTCTGGAAAGTTTTCAAGGCAGCTCCTCAGTTACTCCACCACATGGAGTCAGGTGAGGTAAGGCCACACCTTACCTATGTCACAACTCATTTTCCAACTTATTTTTTAAACAGCTTACCTCTCTGGTACCCACTGCACCAAAAAACTCAGCCTCATACAAATGATTAAGGAGGGTTTTTTTCTGATGCAGTAGTAATGTCTAAATGTAACAGTGTCTAAACCAGACACTTGAATTCATTATTTGATTGGTGCTAAAAGATTGTTTTTATGTCACATTAGGTAATCTGATGGGATGATGCTTTAAATAGTCGACAGAAAAGGTTAGATTGTAAACACACAATAAAATAAGGCCTGGCCAGCAGTCGCGTAATATAAAGCAGACACGTGAGCATGGTATGGAAACTGTTTTGGTTTATTATGTCTCTCTCTCTCTCTCTCTCTCTCAGCTCATTTATTGACCTGAGAAAATCTGACAAGTTGACTTATTCCTCTTTGCCATGTGTTAGATGAAGGTGGAATATGTGCGTTACTCTGTTGGAATTTATCCTCATATGTCTCTGGGCTATTGAACTGTACTTCCCAGCTGCTGTGATCCCTCAAAGTCAATCAGCCTTGGCCCACTGTTGGTGCAAAGGGGGGGGGCGGACAGTTGTTGCGAATAATTATAAACGTTTGTTTAAACCTGCTTTGCGCCACACAGGTGGACCAGGACAGCTCAGATGGTGTCGGTAAGTGAACTGCCAAAATGCATGCTAAACCGATGGACTCATGGCACATTGTATTGTCCCACATGTCAAAACTCATCTGGTGCTCCACGTGAGTTAAAACAAACGCTGGTTGGCCCAGGCGGTCTTGGGGAATTTTACATTTTGCTCTTCTTTTTGTCTCCGGCTTGCCCCTCGTTTCCATGCGTCTTTTAAACACACTCCCACCCAGTCTGGCTTTTTTTTTTTTTTGGGGGGGGGGGGGGGGGGGGGGGGGGGTTTTACAGTCCCCCCCCCCCTCCCACCAAAAAAAAAAAAAAAACAAAAAAAAACGGGGGAGGTTCGACAGGGGGGCTTTCCAAAACAACTTC
>JBAJHX010000031.1:8762863-8793979 GCA_037176925.1 Amniataba percoides | reverse complement strand
TTTACTGCGTGCGCGCGGACAGACAACGCGCTACGACTAAAGATGATGCATTGGCCTCTTTCTCTTTCACACACACATACACACACACTACAGAGAGGTGTGATTAATGATGGTTTTTCTTTCTTATCTGTCTGCAGATTTCACAATGACCAACGAGGAGCCTCTTCCCAAGAAGGTGAGTGTTTTCCTGCATCTTCTTTATCACCCCTCCCTTCTTTTTTTTTAAAAATTTATCTCAAAATATGAGCTCATGAGTTGGTGGGCTTCTTCATCTAACCAGCCTTTCTTTTTTTGCGCTGCAGGTTCGCCTCAGTGAATCTGACATGAAGACCCTGACCAGAGAGGAGCTGTGCACCAGGTAGAGATGAGAGCTCTGCCATTGGATATTAATTCTGCTGCAGGAGTGGTGGTGGTGGTGGGGGCAACTTGATCTCTTTACGTTAATGTTTACACATGTTCTTGCTCCCTGCCCCTCAGGTGGAAACAGCATGAGGCGTATGTCCAGGTCCTTGAGGCAAAATACACGGAGCTATGTTGTAAGTACATCTGTAATCCAATACAACATGAAGGTGATTTCTGCTGCCAGCAGTGATCGCTGCATGTTGCACGCTATATTCAGCTGCTGCTCACGAGAGGGACGCGTCTTCTGATGCACTTTCCCTTTTTTTTTCTCCCCCTCCCTCCCCATCCTCTCTTCGCCGCCTTAGCCAATGATGTGACAGGGCTGAAGGAGTCGGAGGAAAAGCTCAAGCAGCAGCAGCAGGAGTCTGCACGCAGGGAGAACATCCTGGTCATGCGACTTGCCACCAAGGAGCAAGAAATGCAGGAGTGCACGGTACGTGTCCATCCTGTCACTTTAATGTGCTTTTATGTGATGGTTTGTCTCACAGGGATAGATGTAGATTCACTTATTAAACTGCTTTTGACTGATGCTCTGCCATCAGCTAGAAATATAAGTAATAATGTAGTACACTGTGACAAAAGTCCAGCAACTCTGAGGCTGCAGCAAAGGATTTTTCATTATTGATAAAGTTTTTCTAAATGATATTCATTATGTGTTAAATGTCTATTATTGATGTATGTGCATCACACATTGCCACATCTTAAAGTTGCTTGCTTAGTTAAATCAGTGCCAATAAAAATGACAAAGCACACTTAATGTAATGATTTATTATAATAAGCAAGTAACAAGTTTATTTAGCTTTATTCATCAAATGTTTTGTTCTACTGAGAATAATTTCAAGTCATGGATTTCTCTTAAGTTCTATGCATCGACATACTTTTAGCTCTACATTAATCATTATATTAATGCATATGGTGTTCATTATCGTTATGTAGGTTAAAGGTAAAGTGTGTGGAGAAGGGCATCCTTTGCTCTTAAGAGAGTGACAACTCAGTGGATCACCCAGCGGCTTTATAGAAGCACATGCCATTCTTTTAGGGCCGCTGAGGTGAACACACACAAAGTGCTGTGTAGAGGTCAGAAAGCTTTCACGCCCCTTTTAACCAGCTGCGTTGCTAAGGATAGGTGATCGTCTTTGACAGACTTGTCTAGCTGGATTTTGTGTTTTGAGGCATATTAGTTACACCTCTTCTGTCTCTCATGTAAATATATTTGATAAGTTCAGTGGTTATTTGAGGTCATCTTAACTGTGTGGTGACAGGTGAGTTTTTGTTTGTTTTGAGTTTAGTCTTCCTTGAATGAAGACTGCTCTGTTGTGTGTATCCAGGAAAGCTGCTACTCTCTCCCAGTAGCATTTATTATGGAGTTCAAGTGATTTTAACGTAACAGGATTAATCTTTATGACTTGTAATCCAGTCAAGTATTTTTATTTTACAGTTATCTGAATTTGAATCTAATCTAACCTAATCTTACTGTTTGAAAAGGCGGCATGCTGAACGTTCCTCTCATTAGTAATCTCTTGTGCCTTCCTTAATTTCTCCTGAGACTCTGCATTGAAATGTGGGTTTCTCATCAAAGATTAGTTAAATTAAAAGAATGGTAATCAAAAGCTCTTCAGTCGTATAGAGATGCTATGTTTTACCATTGAGTAACACTTGTTTGTTTCATCCTGCAGACCCAGATCCAGTACCTCAAGCAAGTCCAGCAGCCGAGTGCGGCCCAACTGCGGTCATCCATGGTGGACCCGGCCATCAACTTGTTTTTCCTCAAAATGAAGGCTGAACTAGAACAGACTAAAGACAAACTGGAGCAGGCCCAAAATGAACTGAGTGCCTGGAAATTTACACCTGATAGGTAAAGACAATCAAAATAACCCCCCTCCCCCTCAAAAAAAAGTCAAGACTTCCTCATGCCCCCCACCCTCACTCTCACTGCAGGCATGCAGGATCAATGGTGGGGGGGAAGGCTGACAAATGCTGTACTCACCACGAGACTCAGACTTTACAGAAAAGCCAGTCACTGCAAAACAAAACTGTTTTTGTACTCTTGCACTGTGCCAGCTACATATCACATAACCTAAAGTGAAAAAGACAGTATGGTCAGGTGACACTTGTGTTTCAGCTCTCTCCCCTCGTATCCCCTCACCGTCCAAGGGCCTGAAGGAGTCCGGACTGTTCCTGAAGAGGTGGTCACTCACTTCCCAACACGGATATGCCCTCCCTGCACCCTCAGCTCAAAGCAGACAGTTCACATACTAAATAGAGGGGTTATGGTGGAGGGTGAGTCAGGCAGGGAGCATCCCTAGCCTAAAACAGCAGTTGAACATTTGACAGACTATTCCCATACTTGGTTTATAAAGACATTTAACTGTGGATTACACCACACACATACCCCTCTAGTCTGCCTGAGAAACGTAAAGACTTTGGACAGTCTAGATACATTGCAGTAACATGAGGAAAGTTTCTAGGATTTAAAAGTAAGACTTTGGGGGCAAAGAGCCAGTAGAAATGATGTTAAGACTGTGAACGGAGCCAGATCCTCGGTCCACAGAGGACTGTGGTTCAGGCATGAGGGTCCAGCCGCCTGTGTCTTTGAACATGGGCCCACTCACGGTAGAGTGTATTTACATGTTTTATTTTGTGACTTGTTTCTTTTAATTAGCATTTCATTTGATCTTTCTCTTGTTTCTCTGAAACAAACACTTACTGCAGTGTGTATGTGTGGACTGAGAAGCACGATTGGCTTTGTTTTCACTTCACTTGTATAAAATTTTCACCTTGATGAAGACTCAAGCTTTGACTAATTCTTCTGATGCGCACTGAAACACACTGCTGTAGGTGCACCGAGTCTTGTTTTCAAGTTGTGAATGCAAATGTCTTTAAAAGTCATGTTATGAGTTGATGAGAATGTATTTATTGTATTTCTGTGTATTTTTGTTATTGACCTCACAATCTCTCCCTCAGCCAGTTACGCTAATAGCTGATTAGACTTTTCTTTCTCACCTGTGTGGCACAGACCTCGAGCCACTGTTTTCAGAATGAAACACACGTGGATATGTTATGTTTTTTTAAAAAACAAACTTGCACGCCAGTCTCACTTCAGTGGGATTTGAGTTGACAGTATACACGCAGCCTATTGAGAGCTAAAAGCACGTGTTACCCGTTATCCATCTAGAGAAATTAATGGTTATGATAACTACTAATTGATAAGAAATTCAATTACTAAATGTGCGTTGCATTTTTTTTTATTGAGAAGTAAGAATAACATCCAAGGTTTTTGATCAGCTGTTATAATTAATTTAATGACTGCTTCTGCTTTTATGGGGTATACATTTAAATTTCCCTTTGATCAGATGACTTTTGTAGGCATTCATAGACTAAATAGATGGCAGTTAATTCTGGTTTGAAATAATGTTTATGCCTGTCATTTCTTTGCAAATTTGGCGTCTTGATTAGGGCTTTTGTAAAGCATAACTACAGTAACTGCTAATGTAAAAATAACAGGTGTGCTGTTTTCTAACCTGGGGTGAAGTTGAGAAAGCAGCACCTTGAGCTATTTGATTTTTCTGTTGAAACACTTACTCCTGTACAAAGCAATGACTACACAAAACCAGCGCTTGGTTCTACAGTGCACATATGCTTTTTCTTCCACTTAGTTATGGGTTGATACTTAAATTGCAGGTTTTCTTGTGGCGTGGTGTTCTACGATTACGCTGTTCCTTTCTTTTTTTTTTTTTAATTCTGCTTTTTTCTCACACTCAGTGATGTAGAGAGTGTATTTCCAAACTTCAGAATTTGGTAGTGGCAGAATTGCTATTGTTATTACTGTTATGCTCACTTGCTGACAATGTGCAATGAGGTGAATTAAGGTGCCGTGTAAGAATGGATGTATTAGTTTGCGAGAAATGCGGGTTGAAGTAGCTTGTTTTGGGTTTCAGCCACAGTGAGGAGTTTAGGTTTTCTAATCATACTCATAATTACATTTATACTTTAGTTAGAGAAAAAAAGAGTTTTTCTGAGAGCCTTTTAACAGGAATATGATTTACATTTATTTGTACAGAACAAATTTGTGTCAGTGGGTTCGTGATAGTTTTATAGTTTTTTTGGAACAAAATCTTGATGTGTCTAGAGTCTTTCAGCGATGACCAGGTTGAAGAGTTTCTATTGACCGTCAGCTTGTGGATCAGGCAGCTGAAACAGATCAATGGCATCTCTTTGCCTGGTTGTGTTTGTCTCCTGGTTCACTGTGTGATGTGAGACTTGTTTCCCTTACAGCCAAACGGGGAAGAAACTGATGGCCAAGTGTCGAATGCTGATTCAGGAAAACCAGGAGCTTGGCAGGCAGCTGTCCCAAGGACGCATCGCCCAGCTGGAGGCTGAGCTGGCTCTGCAGAAAAAGTACAGCGAGGAGCTCAAGAGCAGTCAAGACGGTAAGAACATGACCTCCACATCTTGCAGCCTGACTAGGTTTATGTGACCAAGTGTGACTTCTTGTCATATGTGTCTTTTGTGACCTGCTGGTGTCAATTTGAGTTTTGACTTTGTTCTTTGTCTCTTCCTGATCTCCATCGCTCCCAGAGCTGAATGACTTTATCATCCAGCTTGATGAGGAGGTAGAGGGGATGCAGAGCACCATCCTCGTCCTGCAGCAGCAGCTGAAGGAGTCTCGTCAGCAGCTGTCTCAAACTCAGGGGGCGTTGGCCGGAGCGGGACCCAGCAGGACTTCACCCACTGCCTCCAGTTCATCCGCCGAACCGTCCGCCCAGACTGAGCAGGCCAGCGCGACCTCTGAACCAATGGGCAAAGACTACGGGAGGGTCTCCAACGGACCAAGCAATGGCAACTCATCCCAGAGGAGCGAGACCACTACACCCAGCCTGTACCGGGAGGTCAGCAGCACAGAGGAAGACTTTCCCATGTCCCCCATGGTCTCCAGCCCCGGCGAAGCTGAGACCAAACTGTCCAACCACTCGGAGGAAGCGTCGGGGAGTCAGACTGCCGCCGGGAGAGTTGGTGGAGCTGTGGGTTTCGGGAGCCAGCTGAGCGCGGGGTACGAGAGCGTGGACTCACCCACGGGCAGCGAGACATCATTGACTCAGCACTCGAATGACACAGACTCCACCACCGACCCCCACGAGGACAAGGCTGCCCTGGTGACCAAGGGCACCAGGACTGCAGGGTCACGGCACACTCAGAACGGCCTAGACTCCAGCACGAGCGACAGTGCGGTTTTGTAATGTATTTTGACATGTACTGTCTTTTTTTTCTTTTTTTTTTTTTTTATACAATATACAAACAAGGCAACACATAGTCTGTAACACAGCACTGCTGTCCGAGACATTTTGTTTTCACCCCCTTCCCCCTCGCCTATTGTGATGCCTCTGTCACATTTGTGTTGCTAAACAGGGATATAACAGGTATGGGTTAATGTTAGATTTGAATTGAGTGGGTGTATGATTTCAAACTAGTACGTTTCATTCTGCTGTTTTATTTGAGCACGTCTATGCCGTTCTTGTTTGAGCTCTTGACACTGAAATCAGGCATCTGGTGTTGTAACTCATCGTCAAAAGTCAGTAAAATCACTGAATTACAGTAGCTTTGCAATATTCAAGAAGGTCATTTTTAGATGTTGGCCTGTGGTTTTTTGTTTTGTTTTTTTTTTAATGCAATTTTAATTTTTCATTGACAAAAAAACTCTGTTCAAAAGATTCTGTTGAATTGTGAGTAGTTTCTATGCGATGTTCATATTATTCTGACTTCAGTCCTTTTCATGTACTGACCAAATACCAATAAAGATTTTTAATACTAAAAAGCGAAACCCATTATTACTACCCATCAATGCATTTGCAGCATAAAAATTTATAAGGCCTCATCCTATAATCTCTCCATGCTACCTGACAAAATAAACAAACAAAAAGGAAAAAGTTTGCCTTATTTCAAAGTAACTAAGAGGGTATGAACGTGTATAAAAAAAATAAGAGGTCTTTTGCTTTTGTTGTGAACATATTGTGGGTGACATAGAAAGATCAGACTTTTTTAAGCATTACAAATGAAGAAGAACAGAGAAATTAATGGCACAGAAACAATAAGGAACACGTTCAAATCAAATTTAGAAAGATATCAAGCATGTTCCTCTAACAGTCACCATAAATATATGTGCAAAAGCAACTGTACAGTCTCATCATCCAGAGCCAAGTGGCATTTTGGATAGAATATGTTTGGAAGCATAACATAAAAAAATAATACACATTTAAAATATAACAATATGCACTTACAGTCCTGATTAAAAGTGTGGTTTGAAGATAAACTTAGCTCAGAGGAGGAGTGGCAGCATGGTGAGTGAGCAGTACTCCTCCCGGACACGCGGGGGCGCTGTGCTGAGTCACCGCGGACGCTCACATCCTGCTCGGAGCAGGTCTGACAGGAGGGACTACAGGACAGCATCAACAGAGCTCGGTGTGTGCACACACAGGAACAACTCTGAAGGAAGGACTCCAACCTGCCACTCTGTCAACATGAACACCGAGCCTGTTGTCATCGTCTCTGCTGCTCGGACACCTATTGGTAAAAACATAATATACTCCTCGAAGCGCGTGAATTCATTTGAAACTGTCTTTAACAATGCTGTTTCCCTGTTTCTAACCGCGGTGGTCGAATTAACCGCATTGGGAATTAATTATTATCTTAGCTAATGTGTTTTTTCCTTATTTTTCATACATACCTGCCGTCACACGAGCTGCTGTTTTTTATTATTTGTCCTGTGTAATTTAGTAAAGTGCTCGATGTCATTCAATTAAACACGCTGAGTCTCGCAGCGCTCTGATTGGCCTGCGTACGTGTCACGGAACGTTCTCTGAGCAGTGATTGGCTGGTTGACCATTGCGCCACGGAGCACGCGCTTTCTGCCATTGGCTACCTGCAACATATGCGTGTTGGAAGAGGCTGGGCGTGTGTCCAGGCTGATATGTGACACATTTAATCTGACAGCAAGACCAATGTGTGTATAGTAAAGTCAATAAAATAACTGCATGATAGTAATAAAGTTTAATTATGAAGTTTGTTAATTTTTAGATCCGTGCTTTGCATCAAAAGAGGACATGCTATCAAGACAAAATATTGATAAAGCATTGAATGACTTCATTAGTGGCAGAAGACAGTGTCAGTGTCTCCTCATCTCCTCTCATTTGCATGGGGAAAGATGAGATGCACAAAGGTGTAAAGTTATGTGTTCGTACTATAATATCATCTCTCCATCTTTGCACAGGGTCCTTGAATGGTGCTCTGTCCACAGTGCCTCTCTCTGACCTGTGCTCAGTGGTGATCAAGGATGTGCTGAAGCGGGCCGCCGTGAGGCCAGAAGAGGTCTCCGAGGTTATCATGGGACATGTGCTGACGGCAGGTGAAAGTTTGAGAAATCACTGAGACCAAAGTGTGGCAGAGGTCTCATATGTTTGTGTCATGTTGACGCAGCTGTTGGGCAATCAGTGTGATCAGATTTTTTCTAATTGGTGGTTACCTCTGTTTTGCTTGTTTGTTTTTCCCCCGTCCTCAAGGTCATGGGCAGAACCCGGCACGTCAGGCCAGCGTCGGGGCAGGGATCCCCTACCCTGTCCCGGCCTGGAGCTGCCAGATGGTGTGTGGCTCAGGGCTGAAGGCCGTGTGTCTGGGAGCTCAGTCCATCCAGACTGGGGAGTCCGCCGTGGTGGTGGCAGGAGGCATGGAGAGCATGAGCAGGGTAGGTTGTGACACAAAGAGTGGAGGAGATGAATAAGAAATCGCTATGAGATAGATGAAGGACACATAGGAATTATTTAGGAGAATCTGTCGCATTCATGGATTTGTAATTTTGAACTCATTTTGCCTTTTGAGTTTAGATATAAAAACATAATAGTAGAAAATGCTAAGAGAAACTTCATGGAGAATTGACATCCTTTTCACTATATTATTATCATCATGGCTTGTTCACTTACCAAGAGGTTTTATAGACAGTCACAGCAGTTCAGTGATCCCAACTACTCACTCTGACTCTGAATGCAATTCTCGGCACAGTATCGTCCTCTGCTGCACCGACAGTGTAAATGTGTTATCTTGTTATATATATTTTCAAACTCATGTAGCACTATAGTGAATGGAACTCACCCACACACAGTAACAGATAGATTATGCTAATGATGTATGTGACTCTGAAGTTGAAAGGGATTTACTTGTTGTCTGAATGAGACTAGGAGGACTTGAAAAAGAGGACTTAACTTCACAGGAAAGTGAGAGGTTTTAGGATAAGAATACCAAAGAAACCTCTTGCACAAGGCTCGGCGTATTGTAGCAATGATATTTCTTTGACCATTAGTCATATTAATATTAAATAATATTGTTTCCTGGTTCCACCAAAGGCTCCTCACACGCTGCAAATGAGAGCAGGTGTAAAGATGGGTGACGCCTCCCTGCAGGACTCCATGGTGGCCGACGGCCTGACAGACGCCTTCCATGGCTACCACATGGGCATTACAGGTGTGCTTTCCTGAGACTGTACATAGGCAAATTAGTTAAACAAAATAAGTCTTAAACAATACGAATAAAATAATGATAATAATTTATTCAGTGTTATGAATATGTTAACAGCTGAGAATGTGGCGCAGCAGTGGAAAGTCAGTCGAGAGGAGCAGGACCTGTTTGCTGTCCAGTCCCAGAACAAAACGGAAGCTGCGCAGAAGGCTGGACATTTTGATCGAGAGATCGTCCCGGTCACGGTGTCGTCAAGAAAAGGCAGTTGTTGAGGAGTTTTATTATTACAGAATTTATCCTTCTGTTTCAGGGAAATTGTCTCAATCAGTCCTTGGTGTGCATCCATGGTAACATCCATCTGTCATCTTCAGGTCCAGTGGAGGTGAAGGTGGATGAGTTTCCTCGCCACGGCAGCAACATGGACAGCATGTCCAAACTTAGACCCTGCTTCATTAAGGACAGCAGCGGCACAGTCACCGCTGGAAACGCCTCAGGTTTGAGAATTGCCCCTCTATAATTTGTTTCATTCTGATTTGTCTGCCACTGCTGTGCTTTTGAGTTCCAGATGTTTGTCTATGTATAAAGCTGTTTCTTTTTTTGTTTTGTCTCTTTTCACTTTAGGAATTAACGATGGAGCAGCAGCAACTGTCCTAATGAGCCAATCAGAGGCTGCGAAACGTGGTGTCAAACCCATGGCCAGAATTGTATCGTGGGCTCAAGCTGGCCTTGACCCGTCTGTCATGGGCACTGGACCAATACCAGCCATCAGGAAAGCGGTAAGAAATCAGAGGCACTTAAGTGTAACAATAATCAAGAAAAGGCGTCTTTGTCTCCATCATTTCATCATTCTCATCCTGTTCTCTGACAGGTCGAGAAAGCAGGCTGGCAGCTGGACCAGGTGGATTTATTTGAGATCAATGAAGCATTTGCCGCTCAGTCCATTGCTGTGGTTAAAGAGCTTGGCCTGAATGCAGACAAGGTAGAGAAGTGGTGGACACTCATTCCAGCGGTCATGTGGCAGGTTCGCATCATGGTAAAAACACAGATGGATTAACCTTCACTTCTTCTTCTCAGGTGAATGTGAGCGGTGGCGCCATCTCTCTGGGCCATCCCATCGGCATGTCCGGCTGCAGGGTGCTGGTGACCTTGTTGCACGCGCTGCAGAGGAACGGAGGACATAAGGGTGTGGCGTCCCTCTGCATCGGAGGAGGGATGGGCATCGCCATGTGCGTGGAGAGGGTTTGAGATGGAAAACTAACGCGGCCTCACTGATTGCACTTAATCTCTCTACTGGATAAGGGATACTGGAACTCGTTTACATTACAGGACGTGATTATAAAATGGTTTACCCGGTTTCTTCCGATCACTGTACTTGAGGCAAAAATGTTGAAAGTATATGTTGTGGTTGTTGGCTCTTAGCCAACAATAGCTTGCTGTACATTTTCACTGTGAACCTCACTTAAATTCACCCGTCCTCAGGTTCTAGCTGAGTAGCATGTGACTTAAATGAAGATTTAAGGCGATGTTAATCTTGTGTATGCTTACTAAAATGTAAACCTGCAGTAAGTAAAATTTGGTCTTATGACCTGGTAGCAGGCATCATAGTGCAGTTAGCAGCATGAAGACCGGTCATTTTCCATTTAAGACGAGCTGCTGTTTAGCTGAAAAGTGCATCAGCGCCCAGTATGGACAAGCTTTGGAAGACATGCTACCTTCTTTTCAGAGACTAGGTTTTAACTCATGGTGTAATTTCTTAGATTTAAGTCGCTCTAACAAACATACCGATCAACATTCCTGTTTCTCTGGTCAATTGTGCAGCCTTGAAACATAGCAAAGTGCCATAAGGATATGTCTGCTAGCCTTCTCTAACCTCGCGCTTACTGTACATAGCCAGATGTTTGTGAAAAATGTTTCCTGTTATCAAGCTGTTCCACATATCAATAAAGACTTATAAGCCATAGAGTCGAAAGAAAAAAAAAAAACTTATTTGGAATGCATTTGTCAAAACCTGCACAATAACCACAGGTAGCCAATCTGAATTAACAAATCAACGGTCATTTACAACCATTGGAGCTTTATTAAGTGTCCAAAAAAACAAATTCACTTACAGTTCTTCTGGAAGCGAGAGAAGGAGGGAGTGGGACAACAGTAAACAAGCAAAGTGCACGGCCTACACTAAAGCTACAGCCATGAAGAGCTCCATATGTATAAATACAGACGATGAACCTATCTGGACCGATCACAGCCTTTTAACCCTCCAGAGATCCCGACTGAACAGCATCCTGGTACGACTGCCCGCCCTCCTTCTGCTCCGGGAACAGTTTGATGAGGTCGTCAATACGGAGAATGGTGATGGCTGCTTCTGTGGCAAACTTGAGGCTCTTTGTTTTAACCATGGTGGGTTCGTACACGCCAGCCTGACGGTTGTCTCTGGGCTTGCCGTTCACCAGGTCCAGACCAATCCTACAAGACGGGGAAAAAAAACAAAACAAAAAACACAAAACATTCAAATACTGCATGTTCCATAAATCCACCTCCCACCTGAGACCATGTGAAACTAGAACTCTAGGAAATGACCCTTGATCTTGCTCCATTAATATGATTTGCCAAGCTGTACAATATCAAAATAATTTCGCATTTATGCTTCTATGTAATTGTTTTGAGCTGGTAACAGCAAAGGGGTTTGATGATATGGCTGCAAGTATTTTCATCGTTAATTCAACTTCTACAAATTATTTTCTTGATTTACTATTTAGAAGTTTGGTCAATAAAATAAGAAAGAATAGTGGGAAAAAGTCCCAGCACACTTTCCCAGACCACAAGGTGACAT
This sequence comes from Amniataba percoides, assembly GCA_037176925.1. Lineage (NCBI taxonomy): Eukaryota > Metazoa > Chordata > Actinopteri > Centrarchiformes > Terapontidae > Amniataba > Amniataba percoides. Next base: position 8,782,245 of record JBAJHX010000031.1, on the reverse strand, counting down.
CTTAGATTTGCTAGTTTGATTGACATGACATAATAACAGTTGGGACGCCCAACAGTCTGAATAGAACAGACAACTAAATCTGTGCACTAAAGAACAACTCACCACTTGAGATTCTTGCGTTCAGGATTAACCTGAGCCTCATTGTGGAAGGCCCTGAGCTTGGCCACCAGATCGGTGGAGTCCTGTGCTGCGTTCACAGACAGCGTCTTGGGGATGATGAGGAGAGAACGAGCAAACTCAGCAATGGCCAACTGCTCTCTGGAACCCTGGAGAAAAAAAAATGTGATGAGTAACATTTCAGCACCGGCGAAACTGGGTTACAACCAACACTACCCTTATGGCAAATCATATTTTAAATAATAAACAAAAACACAACACAAGAAGGGACTGCTCACCATGCTGGTAGCATAATTTTCAAGGTAGATTGACAGAGCTGCCTCCACAGCGCCTCCCCCGGGCACAACAGATTTTGACTCCAGCACCCTCTTGACCACACAGAGGGCATCGTGCAGCGAACGCTCCATCTCGTCGCACATGAAGTCGTTGGCCCCTCGCAAAATGATGGATGCTGATGTGCGTGCTTTGGTACTGAGCAGATTAAAAGTTAACATGTCAGACTGTTTACAGAACATTTACATGTAAGCACACACATAAGACACTTCTGAACCCTTGAGACCAGACAAATCCTTTTCATTGTCTATTTATCACAACTCCTGTTAAACGTACAGATGAGGTAAAAATACAGGCACTGAAATGTTCTTATCCAGCAGTTGAGTCTGCATTGATTAGAAAAAAATAAACAATATAAAGGCATTGCTATAGATGGTTGATGTTCTTACTTCTTGACAAGGATGAGCTCGTCATCACAGATGCGTTCCTGCACAACCTCCTCGGCCTGGCCGAGCATGGTGGCCTCAAACGTCTCCTCTCCCTCCAGATTGGTCAGAGAAGGGCAGACGGTGGCTGAGAACAGATGAACACAACTCACGTCACAATGATATCTATTTATCTATACCATTTTACCAAGACATCAAAACGTGCACAGATGTGAAGAAGCAAAAGTTAATCAGCACAAGCTTCAGAGTACTTCCACCTCACCTCCTGTTGCCTTGGCGATGCGTTTGAGATCCTTCTTGAGAACTCTTCTCACCGCCATGGCTCCTACATCCACAAAGTACTTAAGACACATGTCATCAATGCCACCAGTGGTCAGAATAACGTTGGCACCTGATGCCAAAATCTTCTGGATCCTTTCCTTGGTGATGTCAGATTCCCTGGAACAAAATAAAATATTGATTCAGTGTCACCAGTTACATTTAGATACAACAATATACAAACATAACAGAGTTGTCCAGCTCACAGTAGTGGTGAACAGCTCAGAGAGAAGCTGCTGCCTTGATTTGAGCTGTTTATATTTTCTCCCACGCGTATCACTGTGTAAACTACTGGTTCAGCATCACAGCAAATTTAAATGGGATTATTCTCAAAGACAGCATCTGCAACAGTGCATGAAGGAGAACTATTGTATCTACCTTTGTCTGATCTGGTCGAGCTTCTCTGGGTCGCTGATGATGACTTGGACTCCCATCTTCATCTTGGTCTTCTGCAGGCTGAAGTCCAGGCACGCAATCTTAGCATTAGTGATGCGCTTTACCATGCCTTTGGAAAAAAACAACAACACCATGTTCAACAGGGGAAGAACATTCAAGATTCAATATTGTACAACTTATAAGTATTAGGCCACATAATGATATTAAAATATATTGATATAACTTAAACTTTATTACTCCATTGTCTGGCCAGAAAAGTGGTGCCACAGGTTTTACAAACTACTGTGTCAATGTTCCTTTCAAAGCCATTGTACTGTCTCCCACGCGTATCACTGCTTACGCCATAAGTTGAGACATAGCAGCAAATTTAAATGGGAGTTTAATCAGCCGTAAAGGTCGTGCATGAGACATGTTGTCATGTTCTGTAATGCTTTTCACATTAGAAAATGAGAAATTTCAGACCAACACACCTTGTGAGCCAACTGTGCAGTTCAGTGCATATCCATTAACCAGGAAGCTCTCTTTCTGGCTGCGGCCATGGGCTTTCAGCACATTGACAGAGTTGATGGGATATTTAGCCACCCCCTTGCTGTCCACAAACTTCACAGCCAGGGCAGCGTCCACCACCATGTTGGCAAAGAAATCTGCATCACTGAGGGCTCAAGGGTTAAGGCAGATAAGGGCTTTTAGTAACATAGATATAACTCTAGGAATGCAAAAAGTGATTTTGTTGGTTGGAACTAAAAGCATTTTATGCACTGTGCAACAGTTTAAGGATACACTCCAATGATTTTGGAGGACATAGAGGTCTTAGCTGCATTGATTAAACACTCCCTGCCCAGGTCATCTGCCCCGATAGTGAGATTCTCATTAATGTAGCGAACTGCCTCCCTGAAAGATTAAAAAGTGCACATAAAAAAAATAATAATCAGAAGCACAAAGATAAATTCAATATCTATGTGTAAAACATGTCTGATCAGGGTTAGGAGTAGGTCTCAATATGAGCATCTTACTTGCAAGCCAGACGATATCCACTGATGACTGACGTGGGGTGGATCTTCTGCTTCACCAGCTCATCTGCACTCTTAAGGAGTTCTGCGGCAAGAATTACCTAACAGAAACCAAATAATATAAATTAAAGACTGGCATCACACTCCAGCTGAGAACATTGCTACACCACCAACAAAAATAGAAATGTGCCATCATTTCATTAGGGGAGGGAGAAATGAGGCTGCTCAACCCCTTCAGACACAGATGGACTGTTTCTCTCTCCTGTTAGCATAGCCACACATCCGTAATAAAAGGCAGGTGCATGGTACTATAACAGGATGTTAACTTCTTACAATACACTCAACTTACTATCATGATTCCCACACATTCTCCATTTCAAAGTTCTGTACCTTTCTTGAAATACATTTTCAGACAGACATCTGAGCACAGACATTCATTATGTAAATAAATTATTTAAAACACATTGATTATATCTATAATTATTTTGTTATTCATCCCATATTGTTTGTCTTGTGTGAGTAAGAATCAAGAACCACATATTTAAAAAAAAGTTGACAGATTTGATGTTGTCTGTACTGCCCTGTTTATTCACAGTCCATGCAACTACAAAAAGGTATAAGTTCCTAAACCACAATAAAGTAGCCTAATTACTTTCCTGATAAATGCATTTCAGAGATATTACTGACTTTACTTTCAAACTGACTTGGTTACAGATGATTTGGTGAATCTTTTCGGGAGTTGGGGCGGAGCTGTTTTACTGTGAGGTGTGGACGCTGCTCTGCATAGGAGCGCACATTTTCCATGTTTCTTCTCTCAGTTTTTTTTCCATACTTCTCCAGACCGGGACAATCTGATTCCATACTGTTTAAGAACCTTGCATTACATGCACAGTTAAAAATGACTAATCCATATGAGAGCACGAGGAGCTGATGGCACTCTTCTCTCAGCACAGCTCTGACACCCTGTCAGGCGCAGCTGCTGTCTCCAACTCACCACAGACGTGGTCCCATCTCCGACTTCCTTGTCCTGCAGGTCAGCCAGCTCACACAGGACTTTAGCAGCTGGGTGCTCCACTTCCAGCAGCTTCAGGATGGTCGCTCCATCGTTGGTGATGGTCACATCCTGTCAACACATCCACCACACAGATGAGCCACAGAGTGCGTGATGGACTAAACAAACTGATAAAAAGGAACAGGGGCTGCTGAATCAGACACAGACCCCAATGTCGTCCACCAGCATCTTGTCGAGGCCGACGGGTCCGAGGGAGCTCTTGACGATGTTGGCGATGGATGCTGCGGCCATGACTGCGCAGACAAGGGGATACTCAGAGACATTTCCTCTCCAAAAACCACAGTTTACATATAATTTTGCAAGTCGGACATAATTGATAAAAGTGCATCTGTGAAAGTGAATGTTCTGTCACATTATTTGGTGAGGTACACAGTGAGTTAGCCACACCCTCAGACCGTGACAGTGTTACTCTGTCCCGTTAGCATAGCCATCCATTCATGGTAATCAGAGTGAAAGGTACTGAAACGGGATTACGACTTTATGTTTAACGTCGCAGGCCGAAAGTGCACGTTGTGTGAAAGAAGCGGGGTATTAACCAGCAGAGGCTCAAAAAGTTAACACTCAAGTTAGCTCGCATGTAGCATTAGCCACACGTGTGTTGCATGCAGTGAATGAAATCTTCGCTCCTGCCGGTTCATCGTGACGCAGATTAAAAACACGGAGGGCAGAAGAAACACCGTGCAAAGCGCCTCCGTTACTCACCATTTTGAGTCCGGACAGACTCGCCAGTTGTCCTCTGGCCGAGCACATTTAACGGACCGTCTAGCAGCGACATTTTGGGAAAAACGCACCACCGAGAAGAAAGGGAAGAGCGCAGTGCATTGTGGGTAAACCGGCATTCAGCAGAAGCTTCGAGAAGAAACTTTATCAAAAACATCAAATTACATTACATTATCAGGTCTTTTAATTACATGAAAGGGTTCAACTTTTAATTTGTAGTGGAGTTACGGGTGAACACGTCCCCATATAAATTAGAAAAATAACGTTTTTTTCAAATTATTTGTAATGAACTTCATTTCCCAGCATGCATCACCATTTTCTTCTTGGTTATTCCCAAGATGTGTAGCTTGTGTCGGACTGTCAGTGCGCCCTCCTCTGTTGATTAAACGCAGGTGGAGGCCAGTGCAGTTTCTGGTGTTTATTACAATGTCTAGTTTCCTCCTCTCATTTTTTTTCTACTTCTTGTATTGCAAGGTATAATTATCCTTTTTTGTTTTTGGAGGAATTTATATTTGCATATATAAATATAATATAATATATGGCAGGAAGCTGTAGTCCACCATCAGGATCAAACTTCACACTACTCAAACAGTTTCTTCCTGACAGCAGAGACCTCATCAACAAAGCCCGCAACCCTCTCTGACTCTATTCCCACCATCATTTTACTGCACACCACTACATGTTACCTTGGAAGAATTTGTAGCCTACATGTGTATGATTTTAAAAGAGATAAATCAATAGTCGAGGCTGTAGGCTGATTTTCAGGACGATTAAGACTGTAAACAAAATGTGACTGAAAACTGAAGGTAACCATAAAAAGGTTGGGCAGGCATGTCGTACTTCACCCTGATTTGTGCAAATGATAAAAGATTTGTCATCCTCAAACAGATTCCAAACAAACTTTATGCCGTGATCATATCAGTAATGAAAGATATTCTTACTCATTCCTGGGAGAAAGGATTTATTGTGTCTAGGGTGCAAAGCTGAGAATGAACCCTTTTTCCTTGTGAATTTCACAATCCTCTCACAGGTCTTAATTGTGTTCATCATTATAGGGCTGTTTTTTACTTCAACTGGAAGCAGAGATGTATCATTAGTAATAAGGCTGAGGAGGGTTAAAGAGGGGCCGTGCCAGGCATCAATATGGATCTCCTGTCTGGAATCTACAAAGTGTCTCAGCCATTCAAACACTATTCATATATGGCAGGCCCAGTTTTAGAGCATAAAATCTGGCATCTAAAGGCCGTCCCCTGTCCCTGGGAGACGTAATGTTTTAAGATTTAGACATGGTCTTTTCCCGTGCCAGATAAATTTAGAAATAGCTTTGTCAATATCAGGAAATACTGATTTATTAATCCTCAGAGGGAGCATTTGCATTGGATAAAGCAGAGCACCATATTTAACGTAATGATATATATTTTTTCAGTGAAAAAACACAAAAACACAGATGAGTTTAATCTGAATTTATTACCTCCAATACATTGTTTGTTGAGCAATGACAACTAGGCAGTTAAAAAAATACAGTACACTTAACTTAAACATTAAAGCATTATAAAGCATACCTATAGCATACAAGAATAACTTTCCTAAAATGTACATCTTTACAAAGTGTTTACAAATAAAACGTAAAAAAAAGACAGAAAAGTGCAAAACAAAGTCAATGAAGACTGACGATCCCCACCAGTGAAAAAAAAGTACAAAAAAAAACATACTTCATATTGCTAACTCGCTTTCGCTGCACATTTCCTGATATGAACAGAAGGCCGTGATATTGTGCTTTTTAGACTTTTCACTTGTTATTGTGATTTGACACTATAAAGCAGTGCGTTATGGAAAACCCACGTCTGAAAATATTCACAGTATTTGATTCAATTTTTTTGTCTGTGCCCGAAATCTGAATAAAACCATCTTTTAATAAATACATTTTTACTTTACTTTACAACTCATCTGTGACTTAAAGTAATCAAGATGAGGGCCAAACAACAACGATGCTTTCAGATAAATAGCACACACTTAGTGTTTTTGTTGAAGACATTTTTTGTATCTGGTAAATATTGCGTGTGCTTCAAGTGGGGGAGAAAACTGCGTTGTATGAACCTTACTGAAGTGACTATGGATGTAAAATCAGTAGTGTGACAGTGTCCCATAATGTAAACAAAGTAAACAAACAGTTGAGTATTCATTTGAAAAAAAAAAGATTTACATCAAATACAGTACTGTAGTCTTTTAACTGTCCCTCCTCAATGCTTTCCTTCGTGGTCCCTCTTCAAAAGAAAGGTTAAAATGGTGAAAAAAACAAAACACCATGATGGTTGTCCCCAGACCATAAGACATAAAACATCTCATATTTACTCACAGATTCAAAATAAATATGAAGTCCTACAGTTCCTTAGAGATTATCTAAAATTTCAGCCTCTTCTCTTGATTTTAAAGCGTGATACCCTACTGATGACAAAGGTGGTAGGTGGAGGGAAATACAATCACTTCAAACAGACTTACAGGTCTAAGTCTAGTTATACTTAACCTATTGGGTCTTGTAATAGCCAGGATGTTCTTTTTACAGTTGACTCCTTTTTGTTACATTTATTTCTAAAAAGCTGTTAAAAGTGACAATCTAGCCTGAGTAGCAGATCTGAAGATGCAGATCAAATTTTGAACGGCTGCTTGTTCAGAACTGTTTGATAGTGTAAGCACAATTAAAAACACTACTGTAGTTCACCCCTCCTATACAGGTTAAGATTAAGTAGTGCTGAAAACGCAGTTAAAATAACCTTAATGGCAAATTAACAGAAATAGCTCAAACAAGTTCTCGTGACAGTGTGAGATCTTTAGATTTTTGGTGCTTCAGTTTCAGATGTTCAGCACAGAAAATATCTATTTCTTACATATGTCCTGAACTACAGTATCAGTACAACACATTGGCACGAGTCCCCCAGAAAAATCAATTCCTATGACTTCAATTATCTCTACAAGGCTCATATGTAAAGCAATAAAAGATTAGAATCCATTTGAATATTAAAATCCATTCAGTCACACTGAATGCCTTTATTACTAACTTTTCCCCCACTTTATTTTTTCAAACACACAAGAAGACTGTTTGAACCTGGAAGTGCTAAGGCAGCTCACATGCAGGCTTTGATGTGGCATTTTCCTATTATGTATTTTACACTGAAGCCCTGTAACAGACATTTCAGGTCTTCACATAAGTTGTCATAAATATGTCTTTAATCAAAGAAACTGCATCTGATCTATACTGAGAGATGTGTTATGTATGTATAATATTTCTTGTAGTTTGTGGACCATCATGTTGAATGATGTAGGGCATTAAATGCAAAGCAGCTGTGTCCCCTTTGTTGCTATATGCTGTATGTTTATACATATTTGGCTTTGAGTTGTCATGTAGACTCAGGCGAAGCTACTGGAGCTTAGACACTGAAACTTCTCCCTCAGAGACTGGACAATTTTGGGTTGGCTCTGCTGCGGCTCGCTCCACAGGTACTTCTCAAGCTGCTCACGATCCAGAGACCTTAGCTGGTCACAGGAGCGCGCCGGTGTGCACGGCAGACTCTGGGAGTGGACAAGACCCCGGTTCTGACTAGAAAGGACAGCCGAGCTGCCGTTTCGCTGTGCCAACCTGTCCTGCTCCTGCTCACTTTCATCTTCTGAGCGGATCTCTACATAGTCATCGTCGTCTTCCCCATTGTCCTTAAAATTAGCCAGGTAGTTCTGGGTGGCATTGAGTATGCTCAGTGCAGAAGCCCGGTTCAGGACCAAAACCTGTTGACCATCATGCAAAGTGAGGTCTGACTGTCCCTGGGTGGAGCGCTCTGGGAGGCTACTCTGCCGACCAGCACGACCCAGACTCGGGCCGCGATGTCTGTCTGTGGGTTGATCTGCAGTGGGTCCGTTACATTTGAGCCCAGATTGTTTCTTCTCCTGTTGCTGGCTGCCGAGAGAGCTGACTGACTGACAGTGACTGGGTATTGAAGAATCTGAGGTGGGCAAAGGCGCCGCGTTAAAGGAAGGATGTCTCTTAATGGAGCTGTACACGTGCTCCTCTTTTTCGCTCGGTGCCGACATGCATGAGCTCCATCTCTGGGACGGTGGGCTGCTCGGAGAATGGGGAAAGGTCTGAAGGGACGGGATGGAGCAGGAGGAGGTCAGTCTGCGGTGCGGCGTAGAAGATGCTCGAGCATCCTCCACCTCACCAGACGAGGAGACAAAGCTGGCCAGCTCCCCATTGCTGTAAGTGGAGTGAAGCCACTCTTCCTCCAGGGAGGTCTCAGGCATGGAGGGAGAAGACGGCAGCCCTGGATGGGTGTGATGTGGGGTAGTGGAGGTCTGACCAGATGAACCAGGACAATCCTTAAACATTACTTGTTCATAGAGCTGCGAGTACTCTGCTATTCTTGCACCTGAGGAGAGAACACAGAGGATGCAAAGAAAGTGTATTAGGGTATAGTTGATCTATGTAAGATGATGATGATTGTAAGGTGATATGTTGAACTTGTTAGTGTACTGATGCCTGTTGACAAACCCAGCAGACAGAACAACATTAGCATTCATCTACTGTGTTTGTGGTCACTTTGCCACTGTAGTTGGTCAAGGTCCAGCCCCAGCAATGGGGAAAGGGTTAAGTTAGCCACTTAATTATTGAGTTAGAAACTATTAATCTGAGAGCTAAATGTTTGTGTTACCTATGGCAGCGCCCCCTTGTTTCTTCTCTTCTAAGATGGCTGCCAGGTCTTTCTGCTTCTTCTCAGCTCTAGCCCGTGTACAGGAGTCTCCAGGGTCCATGCTCCTCATGCGCAGCAGCTGGTTGGCTTTCTTGATCTTCTGGCTGTACTGCCGTGCCATCAGGAACACCCGGCTCTTTGATTTATCCATCAGTTCCAGGGGGAAGTCCACTGATTCGCCCAGCAAGAGAGAAGAGGAGGCCAGGGATGAGTCCAGGCCTGCAAGCTCCCCTGGAAACAAGCTATGAAGGTCCTTGATGGGATTCTCCCTCGGAGAGGTGTTTCGTGGAGGAAGCTCCACGAGGTCTTCATCCTCTAGGCGGAAGCTGCCACTGCTGAGGCGAGCCAGTCTTTTACGAATATTCTTCACTGTGCCTGGGAGGGGCTCCGGGGTGATAGGAAGGGGGCGTGATGCAGGAGAAGGGCTGTGGTTTTCCTCTGTAGTGGTGCCTTCACATTGAAGGTCAGGGAGGTTGATTACTGGGATGGTGAAGGATGGTGTGGATGTGACAGGTAGGGCTTTAGGCTGATGTGCTGGGGGACTCTTGGTTGGAGGGCTAGCTGCTTGAGGACTAATTACAAGGGGGCTCTTTGTTGGGCTGTTTTTGACTGAGGATGCCTTCTTAGGAGACTCACTGGCGCTAACAGGAAAGGCCGCAGGGAGTCTGTCAGCTTTCTTCTCATTGGTCTTGATGTAGTTTTCCAGGTCATTCCAGATCTCATCGACCTGCTCTGACATCTTATCCCCTTTCTGTGAGCGCTGACAGAAAGTCTCAGATGCAGATGAGGAGGTATAATCTGGCTCAGAAGAACATATGACAGGGTGGGAGGTGTCTGGTCCTTCGACCTCTCCAAAGTGGAGGCTCTCCTCGGACACAAACCCTCTGAGGCTTTCAGTCAGGTCTTGTTCAGAGGCCAACAGACTGTCCCTCTCTTGTTTTAGTTGGTTGCCTTCATTAATTTCTTTAACCTCTGTTGATGGAGGCTCCCTGAAACAGATGGTGTCGTAAATGTTCTCCTCTACTATCTTCAGCTCACACGTCCCAAATGGCTTCCCTTCCTGCGTGGAGGACCGGTTGCTATCTGAGGTACTGTCTGGTTCGATCATAGGCTCTGTGATCCGTGGAACCTCTGAAGCTTTTGGTTCCCTCGCTGCCTGGCCTTGGGAACCCTGTGCAACCGCAGACATTTCTTTCCGTGACTGGTTTTCCTCAGGGTCTCTTCTGATGAGGCCCATGCTTTTTAGGTCCTCATAGCTGATGTTGTCATAAACATTTTCAATGTCATCTATTGTCAGCTGCTCAGCTGAGGACGATCCAGATATGTCATTGCTGGATGATTCAGTGTGGATCACTTCTAAGTTGCTTTGACTCAGCTGGCCATCATCGGGACTCTGGGCATCTGTGGCCTTTTCCCCAGCACTGCTTGCCCTCCGCAGGACTCTGCTCCCATTGGGTGGAGGGTCAATTTGAACAGTGGGCACCTGTTCCACATGCCAGCTGCATGGGCGAGCTGTCTTGGGCGATGAGGTGGCCTCTGACCTTTCTGAGGACCCCTCTGGTTCCGGTCCGCTTGGCTCCGTGGGGACAAACATTTGGTAGATGTCCTCGTCCTCATCATCAGGCTGCATTGTTCGTTGGCGGGTGGGGAACATGGCCCTGCGAGCACGGTGGTCTGCCCAGATGTTCCTCACTGAATGGTCACTTTCTGTAACTATTACAGATGGAATAGGGGAGTCTGGAGGTTCCTCTGTCACGTGAGGTGTCCTGAGTAGCGGTGGGTGGTGACTTCCTTCCCTTACTAAGGATTCTCTTGCTCTCTGCAGATGAGGGAAGCAGAGGTTTGTTTGTTTTACGCATTGATGAGGCAGTCAAAACCATAAAGATAAAAGTATATCAAGTTCACACAGTGTAGATGTGATTAATACCTGTAGGTCTGAAGGGCTCATGTTAAAGGTTTTCCACTGTTCTATACTATCGACAGATGCCTGAGGGTTCAGTCTCTTCCTGCTGCTTCTGCCAGGGACTCGCAGCCGCTTTCCTCCTCCCTGTATGTAGAGTTCACCATTAATAACATGAAAACTGAAAGACTTAAGGTGAAATTCTTCATCAAGTGTTCTTAATAAATATCTCTTGTTAAACAGCTTTAAACTCACCAAGCCACTATCATCTTCATCATCAGCATCTTGTTGATGTGGCTCCTCTTCTCTGTCACTGTGGTCAAAGTGATCTCCAGGGTCCAGAGACTCCTGTGATTGGTTGATGAGGCTGCGGCTGCGGCCAATAGTGCCCAAAGCCAGCTGGGACACTGGTGAGAGCAGGGTGGCACCCAGACTTGTTCGCTGCAGGGGTAAATATTTTAATTAAACCATTTCTGTATATATAAGTGTATATACTAGTGCTTTTGAAAGCTAAAAATGTTCATAATCTCTGGGTATCACTCACCTTTTCTCCATCTGTGTTGGCAGCATTTTGCTTGGCATTCTTCAACAATTTTGATAGAGGTTCTGTCAATTCAAACAAATGACTTAATGATGCATTCTTTAAGTTCAGTTTAGTACAGTTTGTCATTATAAGTCATATCATACAGTAAATTTCTTTCACTTCTTACCTTTTCTGCGCCCTCTACGAGGAGTAGGACCTTCCTTTGTCTGAGGGGAGTCCTTCTTGTCCCCATCAGGCGTGTAATGAAACCCGGGATGATCTGGAAAAAGCAAAGAAAATGTATCATGGTTAAATATATAGTTAAACTGATGGCGAGACATTAAAATATATCATGGTACATTTCTGTGTTAAATGTTATGTAAATAGAAACTTACGCATTGCATCCATCTCCAAAATTGCTTGCTTAGCCTAGAAGTCAGACAAAATTAGGATGAGTTACACACTTGACACTAGGTGGTGCCACATTACAGCCCTAGCTCAACAACTTTGCTCATGTTTGACACTTCAACAGAACCCTCTTTATATAATCAAAGTGAACTTTCTTAGTGACAGTCACCCCTGGAAAGACATCTTATGTTTCCCCTAGCACGTGGCTAAAGGCAGATGCAGGGACAGAAAAGTGATTGTGGTTGAATAAAAATAGAGGAAGAAATCAGAGAACATGGAAGGAGAGTGAAGGCCAAAAGCAGGCTGACATAAAGACAGAGATGAAGAAGAAAGGAAGTGGGCGAAAGGGAGTGACATTTCCACTGCATCCCACTCAAAGTCTGTGTTTATGCCCTCACTCAACAGTGAGAGCGCTGTCAGAGATGCTTGTACCTTGGCGGGGATTTTGGCAGGATGGTTTTCAAGTATGAGTCTCTTGAGGTGTAAGATCCACATGCGCTTGTCTTGCTGAGATTTGGCCTGAGGGGCAGAGCGCAAAACATCACAGAGAAGATAATATCAGACATGCACTTTCAAAGGAGACTGAGAGGGTTGGGGTAAAACCATAAGACATTTAGGACATGGCTTTCTTACGTCACACAGATTATCTTATATTCTTCTGCACTTGTCCAAAACACAGTGGTTAGGTAACAACAATGGCCACATTAGCCTCTGAGCATTCAACATGCCTGAGCAACTCACTGAGGTAAGCCTGGACTAAACAATCAGACACCTGCAAACAATCGTCACACTTTCTGATTGCACTCTTGCTCAATGCTGCAGGTAGCTGCCGTGCTCAAACAAAACATCTTATTATATTCTTGTTGTGTACGCTCTTATGCAACATTGCTATACCTGGACCGTGTGCTGAAGTTTGGGATTCTTGTAGTGAAAAACACTGAAACTCAGTGGTTCTTTCGGAATAACTTCCACCAGCATCAGGTTACAGCACTGCAGATGACAGGCAGGAAGTCGTGTTAAAAAATACCGTTACTGAGCAGAATCATTTGCATATTGGAGCATGTCGTGCTTCAAGCTGCTTGACTGACCAGTATGTGAGCCTTGTATGTGTAGGTTTCCTCTCGTTTCTTGGTAATGAGCAGAAGCTTGTCAAACAGGAAGAGAGTTCTCTCGTTTTTGGCACGCTGGAGACGAAATGTCCCTTCAAGAACCAGCTCTCCATAGCCAATCAGATCAGGGCCCTTCCAGTTTGTCAGCAGGCTTTGGATTTCCTGCAGAGAGTGAGGGGAGTCACTTTAACACAGAACAGAAAAATCAACTGTGCAAGTGCAAAATCAAATAGGACATTTTACAAACATGTTGGAGTAAATTAAGCATTTCATTAACCTCATAAAGATAAAAACTAAAGTAATTTGGATGAACAAAAAACTTAAACCATATATAGAAAATTATGCAGAAAGTGAATGAAAAAGGAATGTAATGCAAGCAAGTGTCTTCATTTGGATGAATCCCAAGTGTTCAAAGATGAATGATAAAATTAATTTTCACTAACATTTCAATAACTACTGAAAAGCAATTTTGAAAAACTGTGTTTATTTTTAAGATGACAGAGGATGCTTGTTGTGCTAGTTGATGGAGGGAGTAACTAGGGGAGGGAATAAATGAAGTAAAGACAAAGAAGTTAAGGAAAACAAGAAAAAGAAGCCAAAGACGCAACAAAAAAAAAATCTATCGAACCAATCCTTTCTCCAGACACTGAGAGCAAACGCTTCCACACACATTCCTGCATTCATCTGACCCTTCTGGCTCCCAGCTGATAAAAGAAACAAGCTTCTCTTTTATGTGTCCTCCTTATGCAAGGCCATCATCAGCCCAGTGGAAAACGCAGCAACTTGCGTAAGACGTGGGGAGGATCAGAGTCTTGGCTGATTCAAACCTAGAGTTCGCATAGCTGTTCTGCACAACAATAAAAGAACTGGCTCCTTGAAAGGGCCGAAACTACCACCTCTGTTTTAGTTATGGCAGCAATACGAGGCATGGAAAGTGAGCATCACAGAGGAGATCGCACATTTGGCATTGAATGGATTTTTCTTTTTTTTGCTTTTGTTCTTGCAGCCTCATACCTGCAGCCTAACAGCGTGCTCGTGTTTCCTCTTCATGTCGTTGATGTGCCAGGCCACTCTCTGCATGGTGTCAATGGCTTCCTGCACAACCTCATAGGTCTCTGTGTCCTTCTCCATGTGGTTTGCTATCTCCTGCACATATCACACACAAACACACACAATGCTGGGAATCAGTCCTCATACGCATGTTCGTGAACATGCAAGGGGATGCATTAACACAGACACCTATATGTGTGTGTTTCTGCAGAGACACACTGATGCATGCAAGCTGATGCAGTCACACACAAGGCGTACATACACAGGAACATCCATACTGAGCACCATATGTCTAAACATTTGGCCTCTCCAGTGGAGATTGTCAGTGGGAGGTGAGTCAGAAATGCTGTTATTCAGCAGTACACGTCCAATTCTGTTGGTTTGGAGAAAAACATTAGTGTCCTGCATGCTTACAAGTGTGTGCCTGCACTCACATTTCTGTGGGTAAAAAGTAATTGTTTGTGTGCGAAGTGTGTGAGGGAGATAGACGACGTACATGCAGCAGCAGGTGGTACTTGAGGATCCTCTGCACTGGCTTGAGCAGGTAAGAGCCCAGGGGCAGGGAGTGCCTCAGAGATTCCTGCCGCTCGCGGAAAAACTTGGCCAACGCCTTGTTCCTCATGCACTCCGTTAGCACAGCCACCGACCTGTGGAGGCAAAATGCATCAAATGAGACATCAGGGATGTAGTAAACCATAATTTGACACCGATAACAAGTGAACTTGAAAAATGCATTCTAGACTTTATAAAAATGTAAATCAAATTAAATGGGTCCCTCCAAATAGTCTTCTTCGCTGATAGGAACATGAGTGACATCAAACAAGGTCTGTTTCATCATTTTACAATTGTTCTGAGACATGAAATATAGTGAACCAACCCACAAATTTTGTCTGTATCACAGCAGGTAAAACTCTTGACTCTTGTAAAAGTAACCTTTTTTCAAAATTAATTGTCAATTAGCTAGACTGAATGTCAATAAACCGTGACACTATATTATGATCAGGTGGTATGGTGTATTTCTACAGTGTGAATTGAATTTTGGTTCCATTAAACCACAAGCGCTGTACAACCTTGTAAGACTTTAATTTACTGGTGACTGGAGTCTGTTTGCTGGGTGACCTACTGAGGAAGAAAGAACCTTTTTTATGAACGAATGTAGGCTGTGTGTGTGTTTGTGTGGAAAAAGACAGAGAAAGACAGTTGTAAATTGCCCAAAACTTGCCTTTCTTCTGTGTTTTTATGTGTGTGTGTGTGTGTGCGCATGCATGTGCATGTCTGCATGCCTAAATTCCAGCGACTCTCCACACAGGCCTCACATTGTTCGGGAGGAAACCCGACCTTAGAGCTCAGCATGACCATGATACATCTGCAGCCTCTGTGTAGGCGTGTATTTGTGTGGGTGAGTGTCTCCCATGTGTGTGTGTGTGTGTGTGTGTGACTGCGAGTGTGTGTGAGTGTGTCTGTCTGTCTGTCGTGTGTGACCTTGGTTGGGGTCACCAGCTGTGGTGTGGATGTGGGAGAAGGTCTCTCTCAAACAGCTGACAAAAGCCCCTTCACACACACACACTGGCACACACACACACACACACATACGCACATACACACACAATCAGAATTCAATTAGTCATCATTAGCTTGTAAATAGTCTTTTCCACACGTGCCGTTCTCATCATACGCTGTGAAAGAAAAATGGTAGCCAGAGGAGAGGGTGTGTCAGTAGGTACAGTTTGCCTTCGTATGAAGATTGGCCTCATGTTTCAGCCTATTTAATAACACACAATATACACACTGTCAAAAAAAACAACAAAAAAGAACTCCAAATTATTTCTCCCAGAGGCATCCCAGAGGACCACACTCAGACAAAAAGCTTAATAAAACATTAGCAGCGTTGGGTATGATAAGGTGTCAGCTGTAATATCACATCTGTCAGTGTGTGAGCTGTAACTCTGTCAATACGCAGCAGATAAAAGAATGGGAGACGGAGAAATGGAGCGCGAAGGTGGGAGGGAGGGAGGTAGAGAGACCCCGAGGCGCAACTGACGGCAGACACTTTGACTCCTGCCAAGGTGGCTTCTTCTTCTATGGAGCGTGTCAGTTTGTCAGGGAGGTGGTGCATTGATAGGCGCACACAATGGAGCCATGTGAGACGCTGGGAAGATGGTATGCGGAGGTGAGATCGAGATAGGGTGACAGTGACAACAAGAGGAAGGGTTTTGTACAGTGGGCTGAGTAAGCACAGTCCCAGTCATAACACACACACACACACACACACACATATACACACACAAATGCACACACACGCACACACACACTTTGGTTGCCATCTTACCTTGGATAGTTGGTGCAGTACTGGGTATAAATGTGGAATTCTTCGCTCTGCAAAACACAAAAAAAGGGACAATTAGTCAGCGCACTGAAGTGATGGAAACCAAGTGTAGCCATGTCCGTCGTTATGCACATGTGCAGTGAGGGATACACACCCTAAAGCATGTATAATGTTTAGCATGTTCACCATCATAAGGATTTTGATGGTGGTTGGCTTAGAATAATTCCACTAACACTAATCAAAGGAGCGTGAAGAGTGCTTGCATGTCTCCACTATTTCACAATCAGTCGTACTTTGTGCAACCTGCCTGACAAGATCATATTTGAAGAATCAGTGTCCTCTTTTAAAACACTTTATGAAAAAAGCACTGTTATCATAAGGTTTAATTTAATATTTAGCTAGTTTGTTTGGATGTGTGTATTTATGTGTGTATTTTTGTTGTTTGAAGTGATCACATCGCTTCTGGTTTATTATTCTCACATGTGTTTACAATTGTGTGTGTATATTTTCTTTTTTCCTTGGAAAGCACTTGTGTTGTATGAATGAACTTTATCATAAACTTTAATATTATTATTCATATGCTTGCTGATAAGCAATCCTACGGAGCTCAAATGTCGTTTTCTTCCTACTCCAGACAGCCATTTTTCTCTGTTCATGTCTGTTTGGTGAGAAAATCTATTACCAGACTAACAACTTGCAGTGAACATCAGATCTACATTAAGTTTAGTCAGTGTTACACTCTTGTTTCCTTGTAATGCAGCTTAAGGGCAGATTTATTTGTTCACTTAATGTCCTAATAACAGTAATGTTAGATGTGCTTTTCCACAAACAAAGCACATTGCAAGAGTCTGCTAATAAATTTGGACATCGTTTGGATTTTAACACAATTAAAAATATAACAAAAAAATCTGTCTAAATATTCTAAAACATGCTTGATGTATTACATTTATGCCTAATTAACTAACACACACACAAAGAAAAACACTGTATGACTCTTTTAACGTCACCCCTGGTTGCACTGTATCTGCAGTGGCTCGGTGCATTTTGATGAGGGCCGGTTATTTCATGTTTTTGTCTCTGCACACTCGGAGCCCACAGACAAGGCATCCTCTCTCCTCGATTCATCGCTACTAATTGAAAGTCCACCCCGTAGCTTATGATTAGTCTGCGTCCCGGCCTTTAAGTCTCCGTTGATCCTGACAGCCCCGAGCGCTCAGATTAAATATCCCCCTCATACTTCATCACCGCCCCTTTAATTGAGACTTTTCCCACCTCGCATGCCTCTCTGAACATCAGAGACATCTGAAACGGCATGACTTATCAAAGCTGGAGTGAGCCTCTTTCTTTCTGCTTTCAGAAACTTGCTTTACTCTCCACATTGTTCACCCTTTGTCCTGATTTCTACCTCTGTGACTTTCATCGATCGTTCATGGCTATCATCTCGGATTTCTTTCCCTTTCCTTGAAGCTTTCCTGTCCATCCTGCCCCCTTCACCGTGCTCTCTTGGAGGCCTTACGATGAACCCCTCGCTGTTGCGTAACATCAGAATCTAATTGAATTCTATTTGTGTCCATAAACACTTTGGGGGTGGGTTGTCACAGGATGCGAAAAAAGATCAGGAAGTGACAGCATAAACACAGTGCAGATGACAGAAGTCTGTCCTGGTTCACAATGTACACACACACACACACACAGATACACACACACACCTACACACAGAACAATGTGGATATTCACACACATTTTTGAACATGTGATTCTTAGACTCACAGTTTACATTGACTAGTGAGTGTGTGTGTTTCCTGCTGTAGGTGAATATATATATTACTATTCAAGCCACAGCAGACTATTCAACCTGCCTACACAAACACAAAAAGTGCATCCCACCAAAATAAACTCAACAGAAGAACACACACACACACACACACACAAGCCCACAGACAGACTCTAATGATTTGTTAGCCTGAGGTGCTCCGTGGGAACCCTCCTAAATTGAAGAGCAGAGCTCTCCTCCTCGTCTCCAGCAGTCTGCCGCCACAGACCAGGCCTAAACGCAACCAGATGTGCCACCATCGATTTCTGACAACGCACACCGACACACACTCCTAATACACACCCTTAATATCCCCCTGGACCGTGAGCATGAGACCACAAGATACATAAATGCTGCAATGGAACACAAGCTTGTGCAGAGCATGCATGTCAGCACAGTCTTTGAACAAAACCAGGAAAACCAGCAGACCCTAAAATAGCTCCGATCCATCATATACTTCCCTTTTAGAAATATATACAAGCTACTCTAAGTCATATAATCATCTTATTTAATGTGAATGTGAGAGTTCTGAAGTCTGTGCTGGCACATATTTATGATAAAAATAAAAAATATCCCTCTCCAGACCATCAGCGTGCAAATTATGGGGAGATTTTTTACTTTTTTGAGGTGATCACTTTGACAACAAAGTCAAAGGTTTCTGTTGTTACACTAGACTGAACTGATCACAGTGAGTCATAAGCACTAAACATGACAGATGTTGTAATTGTGCCCTCTGTGCTTAAGTCAGCATGTAGCAACCCATAAAACGCTCTAAAGGCTTACTCAACACATAGCACAGGTAGGACTCAGTGTGAGGAACATGAGGATGGATCGCCAATTATCTGTTAGAGAGGAGGAGATTTACAACGAAATCTGTTTCGTCTTCTAACCCGCTGCTGGGTTGTGATTGCACAGGTTAGAGCAAAGTATTAGCTGTGGGTCTGTGTGTGTGTGTGTGTGTGTGTGTGTGAGAGAGAGAGAGAGAGAGTGCATTTCACTGCAGTTAGTGAAAGAGAGGTTTTGTGGTTTTTCTAGGTCTTAGCAACAATGACTAACCTTCAGCAATAACAAAAGAACTCTGGTTACTATTCTGGTTGCAACTCTTTTACCAGAAGTCAGCCTGTGAAACACACAGTTGCACACACATTAGTCCTTGGACGTCTCG
>JBAJHX010000031.1:8675685-8762763 GCA_037176925.1 Amniataba percoides | reverse complement strand
GGTGCTGGTCAGAGGTGACTAAATGTTTCCAGGCAGTGGTCTGGCTGCAGCGCTCGTACAACTTTATTAAACCTTCTCACTGACAAATCTATAGAGGACACAGTTATTATGCATCTCAGCTGCCTCTAATATGAATATGACTGCAGAGAGGAATTTATTGAATTATTTAAGACATTTCGGATTGGAAAGATGATTAGCAAACTAATCTCCCTGCATGGTCCACTGGTAGCTGCTCACGAGCTTAAGATTGTATCTGATTGTATCTGCGTATTAAGTTGGTTTAAAAGACTTCTTGGGCAAAAACGCACTTTTAGTTTTAACTCCAAAAAAGGCAAGAACTCCTTATCATCTATGTCCATAAAGTGAACTTCAGGTTGTATAATGCTGGTTTGGTTTAATCTGTACAGACATTCAAAAAAAGAGTCAAATTTGGGATCTTTTTAGGGGTTTAAGTGTGGCTACATGTGCTGTAGCTAAACCGTAACTGACTGGGTTTAACTTAATATTTTAACTCTCCAAATGGTAATTATATATTGTTTTAAACACACAAATCTATATGAGACATAGCACTTTGTGTGTGTTTGCTTTGGGTGTGTTGGTTAGCACAGCAAAGTCACTGGAGCAACAAAGTCAGGATCTCTACCAGTAAAAACAAATGAGGAGTAGCCTGTTAATGGTTTTACTGGATACCTCCTGTATGAGTACCAGTCTCATGAGAAAGACATTATCAGAGGCAAGAGACTGCAGACAGGAAGTGATTTCAAGAGGTGGAGCTTTGCTTTTTAGTCTAATTTAACCCCAGCATTTATACTAAATGTTTTACCGGCTGCAGAGTCAGTCAACAACAGGTTGTCTGTATTTCACTTTAGCGGATTAACTGAGATCTTTCATCACAAAACAGCTTCCTTTTTCCGTTGAGTCTTTTTTTTGGTGACTGTAACATGAATCAGTCACTTACAAGATGTCATCACGCCGGTTTGTTTATGGATCCCAGTTAATTATGCAGAGTGCTGCTGTGGGCCGCTCTAAAAGTGGTTTATCTCAACAACAGCTGCTGTATTTAGGGAGGCCGTGACGCTCGGTGTGACTTGTTTTTTTTTAATGCATGGTCAGACAGTTGCTCTGTGGTATTGGGTGTAATTGCAGGAGGGTAGGGCGGGAATGTAAAGTGTTTTAGAGGAAGTGCTGGAATGCAGCACATCATCATGGGACATAATCATACAATCTTTTTTTTTTTTTAAGGGCCTGTCGTGCAAGGAGCAAAGAAGAAGAATAAAAGCTGAAGCACACAGACACAGGGATCAGTGACACTTTAACCCGAGTTGCTGAGTCCAGTTTTTCTTGATGAAGCACTGCTATTATCCCCTCCCAGTAAAAAGGTGATTACATATTTGGACGGTCCTTAAAATTCCTCTGGTGTTGTCGTTCCTCCCTGCCCTCCTGTTGCACTTTTTTCTTTGAGCAGTCAAAATAATGCTACCAGCCTCAATAAACTAACTTAACCAAGTGTCTGCACCTTCTTTTGCTGACCTTAAATCTCACAACAGTGCATTGCCTGTTTTTCATTTTCTGTCCTGTAGATATATATGTATCTGTGTGTGCGTGTGTGTGTTTCTGAAACAGCTGTTTGGACAAGTTTCAGCAAGAAGAAGGGAAGTGTGCATGTGGGCAGAAAGGCAGACAGTATTGGATGAAGCACTCAGAGCCTTTACTTAAAAGTACCAATACATCAACAGAAAAATACTACATAGCAAGTAAAAATCCTGCATTCAAAGTATTACTCAGGTATTCACCAGGGCAGAAAATGGCTGCTGTGACTGATACATTATGATGATATAAGACTACATTTCTAATACTGACAAAATAATCTATAACAAATGTTTCTTCCTTTTTTTCAGATGTTATCTAATGTTTGCTTTTTTTCCTGAAAGTCCTGAAAAATATTTTGGGATTGGAACTATCTCTGGTGAAATGTACAATACTTATCTTTGAAGTATGGTCATAGAGTAACATAAAATATATATACTACAGTACTTGGGTGGGTTCACTTCCCCACTAATGGGGACAGAGTGATGGGGACAGTGAGGAGAAGGTGGAGGAAAAAAAGGGGGAGGGGTTGAACGGTGACCATCTTTACCTTGGATACAAAGCACTCAGCAATGGCCACGGGGTCGGCGTTGCACTTCTCGAGATGATGAAGAAGGTCCCTGAAACAAACACAGTGCCCAAAGAAATGGGTATTTGATGTGCAAAATGTGTGCACATAATTTTCTGTGTCTTCAGCACACATTCAAACTCTCTTTTTCTCCTTCGCTCGACACATGAACATGAACCACTCTCCCACGATGCATTGTTCCAAACTGTGAGTTTCAGGAGCGAGAGCTACCCTGGGCATAGAAATTAGGCCCAAGGGCACTTGACCCTGAACAAATGAGAGACTTCCATGAATTCAAACAGGCATCTGTGTGTATGTGTAAGTGCAGACACACACAAAAAAAGGGCCAGTAGGAGTTATTGTTTCATGGTTCTAGCATGAGGTCATTGTGACCGCTTTAAACTGCTTTTACGCCTCGTTTTACTGGCCAGTTTGTCTGCGCACAGCAGCTGAGAAATGAATAGGTGTGCATGTTTATGTCTCCAGACCACCATGGCTGATGCTCAGCTAGCCATCTCGTCTGAATACACGCACACAGACACACAAACATGCAGTTAAGATTGGTGCCTGAGGAGACAAATATGCAGTCGAGGACCTATTACATACACACAGACACCTGACTGCTACACCCTTCCCAGAAATCAACAGGTGGTTCAGCTTAGTTTTACTATGAGCAGGACACTGTTTGAGCCTGAGAGAGTCCATCAGTATATTTATGTGTGGCCAAAGCTGTTTTTAGACCTTTTGGGGCAAGTCAAAATTGGGTCAAGTTTCTCATGAAATATGAGAAAGTGACATTTCCAACCTTCAGTTTCATAGTAAAGAGGTGCCTGCATATCAAGAACATGGGAGCACCTCAGGCCAGATGGTTCAAGGAGGTTCTTAAATGCAATATGAAACCCAAAATGAATGTAATAATAAGATGTTTTTTACTAACACGATTCTGACATCGTGCAGGTATCTTGAGTCCTGTGACACGAACCATCCATCTGATGTGATCTGACACAAGTCCCAGGTCTCCAGCTGTGTGTGTGTGTGTGTGTGTGGCGTACCTATTAAAGTGGTAGATGTCCTGGATGTTACCAAACAGAGAGCCTTTATCCTCAGAGCTCAAAGTCAGCCGAGACTGGTTACTGATGCACTCCAAGTAGTCCTCCAGGGAGACAGAAGAGAGGGAGACGTCACGTTAGAGCTGCAGCACAGCTGACATTTTGGTAGGCACCGGCCGTGGTTAAACACACAGACAAATACACACATGCAAGACTTTGACAGACCACTCACACTGTGACTCCGACAGCTTTTAAAGCCCACCTTGCCCTGCTTGACTCGACTTTGCAGTACTCTGGCCAGACATCTTTGTGATGAAGACTCATATTCTTCCATAATTATGCACTCTGAATGTGGGGCTGTCACATCTTTAGAGCTGCTTAAGTGGCATTTCTTTTATCAAAGACTTCATAAAGCATTAGCAGTGAGACTTATGGCTTTTATGGAGGTGGGCTTTTTCTGTCTAGTGGGCACATGAAATACCAATAATGGTCTGCAGAGAAGAAGAATAGTTCAATATGATTCTTTAATGTGTACCAGATACCCCATCATTTAATCCAGTACACTGTAGGCTCTCATTAGGCTTTAAGATTTTTTGGTTTATACAAAAACACTAACTAAAACACTATTGTGCTGTATGCTTTCAGTCTTAATTAGGTTTAAAGTGTGAGACACAAAAGAACCATTTTAATGGTGTGTAACTGTCAAAGCCAGGTGTAATGCTGATAACAGCAGCCTGATTGTGTACACACTGTAATCTCTGTATTGTTATTTTGTGTAAACACCTTGATAAGAAAATAGCACAGGTCATCTGGTTTAGAGAAAATGAATCCAAAAGTAGGAGGAATGCTGGGAAATGCGGGTTTAAAATGGCCTCCTTGTTGAAAAACAGTTGATTTGGTGAGGAGTGCTGCTACGACTGATTAAACACCACCCTCAGCTGTCAGCCTGCCCTGCAGGAAGAAAGTGAGAGGTGGAGGGGGAAAGACGGATAAACAAGTATCCAGTAGCGGAGAAACCGGTTGTTTTAGCAGGATGTTTCTGGTTCAGCATCACTGACAGTGAGATCAGTAAAGTGGTAAAGCAACACTACGATAACAACTGCAGGCTGCCAGTCATTTCTGTTGTTTGTGTTATTGTGCTTTATGTCTTTTGCGCTTTATACCATGTAATCACAGTCTGCAGCCAAAAAAAAAAACAAAACAGAATCAGACTAGATGCAAGAGACAGGAACATCTCTGTGCCTGCACATTTACGATCTTAGCCATCATCAGTGCAGCTGTATTTAGTGTCTAAAACCAGCAGCAACTATAGATAGGGGTTGAGGTGGAGGAGCAGGAGAAGGAGGAGGAGGAGGTGGTGTCCGGGTGCCGGCACGGGAGCTTTTTTTTTTTTTTTTTTTTTTAATAAACCAGATCACAACCGCAACTGGGCACAACAGACATTACAACACAGAGAGAAGTACCAGGCTGCCCTGAACATGCACAAACACACACCCAATGAGCATTTTAGCGCACACCACACTCACTCAAGCTTTTTTTTTTTTTTATGAGACTAAAGAGGAGAGAGAGTCTCTGTTTGCTTAAATTCCAGTCTACCACAGTGGTTTCTGTTCCTGGTAATGTTTTATGTATTTAGCCATCATTATTATTATTATAATAGTAGAGGCTGAGCGGTCCATTAAATTGTGTTTGGTTGGGAGAGGGAGGGCGATCTCAGCTAAAATAAAGACTGGAGAGTGAATGACAGCCATCTTGGATGTTTAGGGTTTTATGGTTATACAAGAGCTCGAGGCCAAGATTTAAGTAATAAGGATTTGAGTTAAACAATAGAACAGACGGGCTGGGGGGTCACGTCAAAGGGTCATGTTTAGATTTTGTCGACCATCAGAGGTAATGCGTAATGTGATGCTTTATTAGCCACAGGGTCACGGATCTGACCTGGCCTGACCCTTTCACTCATCGCCCTCTACCAAAGCCTCAACAATGGCAGCGCAAGTCGACCCACACACGCACACACACACCTTCAGGTACACTCCCTGCCAAGCATCAGACCTGACATGTACAAACTTGATACTTTCTCGTGTTAACCATTAACCTCGTCAAGTACACACTCCTTTCCTGCACACCAAACACATCCCTCTCTCTGCACCACAGTCGGAAGTCATTCCTGCCGACAATCCCGAGCGCAAACATCCAAATTGCTTTAAGTGTTTCTGCAGGTGACGTTCCCAGTTTATTTCCAAACTCCTGGTCAGCTCTAAATGGTCTGGTGATGTGTTTGAGGTCTCAGAGCAGGAAAAAAATGGGAAAAGAGAGGAAGAGCAGGTGGAGGAGGAGGAGGAGAAGGGAAAAGAAAGACGAGAGCTTTGTGTTTGAGGTTTGTGGATTGGACTCATTATGCACTGTGATGGGGCCAAGGAGAGGTGATCACACCAAACAAGAGTCACACACAGAAAAGGTGTTAAAGCTCAGAGCTCAACACACTGGAGCTTAAGAAATCACAAATAAAGAAATAAATAAACACATGCACAGCATTTGGGGGAGCTGGAATCTGAAAAAATACAGCTAAGTACAGAAATGCTGCAGAACACAAAACACACAAGACAACAATAATAAATGTTTCCAGTGACACTAAATATGGTTCCTGCAATAATCACTTTTTAGTGTCCCCAGGAAACTTTTGTTGTGTAATTTCCATTAGTAACTAAATGTCTTTCGTTGTGTTTTGTTTTCCACTTTTTTCTTTGTTTGCATGTAGTTTCTCACATTGTTGCACTTTGAGCTTTCAGGGTCACTGTAGAGATGAATACATTTTTGCACCAAAAGTTACACATGTACCAGGAGTAATCTAAATTCACACAGACAGATGGACAGCGTGAGTGTGTGTGGACCACAACGCCGTCGCTGACAGATGAAACACAGGTGAGCCCAGGGGAGTCTGGGTAAATATTTGTGTTCGGGCTGTCACACCCTCTTCCCCCGCAGGAAGCTTCATGGGCAAAGGGATTATGTTGGAACGGGGCTGTGGGACCAGCTCGCACAGGGCAGCGCTGATAATGGAGGGGTCGATGCTGTGCTTGTGCTGTCCAGCAGCTCGAGCCTTTTCCTCGGCAGACAAACCGTCATGTTAAAAGCTCTATTCATATAGATACAATCAGTGCAATCCATCCTCTGTGCACTCACTGGAACTGTCATTAAATGGGTGAAGAAAGGCTAAATGCATGTCTTTTTTCCCCTCAAAGTACTGCTGAAGAATTAGCTGTCCTGCCATGTAAGATTGGTCTTCCAGGGCTGGGTGGTCTGCTTCTCTAATGGCAATAGGTGGTCTGCAGAACAGAGGCAGTAGAGGGTTATTAAGTACATCTCCTAAGCTCTGTTCAGTGTTTTCCTAACCTACTTTGGACATTGTTATCTCAGAGTTAAATCCCTCCACCGACCTTCCCCTCTTTCCCCCTTTCCTTACCTCCATGTCTTGAAGGGGGGTGTAGGAAGGAGGAGCAGGAGAGGGTGGGACATTGATCAGGGTGACAGTCCAAAACCACAAAACCTAAACTTTGCTTTCCCTACTTATCCTGTCTTTTGGGAATATAAGTTTCCTGCCCTGTTTTGACAGCAATTCCCTAAATGAACCGTTTTAACCCCAAAGACATAGAACCATACACACACACGCACACATACACACACGCACACACACCCACTGGATAGTGAAGCGACAACACAGAGTGGGGGAAGAAGCAGTGTTAATGGGTAGGATGTAGGAAAGCGCCAGCACATGCATGCTCATACACACATGCAAAAAAATGCCCAAAAAAAAGCAATTTCCACAGGCAAACGTTAACGTTGTTTTACATCGCATTCACTTCACGTGGAGCCCGCAGAGCGCAAATGCAAAACACACACCACATATGCGCACCACATTTGAGCTCAGACAGTATGAATTTTAACTTCATGGAGAGGCAAAAAAGAGCCAAATAGAGGAACAAAGACGAGGGAGGGAGACAGGAGAGCACCCTTTGATACAAACCACTACACCCAGTCCTTAACAATGCCGCCAAAGCACTGACTAGGGGCAATGTGTATCCTTGCAGTTCAAAGGCAACCTCACAAAAAGAGTGTATTTATCTGAGTGTGTGCATACAGTATTGTGTGTGTGCTTAAAAAGGTCTAAAGTTTTGAATGTGTGCTTGTGCCCGCAGCACAAAGGCACCGGTGTCGTGTAACTCGGCCAAACCCCGCCTTCAAGCACAGGTGACCTTATTGTATCTGAGGTTCCCAGCAGGCAAACGAGCTGTGTGTGTCACGTGTGTGAGGAAACCACAAGGACACAAAGGATGTGTGTTATCTGGTGATTTAAAGCCCCATATTCCTTCTGAAAATACTGAGGTCAAGCAGGCGTGGACTGAAACACAGTTATGACGTCTCACGGCTACTCAGACTTCAACAGGGCTCAGCTGGGAAGACCATTTTTTTGGCCTGAGAGAGAAACTGATGTTGATTCTATTAGATGATCCTATAATGATCCTATTTCTGTCTCTGTTCATTGAATTAGAACTGTGGTTTCCAGCTGTGAGATTTTAAGATAAGCTGACAGATGATTAACAAAAAAGACAGAGAAAAATAGAAAAATATATTTCTGTTGCACAAAACTGACTTAAATCTAATGTTTATGTTTTCTGATTGAATTACACAAAATATTTCCAAAATCAAGATAAACTGACTTTTCAGGAAGAAATCAGGACTAAACATTCAAAAATCTCACACAAGCCCAAGGTGAAGCTAAGAAGGCATATTTGGAGCTGATAATAACCTGCAAAAGCACAAATCACTCTTCATTTGATGTCTGGCCAAATGTGCCAATATACCTTTTAAGTCCTGCCAATATGTTGGCTCCTCAGGTAGTGTTGAGGTTGAGTGTGCCTTACCTCCACAATGCTACGCAGGTCCTGGACGTAGGTTCTCTCTGTGTCCAGTATCTCCTGCACCACCCGGTCCACGTATGTCCTGGGTCCCTGCCCCTGACCTGGCCGCTCTCCCCCATCTGGGCCCAGCTCAGGCTCTGAATGTTCTGTCGGAGTCTGTACACTGCCCTGTCTCCCTTGTCCCCTCCCTGTGTCCATCCCTGCATCATTTCTGTCATCATCCTCACGGCATCCCAGCTGCCGGGCCGGGACCAGCTCCAACCTAATCGCCCCGGAGTCCCGGTCTGAGGTCACCGGGTTACAGTGAGGGGTGGGGACGAGGGTGGAGCGGCTGCCCAGCGAGCAGTGACTGTCCCGGGAGGAAGCGGAGGAAGAGGTGGAGCTGTAGCTGATGGGCCTTTCGGCGCTGTCGGGTGAGGAGTCCATGCTGAGGGCAGAGCAGTAGCGCGAGGAGGTGTGTCGGAAGGCCGAGTTGCGAAGGCAGCGGGCCGGGATGTCAACGGAGCTCAGGGCTGAGCCGGAGTCCGGGACTTCAGGAAGAGGAGGCAAAGCATCAGGCAGGTAGTTATAATCGTCTAGGGAAGAAGATGAGAGAAAGGATTCATCAGTCAATTTTATTTCAAATGTGTTAGCAGTCTGTAAATTCTGCTTCTTTATTTTACATTTTAACTCATGTGGGAGTGTTAGGTTTTCCTACAAAAGCATGAATACAAACACTAGCTTCCTCATGTATTTCAGTTAAACCACTGGCTTGTAAGTCTGCAGAAGGCTCCAGCCAAATACTCTAGAAAAAAGTCGAGAAAAAAATGCTTGTTCCCCTTCTTGATGTTTATTACAACTTGCAGGACCGTTTCCTCTCCCATCTGCTCTAAGTTGTAGCAGCACGCCCACACCAGTGCAGCCACTTAGGTTCTTGTGCTGCACTATTGATGTAAATGCACCCTAAACAATGGTTCTGCCTGTTGTATTTTTATATATGTGGTTGTCATATTAATCACGATGCCTGAATATAGTTGGTGCAAACAAATGGTAAAATCGGTGTCTATGTTTAGTGCCAACAGAACTGCTAAATACATGACTGCAAGTACAATACATGTTGTTGCTGTCTGTCACAATCATGCTGTGGCTTGTTTTTGGCCTTGCACATCTACTTTTGCCAGAAACTATGAAAGTTGTTGTTTTGTTAAACCAGAGTAACAGCACTCTTGCTGTTTATTTGCTTTTGTGCTGTAAAGCAAAGAGCCGGAAATCTGCAACAATAGAGGCCATAAAAAAAGACAAATATTTGGACATGAACTATAATATTCATTAAATATTGAGTGTAATAGGTTCAAAATCTTATTAGTCCACATTAATTATATTATTCTCAAAACGAATAGTTTACTGATGCTATGAATTCCCACAGAGTCGTTAAAATTCAAATGAAATTCAAACAGTCGACAGGCGCTGACCGTGCATTTCCCTTCACCAAGTTAAGTGCTAAAAAGACTCACTGTATGTAACATCTAACACTTACAATACCACGTTCATGCTCTTACAGTCTCTATCTGTTTAGCATCCTAATTCCTGACATTCCAGCTGACCGCAGTCTGACTGAGCACCCATCATACGACGACCACTAGCCCTCCCAGATTTGTCCTCAGTTCCCCCCAAAGAAGCCTTTTACATGTAGGAGAGAAAACAGTGAAGAGAAAACACACAAACACAAGATACACACAAATAAAACACACAAACAAATACTTTTGATCTCGAATTTATTTGCGCGAGTAGCGACCGTATGTGTGTGTGTGTGTGTTTGTGTTTGTGTGTGTGGGAGATTTTTTTGCAGCATGGCTGGGAAAGAGATTGAGTTTAATGGCAAGATTAACTGTGTAATGCTGAGAACACTCCACTCTGAGGCAATGAATGAAAGCCCTATTTCCACGGAAGAGGGACAAGTTTGTGTGTTTGTGTCCGTGCAGCTACGGGAGTCTATTTGGCGCCTGGCCGGTGCCAAAATGGCTCACAACCTTGTGTCTGTGGAGAGATCCGTTAAGATATGATTGCCGACTCCCAAGGCCCCGCAGTCAGGCCAGCTGAAGTGAAACCACACATGCAGCGTATCAGACGGAAGCCTTCCAAGTTTCCCTCAATGTCTTCCAAGGTCGCGCTTCATAGAAAGGCCAGCTTTGACGGGAAGAGCAGGGAGCAAATAAACACAGCGAACAAGCGAGGGAAGCACAACACGGGGCTCATACCAGCTCAGTGGGAGTTCGACACCGGCCCCTATCATCAAAGCTCGATACACCAGTGACCCGAGCAGCTCTGGTGTTGTGGCAACAAGGAGCCCCGGTGCCCTATAGGACAGTGTCGCTCTCTCTGCTGCCAGCAGCACCGGCTCAGCCTAAAACCCGTCTCACTTCAAAGCATCGAAGATCACAGGCCCGGGTTCAAAAACGTGAAACGTGAAACTAAGAACAAGCACAAAGAATCCCGGTACAGAGCCACTCTCTCACCTTTCAAATAGGTACCTTGGAGGTCTTTTTTTGCCATGGTGACACCTCTTTTGGGAGCATTTTTTTTTGCGGCAGGTAGGCTTGTTAGACTGGTCTGTGATGGAAAGATCACAGGTTTGATTCTGCCAACTACTACTGTACTGACACCAATTAAAGAAACTGAACCTGCAGGTTCCTGGTCTGGCTTTTTTGGTTCCCTCAGGCAGAAAAAAAAACAGCTCAAAACACCAGTCAGCATATGATTGCACTGGGTAAATTAGCATTCATTTGGAGTCGTGTTTCTGACCACCTCATGAATGTAAACACAATACTTTAATTTCTTTTTATTTTGGGTGGGGAGGAGGGAGTGCATTGACCTAATCACAGATCTTACTTCTTTAACACTTGATACAAAATTAGAGTATAATTTCCAAAATGCCAAATCTTCTCTCCTTTTTCTCTCTGCTCCTGAGGGGAAAATAGCCTTTCAGTAGCTAAATCCTCCATTTTCTTCAGTGGTCAGTCGCTAACTTTGTTTATCTGCTGTTTGATGCTAGGCAGGTAGCACACAGTTTCAGGAGGTTGCCTATTGCATCTGGAAACAAGATTGATGGAAAGTGTAAGCCAATAAAAACAAATAGCTAAACAAGCTAAAAATGTGCAAAGTTGAGGAAAACTGCAAAAATCGTCACCATTCCTTGGGGCATTTGTCATAATGAGTGACAGTTAACATTACAGATAACCATGTACCTTTTGTTAATATATTTTTAAAAAATTGTGCAGCTTTAAGTCCAAAAGTGATGTATTGCTGTTTGACAGATGCAGGCATCAAGTCCTCCCCACTTCAATGAACTATCACGCAGCTCCATGTTGTTCCCAGAAACTTAAAATGGAGTCAATTCCTGGTTTCATTGTTCCTAAGAAGGAAACTGGAGTGTTTTGAAATCTACCTCTCAAAAACAAGAATGACGGAAGAGCCTGATGCGCGAATCACGTCTTTCTCCACTTTTAATTTTGCTCCACAGCCTTGCCAAGAAAAGCAGGAAGGAATTGGAGCGTCCAAAAACTGAAGTGGCATGAAACTGTATTTTCCGCAGACAAGTTTGGAACTGATTCATCGTGTGTGTGTGTGTGTGTGTGTGTGTGTCCATCTGAATGTTTGCACTCCCAAGTCTGACCCACTTTTTAACAATTACGGATCAGAAAGGAGGAGGAATCTGGTGGGTGAAAACAACAAAACGCATACACGCAAACCAGCAGCCTTTCAATAAGCAACACGCTGCTTTCACGTTTTTGAGCACACAGTGCACACGGGGTTATATTACATTACATACCATAATATTAATGGGTAACTGGGCATTTGACAGATCTGTAATATATCCTCCCTTATTGCAGTATATGATGTGTGCTAACCTGTTTAGGTTTCACATGAAATGCATTAAGTTTATTGCTCCAAAGATAACACTAGCTGAGATAATACCTTAATGGTCCTCACACCTAGATATAGGAGGGCAGTGTGCACACATGCAACCTACACACACATACAGACAGACACACGTGCACGCGTGCAAACTTTCAAGCAGTGCAAATACAGAGAAGCCATGTGTTTCCGTTTGCAGTGAAACCCAAACAACGCAGAGAGAGATTGCTCCATCTTGTGTTTGCCCAGCCCCTCCTTCCCACCTTCCAGCTTCATGTTTGGGGCACACCCTGGCCGTTTCCTGGGTGAACTGGCTCTTGTATACACACACGCACACACAGAAAACCAGTCCCCCCCCTTTCTCAACACACACAGACAGAGGGCGAAGATGACCGAGCTTGAGTTACCTCCTGTCCAGATTATGTTCAACCTGATCCTTGTAAATGATCTCTAATTATGGTCCTAAGCATGCAGGTTGGGACTGTTTCTCCTCTGTGTGTGTGTGTCTGTGTGTCGTATGTCCATGCATGTGAGGATTAGGATGGTGTGTGAGGGCTCTGTTTCCTGCCAGGCTGGAGAATGAGTGAATCAGCGAGCGCATGAACAACCTGGCTTCAATCTCTGGCTTTCATTTAACTTGAAAAAGACAAAGAGCCGGGGCTCTTTACTATTCAGCCAAGTTTAATCTGTTGAACATCGGGTCCGTCTGGAAGGCAAACAGCGAGAACCAGGAGGAACCAGACAATGCACACACAGGGTACAAAAACACTGGCAAAATACTGAGAGATCTGTGGTGTTTTAGTCTTTAGGAGAGTGTAGCAGTCATCACAAGTAAGCACAACTCCTCTGATTCATTTTTAGATCAAGACAATACCCGTAAATAGGTGTGTGTTGAAAAAAAGTCAGAGAAATGGGAGAAATGTGATGAAAACAAGAATCTGGGTAGAAAATAGAGCACCAAAGTATCTAAATATTCAAGTACTCTGGTACATATTCAGCATCTCGTGTGGATTTTATCTTGACTTCTGATAACTGGAAGCATTTCTTAGAGCCAAGGACAACCTCATTTACGATAAACTGCAACAGGAATCACAAAACTGTCCGAACATAAAAAAAATGAAAGTGAAAATGAAATCCAGTATTCAACCACAAGGTCGAAACAGGAGCTTTTGATTATATCACATAATGGTCTTCTGCAGATTAAATTTTCTTGTGGTCATGGAAACAGCGGTTTAAATGTGATTGCTACAATTAAAAGCTCTAGACTGGTCTCAACAAATTATTTCTTTAAAAAGAATATAAAGCATTTTTATGTATTTTACCTTTCTTTATTTACTTTCTACAAAGTAAAATTCACTCAAACTTTCCAGTCAAGTCTTTTCTTGACCGGATTATTAGTAATGAAAACACTGTGTCTATTCAAATTATTATAAAGGTTCATGTTCATTCATACATGCCCATGTATATGACAAATCTGAAACCTTCCTTTCATTGATCAGTCTCAAGCCTCACTACCTGTCCGACCAGGTTTAATGTCTCATGCTACACTTAACTCGTCCACTTCAGCTCCACACTTTATGGTCACCTGAAGTGCTCTTTACCCTGGAGTGGTCAGCAAACAGCTGTGAGCACCCTCAACTCTTTGCGGCCCTGATGATCCTCACAAGTAGCTCAAACAGCACCAACAGCTCGCTGAGTCTTTTATAATGGGCATGCGAACAGCCTCAAAGGACGTTTAAACCACAACAAGTTCAGAATATTTTGGGGCATTATGTCACATGCAGAGTTGGATACAGAGCAGCTCCCAAAAATTCCCTGTGCTTACTTTAATTTGCGTGGTGTCCCTAACCATTGGGTTTAAAACATGTGTAATAAACTGACAATGTACACTATGTACACACGCAACTGCCAGGGAGTATCCCTCAGCAATAAAACAAAACCCTAAGAAAATCAAAGAGGGGGTTTCATACTGGAAATACTAGCTTTGGAAAATACCCACTTGGTCTGGTTAGCTTGGAAGGCTCACATTAGATTTGGCTGAACTCTGGAAGACATTGTTGCAAAGGGTGAGGACCGAGTGTCGAACAAGAGAGGGTTAGTTTGGGGAGGAGGAATGGTTACAGTAACCTGTAAAGGTGCAGATATTGTGTGGATTAGGCCACATGGACCACATAGACTGTTAACTTGTACACACTTCTGCATATGCTACAAACATGGTGTCCACATTTTGTGCACAGTCCATACAGTTATAGATTTAAGGTTAGATTGGGTGGGTCAGCATGAACCCACGCAGACATGGTAATTGATTAAATTTATCATCATGCCAATGTGGATGCGGATGATATAGATTGGCTTTAATTTCTATGGGTAGAGTGTAGTACATTTAAATCAATCTCATTAAAGGCTTCGATGAAGAAACCAAGAATATAATGTTATTCGATAAAAACAAGAACTGCAACAATTTTTACTACTGCAGACATCAAGGAAATGAAAAGAACTGCAGTGTCCAAAATGAAGCCATCCATCGTGTTTTTTATTCTGGCAAATGATAAAGAATGCCAACAGAGCTTTCCTTTTCATAATCATCCAATCATCTATTCAAAAAATGTAGTCAAGGCACAGTCCAAGTATACACTACAGTACCAAGCCTCCAAGCCACTTATGTTGTGAGGATGCCCAATTTAAATTTGCATCTTCGTGACATCAGTAACGATGGAGGAGGAGGACTCATTCATTTTTTATTAATGTCAATTACATCAAATTCTTGCAACATTCCAGCCACTGACTTGTTTCCTGCCATTTCCTTTCTCCCTTCCTGTCATTCTTTTCTTCCTTCTTCCTCTTATATATTCAAACTCGCTCCATGTTTTAGGGATCATAACTTTTCACTGAGCGAGTTCCACGGGACATTCCTATGACCCTGGCCATCCCTCTCCAAGCATATACTTTACTATGTAAAAATACACATTGACTGTGTGGATGGCTACAGACCACCAGGGCTCATATTTGCATTTGGAGCACATGTGTTCATAACACTCCCTCATTCACATTACTGAGCCTCATCTGAAGGGAACATTTAAGAGGATATCGTGATGGGCGTTGTCTCACATTTTCTTTTTCTAATTTACAGCTACACAATTCCTAGAAGGGTCTGAAATCTTGTTAATGACCTTAATTGGCAGGTAAAGTTAATTAACAGGTGCAGTGTAGCACATTTTGCTACAAATCTGAGCTCTAAAAAGCACAAGACGAAGACATTCACAGGTGCACAGTATAATCTGTCTTGAATGGTGAGCCGCAGACCAGCTATTTAAACTGACAAGATCACCAGCACAAACTGTCTGAATAAAACAGATGTAACTCTTACTGGGAAATGACCAAAAAACAAAGAGGGAGGAGCGAGTTAACCAGACAGGACCTGACCACACACACACACACACGCACACACTGAGCACAGCTCATGGATCCTTTAATCAGGCTTGTTTGTCCGTGTGTGTTCTTGTTTATGCTGCAGCAGGCCTACCAGATGGCAACAGAGTTCAATGCCACGCACCTTATTGCTGACTTCACAGCCCCAGTTCACTGGAAATGTAAGCTGAGTGTGTTTTGCTGACAAGGATAAGAACAAGTATAGGTTGTTTTGATGCAGGGAAAATTTGGAAGTGAAGCATTTCATCGACTTATAGCTCAGTGGATTTTTTTTGTCTTCACTTTGACAGACTCTTGGTAGCTGCGGTTCAAAGAGACGACGTAATGGGGAAACTCGGTGGGAAGGGGGACAACGGCGAGAGAGTGAGAAATGAGGAGGAGAGGACCCAAAGGAATGAAAGTAGGAAGAGGAGATGAGAGGAAAGGCCAGAGGTCGAACACCACCCACTCCAGTGCCTTTTTTTTTTGTCTTTTCCATTTCCCACTCACTCTGCCTCAGTTTGAATCCCGCTTTTTGTGGAACTTAAAACCTTAAAAGTTCTCTCTGTTAAAACAAATTCTCTCAGCACCTCAGCACTCACATTTTAAAGCATCAAACAAACTTTGGAGAGTTTCTGGTGAACACGGGGTGAGCTGAGAAACAGCAGAGACAACGAAGCACCCGAGTCCTCGCTGCCTAGTTTAGTTATGGCCTCACATCCTCCGCCGCGTCCACTTAAGGTCAGTCTGTATTTCTGATAGAGACGCAAGGCTTGATCTCAATTGACGCTAAGGACCTTAAAGTGTCACTCGGGATTTCACAGCACGGTCGGCCGACCGCAGAGGAGCCGAGGCAGAAGAAGAGAGAGGGCAGAGGTGGGAGAGTCGGAGAGAGGCGAAGGATGGGATTTGAGACGGGAGGGGGGGGGGCGGGGTTTCCACTGAGCAACTTATCACTGGACCAACAAAGAGGCCGGGGACATACATTATAATGCAGATGTTGCGGAGGATGGATGGAGAAAGAAAAGAAGAGGCGTTCCTTCTCCACTGGCAAACATCTCAACACACACGTCGTGACTGGTAAAGACAAAAGTTTAAACTTGACGCGGGACTTAACAGACTCTTGCGGTTTTCACTGCCTCACAAAACACAGCTAAAGTAAACACACGCGCACACACAGCTGGGAGGCTAATTACCACCAAATGGCGCTTTGTCGCGATAAAGTAAAACCTTTAAACAATTAAACGCGTCTTGTACACACACACGCAGATTAACACCCTCTTATCCTCAGGTTGTGTTTACGAGATGGGAGTTAAAGAGATTCTCCGTTTGTCATCGACACTGTGGACATCGGCGAGGAATGCGTGGCGTAGTTTAGGCTGACAGCGCCGGTGTCTGTGGGAAAGAAATGTCCGCCCCGCAAACTTACACCTCCCTATTTTCAGACACACACATCGCACTCTGACACCCACCCTTGGGACACCCATGCGACCCTTGCTGCACACACCCTTGCCCTCCCTCCGAGTGTGACACACTAGCCTCATTCTCCGGATTTCAGCTGGGAGAAAAAAAAGCCGTCACATAAGTTGTTACAGCGCACACACCTACACGATAACGCACACGCTTGGGCAGACGTTGACGCGTGAGATTGGATGAATATTGATTTGCTTTCTATATCAGACAGATGACTCCAGTGGGACCTGCCCCCCCACTCTGCACCCTGCATTGCCCTCAACAGGGCTGCAGTTTGTTGCATGTGAGTGCTCAGGATGGGGGGCAGATGTGTGGGCTTGCAGGGAGGGAGGGAGGAGGAGGAGGAGGATGGAGGGGTCCATTGTCTCCAGCACCTCGAAACCAAAGAGTTTGCTCTAAACAGTAATTATTCACCCCTCCTCTTCTCTGTGCGGCTCTCCTCTATCCCCATTTGTAGCCACCCCCCAACTGCTGCCCTTCAGGCTCTAATTTGGGTCACAGGCTGCAGAATGGCATCTCAACACTCAGTCAAACCTACACCCAACACGTGAGGACTGACGCATGTGTTGACTTTCAGAGGTATGGGACAGAAAACAAAAGCAGAGCAGAATTCGAAGCCTGTTTTAATTTATTATGTGAAATTTACTTCTCAGACAAAAAAAAATGAGATGCTTTGTTTAAGAGTTTCCATTTGCAGTCTCTGTGAAGATAAAAACAAGCACAAAAACATACTAAAAATCTTTTTTTATCTGCAGTGCCTGCATTTAAATTACCAGCAAAAAAGTCAAACTCATGATCTCAGAGCATCTCAGCATCATTGGGAATCTAACCCGCAATGTCTGCGAGAAAGCAAACATGCTCCATTCAACACCCGGGGTGAGAAAACAACCAGAGGACGCTGTTCATACAGCTGTACCGCCGAGAGACGGACGCTTCACACAGCGCTGTCAGCTGAGGGAAAAAATATCACACCCACCACACAAAAGAGCCACTAAGACAAACACCCCAAACCATCAACGACTGGTAAACAGACCTTGTATTTATAAGTTTCTGTCTGAAGTTTGACCAGATGCCACTTGAAAAGAGTCACTTTTTAGTGATTTTTTTTGGTGATGCCACACATGATATCTTATTCTCATCATTAAAGCAGGTATCCAGAGCAGGTTCATTAGTCTCCTTTATTTCACCACACAGACATCCAAAAACAGGAAATTATTCTACAGAATTATGTTTAAAGCCCGTTTGATGTAGACATGCAACACCTTTGACAAAACAATCTCATCCCACCACATCACAGGCTCACCTCACCTTTGGAAAAAACTTGAGTGTCTATAATTTGAACATGCTGGGAAGCATCACTGAATATATTTTGGAAAAAAAAAAGAAAAAAGAAAAAGTTCCTGCTTACCGGTAGGCATTGTGGTTTGGCTCGCCTTCAGTGGAAATCAGATCAAATGAGTTTGTTAAAAAATCAAAGTGAGGATTTCCAGAGCAGGTCACATATCCAGAGTATTCCAAAACAGTATTCCCAGGAAGAAAAAAAAAGTCAGAAAGAAATTCCCTCAGATGTCCCAAATTCTCCCAGTCATTGTGAATCCTTTTCTCCTGGGGGCAAACATGCAAGTCTGCTCCACCAAAAACTTACACAGCAACATACAGTGTTTTCCCCTGATCACACACACACACTCACACACTCCCCTGGCTGATGCGTCCTGTCTTTTCTTTCTCTCACTTCAGTTTGCTGAGGATCTCCTCCGTCTGCCTCCTTCCCTCCCTCTCTCCTGTGGCAACACATCCACTGCCTGCATGTGTGTGTCTAAAAGTGCTCGTGTGTGTGTTTGCATGCGAGTGTGTGTGTGTGTGTGTGTCAGAGTGAATGGCCTATGCTCTCCACTGCTCCCTCCCTGCTGGGTATTCCCCTCCCCCTGACTCCTCCTCCCTCTCTCCCGCAGCAAATTACAAGGAGCTGGGAGTTCCACATTAAGTGCCTCCTCTGCTCTTTCCTCTCCTTCTTCCCCTTCTTTCATCTTTCCCCTTCCTCTCCTCACTTCTTCACTTCTGCCTCTCCTTCCCTCGTCCTGAAATCAAACTTTTTAGCTCGGCCTGTAACACTCGCAGGGCCCGGCGACACCTTTTTGTGTGCGTGCGTCTGCTGCACGCTCAGCAGGGCGGCCGAGCTGCTGCTGTTAGCTCCAGAGATCACACACACGCTTTACAAGGAGGAGAAGGGGTGGAGGGGGCGTTAGGGCTGATCAATAGGCCGGGAGCCAGCTCAAACAAAAGCTCCTCGTCCACTGCGAGACACTGCTCCGCTCATTGTGCTCCAGATCAGAGGCTGAAAGAGGGCCAGACAGAATGAACACCCAAAACGTGAGAAGAGGGACCCAAGATGTGCATGGGCATCAGATGAACTACAATCAGTGGTTCCCAACCTGTTTGGCTACTCATCCACTGGTGCCAACGTTATACTTCTCTTTTTTTACAATCCGTTACTCAGTAAACTGTTGGCATGTTTTTCGATGAATCCGCTTTGATCATTTAACAAAACGGCCTCCTCACTGTGTTCAAATGCACAGTCAACAGTTGTGTAAAGCTTTCTGTGGCTGTGGGTGGTTTGAAAAAAATACAAAATGGAGGTGTGGGTCTTTTAGGAGGCTGGGAGGGTTTAATTAAAGACACTTCTTGAGTTGCATTGTGGTAATCGTAGGACTGCTTCTGGGGCTTGAGTCATACCAGGGAGTTAAAGGCAGCATATCTCAGCCTCTGCTGCCTCAATCATGACCTTTTCTTATCTTTTATATGCCTCTTGCAATCTAAGTGTCTTTAGGTGCTTTAACACAGCATGGTCATTGATGGTCTAAAGTTTGCTGATTTATGATTTAAAACGGGAGATATTTGAGAAAATGATACAAATGTGGATGTAAAAAAGAGTTTTGGTTGGTACTCAAAAGGAGTCACGATGTGTTACTGAAGCCAACCTACTCACGACTCCACGGCATTTGGTGGGTGTCACTAGAATGATTTTTCCCTTTTATTAATTTTTAGAGGTCGGAGGATCTAAAATTATCCAACAGTTTTCCAGACAAAAAGGAAAGATTAAAAGAAAGTTCGGCAAAGCAAACATAAGGCTCTTTTGTTCTCATCTGAGGACCCCTCAACATCATCCTGTGACTCATCGTGGGTGTTGCGATCCCCTTGTTGGGCTCTGAGGAGCACAACTTCAGAGAGCAGTTATAGTTCAGGACAGGCCGTGTGTCCCATAAGGAAGACACACGTGAGACAATAGGCCCTCAGTCTCGCGCTCTAAAGCAAATGTGTCATCTATTTGTCCCCCTTTAAAAGACAGGGACCGGTCCCAGCAGCATGTGGTCCTGCTCACGCCACCCCCTTCTCCACACCACTACAATAATAGAGACCCCCTGGCCTATCCTCACACACACACACACACACAGACCAGACTCCACGATGCACGACCCCTCTCTCTAATGGTCTGAGGGTCCGCTGACCCACGAAGCCCCTAAACCTCTGAATCTAAATACTGTCCACCTGCCCTTCCCCCTGCTGCCTCCATCCTCCTCACACACACACACACACAGAGAACATCCATAATGAGCGCTTCCAGCTTGGCAAACACACGGAGAGCGACTAAACTCCTCGGTTCAGCCAAGCACGACCCGCTGATGATAGGAACCTGCAGCAGCAGTCCGGCTTATCTGATGCCCCCCCCCAGTGTGCTCCGACGCCCCCGACAACACTCCCAGCAGGACATCGACAAAGACAATATTGTTCCTCTTTTACTGGATGTGACGATCGCTACATGAGCTGAAACACATGTGGACACAGCACTTCAGAAAAGAGTGAAGAAAGGGGAGACGGTCGGGCTGAGGATATCGATAAAATCAAAGATTAGCCCGATGTTTTGGCTGCAGATTTCCAGGAAAAGAAAACTTCCTTCAGCACGAAATGAAATGTCTGTCCTTGAAGACAGAAAGACTACAGCAGCTCGTGGTTAGTCTGCTAGTGGTGATTATTTATATTATTGATTCATCTGTTGATGATAGCTGATTGATCAACGTTATCATCTACGTTTCTCTAAATGTAGAAAGTAAACAAAGCAGATCCACTGAGTTAACTTTTAATTGTTTTAATGCTGCTGGTTGTGTTTGTGTATTTCAGACACAGGCTAGGTGTTCCCCCCTGTTCCCACTCATTATGCTAAGCTAAGCTAATCACCTCCTGCTTTTACCATATTTAGCATATGGACATGAGAGCTGTCTTAACCAGGCGCAGAATGTGTAATGAAATGAGTTGCATTGTGAGAAATGTAGGATCCAGCATTTTTGGAGCTTGATCCATATAGTAGAGGCTGAAATTCATTTAATTGTTGCCAGACTGTATTTTCTTTAATTTATTTAGTTTCTGCACAATTTGCAGTCAAGCCAGTAGTGTGATTTTTTTTAACATGAAACACAGCCCCCACACCTAAATCCTTCTCAACACCACTGCCCTCACTCGGCTCTGCGCCAATGCCATTTCCCCCTCGCATGTCGTCCTCTCCGCTCAGGGAGCACATTTCCTAACAGACCTCCCCTTCTTTTTGAAGGCGAACAACAAACTACAGCATACTTCACGAAGACAAACACTCTCTCAAGGTCCCTTCATGCCACCGCGGTCAGAATTGATGGTTTGAGAGTTTGTGGCGTTGCCAAGTTGATCTGGCCCGCAGCGCCGCGGTGGTCACTATGACGACAGCGCGGCATTCATCTCAAAGGCAGAGTGGCATGTGGAAAGACAGTGAGAGAGAGAGAGAGAGAGAGAGAAAAGTAAAGGAGAAAGAGAGAGAGAAGAAAATGCTTATTGTCAATAACCCACTCAATTCCTCATAACACTCGCGCTGTGCAAACAGTGCAGCAGGGCAGAGGGTTCATACACACTCTATTCAGCTTTTACTAGAGCGCACACACACACACACACACACACACAATTACTTGTTTTCCATGGTAAACACAGACTTAAAAGACCACAGCCTCTTGAAAATGTTTTAGTGTGTGTGTAATCAGAAATAAAAACTGTCCCCAACCATTTAAGCACGTCCTGGAGGGAGGAGGGCCGCAGGCGGAGAACTTGGTTGTTGGTTGTTATTGCAGAAGGCAGTGTGTGTGTGTGTTTGAGCATGTGTGTGTGTGAAATCAAGTCCGCTCTCCGGCTCAGACAGCCTGACAGCTTCTTCATTTTCTCAGCTGTCCGCAGTTGAGAGCGAAGAGGTTTCTGTGGTAACGTATACAGCACACGGAGGAGAATACAGAGGGAAGTTTTTTTTTGAGCGAGAGAGACTGTGACTAATGGCAGGAGTTGGTGGGTGGAGGGGTCATTCATATACAGTTTCCCCCTCCCTCTGTGACCCCGTCTGTCTTTGTCGTCGCTGAGATGGATCATCTGCAGACACGCTCTTTCTTTCACACACACATAAGCAGATTCTTTAAGTGTCACAACTCTTAAAGCTTTTGTTCATGCCGCCGGAGCTCTTCATTAACCCGTTAACACACAGTTTTGTCCCCTCTTACCCCCTTAAGTAACTCCAAGGTTGGAGAAACCCATTCCTCACCATTTGTATCCAACATGTCCTCTAAATTAAAGGACAAAATCCATCGTTTTTTCTCTGGAACGACAAAGTGTTTTCAGCTCTGACGCCACAGCATCATTTGTCTGTGCTTTCCAAAACTGTCACTGCGGAAAAATAAACCTGTTTCGTGATATGACGACACAAAATTTTTAGATTTAGAT
Source organism: Amniataba percoides (assembly GCA_037176925.1). NCBI lineage: Eukaryota > Metazoa > Chordata > Actinopteri > Centrarchiformes > Terapontidae > Amniataba > Amniataba percoides. The sequence goes on along the minus strand of JBAJHX010000031.1, from coordinate 8,740,081 downwards.
ACACAAATGACTGATTAGAGATTCCTACATTATGGGTTGGGGACCTTCGTCGTCACGGTTACAGTACTATCCACATGGTTACGGTTACAATTGCAGTCGTGTTGGAAAAAAGCTGACAATGACTTTCTGTTGGTACTGTTGTCTTCTTCGTTTCACTGTTGTAGTTGCCATTACATAATTTTATTACCCTGATCATCATAATGAACTATCAGCTAGTTTCTTGTTGGAGGGGATTCTTTGTTGTAAATGGTGCATCTTTCCCACCCAAGTTATTTTCATTTTAAACAGCAGTGCTGGTTACAAGAAACAGGTGACTTCAGCAGATGAAGAAAACTGACCAATCTAAAGGAAGAGTTTAACATTTTTGGAAATACACTCTTTTGCTTTCTGGCAGAGGGATAGATGAGAAGATTGATACCACTTATCTGTTAAGCATGAAGCTACAGCCGGCAGCTGGTTAACTTAGCCTGGCACAAAGACTCAAATCAGCGTGAAGCCTGGCTCTGTCTAAAGTTAATGAATTGCTATCAGCTGACTTAAAACAACAGGTTTGTTGCAGTTTTCTCTATCTATCTACATATGAAGACAGCATTTCCACTTTTTGTTTGCTCAGTGTTAACAACTGTGGCATGTGGAAAGAGGGAGACTCCTAGTAGTATTTGCACTGATTGCAACACTGCCAAATCTGTCATGGCTACCCTTCATGTAAGTGAGTGATCTCAGTCCAGTTACTGGTGAAGTGCAGCACGCTTGCTATAACACCTTTGCCTGTCTCGTTATATCACCAGAGGCCATAAATTAAAGTTGATTTCTCGCCAGTAACAACGAATAAGAATCTTTCTACATTTTCTGTATCGAGGGTAATTTCTTCTTTTTAAAATCTAAAATCTTGTTTAACTCTGTAATATCCTGAATCGATTTTCCCCAAGTTTATGAGATTTCCAGATTCACAGACAGCGTTCCCTTGGGCAGCGGCAGTCTGCTTGCAGTGCCAGGACAAGTTCAGGAATTTCTGACTCCTGCTAGCCAGAAGTCTGACTGAAACACCAGGTTTCAGCTTATATAAGAGCAGGAATCCCTGAAAATTGGCCAGAGGAGCCGGAGGGAGCATCCAGGAAAGCGAGGAGCGTCTTCGCCAATCCAGCAGACTAAACAACGGCGACACAAAAATAACTACAGCTGCTACATCCACAACAACAACGTCAACAGCCGCAGCTAATGATAGACCTGGGCGGCACCACGGCCATCGCAGAACCCGGGGAAAGTATTTACGATAGGAGATAATGTCAGTATTCAGCTATGCAGTGAGTTGGTGTTCACATCAACAGATGCAGACAAAATGACAAGAAGCCAATCGCAAGGAGGAGGAAAGAGGCGGAGGAGGAGGCGATAGAGCAGAAAAACAGGTGCTTTACAGGAATTATACCTTTCATTTCCTTACAAGCCAATATTGTTTGACTGTGGGGATTATAAATAAATATTTTCTTACGCACTAACATTACATGTAGCGAAATATAATTAAAGTCTACAGTCTTTTTTATTTCCCCTCACAGTGAGACTGAATTTCATCGTGGTCATGGATTTGTGTGTGTGTGTGTTTGTGTGAGGTATTGTGTGTTGAGAATATGTGAGCATGTGTGGCGGATATATGGAGGAAGCTGTGTTTGGCCTCAGATTAAAATGCAGGACAAGGGTCCCGCTCCAGGAAAGGAGACCAGCAGAGTGGAGACAGAGGGACTTTTCTCCCATTAGGGAAACACGTACTAGAATAAAATACACAGCACTCATACCGAATTCACAACACTGTCACGTTTCAAAATAATTCATTTCTTAAACATTAATATGTTGAATGACTGCACTTATCTTCCCAAGGTTGAACAGAACAAAACACAGAACAATATTACAGTGATTACACCAGAATTTATGAAGTCTATATCTATATATAAGTCTATAAGATTATGATGTAATCAATGTAACATGTAACAATATAAAATAAATCAAAATAAATAAATACTGAAATTATCAGATATATGCCGCAGGGGATGGAGACCTTATAACCAAACATAAAAAGTCTCACCAAACACAGAAAAGAACCACAACAACATGACAGCAGTTAAAAAAGATAACCAACAGTCGAGTCACAGAAACCATCGAGCCATGAATCTTACTGATTCAAGTTGCACATGACAACAAATGAGTCCATCCCAGTTTGTCCCTCAGAAGCTGGGTGCTCCAGTTAGAGCTGAAGAATGAGGACACCCCACAAAGGAGAAGACACGTGTATGTGCACACAAATACACAAACACACACACACACACAGAGTTGAAATCACTTTAAAATAACTACGTCACAGGTGAAAACTGGCAAATTTGACTTCTGCTGTATCCAGTGTTCCTTATATAACTCTTCCTGTGAGGATAGATAACATCTGTTAAAGCTATGACACTTTTCAGACTTGAATTATTTCTCTTTTCGTTTTCAACCCTAAGTACTTAAAACGTTGTTAAATCAGGTTAACAGTGAACCTGAAACTGCACAAGCAGGTCTTCAAAAGACAAGACAAGGCAAACACACCAACAAACGTCACGCTGGTCTCCCCCTCAGGTACACAAAGGTGAAAGCATTATTATTGCCATGTCCACCCACTGACTCCCAAGGTTAAACCCAACCTGGCAGTCATGGTTTCCAATTAGACAAGTGGGCAAAGGTTGCCATTAGAGGCTAAATTGAAGCTCGGACTGAGTAATTGGAGGTCAGACGGGGTTTGGTGGATTCAACCTCTGCAATTATGATTAAATAAAGAGCTTTTAAGAGGGAAGAAAAAAAAGCCCATTCTGTGCTGCCTGTCTGTGCTGTGAAAGCCCTGAGCCACTTACAGCAAGTTCGCGCATCAATAACTCAGGGCCAACTCTCTGTGTCCTGGCACTTTGCACAAAGACAATGACAACCTGTCACTCACCTCAGACAGACCATTCCCAGGATTAGCCTTCCCTCAGCCGCCGGTATCTCAGTATCCTGTCACAGGTTAGATCCATGTCCAGGCGTTTGGAAAGGTTTTCACACAGTCTCAGAAACACTGACTGACTCAAAGAGGTGCGTGGGGCTCGTGTCAAGGCGGCCCAGTCCGTGGTCCACCCCTCTATGAGGTCAGTTAAGAGAGACACTGAAAGGAGTGAGAGAGAGAGAGAGGGAGAGAGAGGAGGTGGGGGGGGCAGATGGAGGCGAAACGCAACTGAAATGACTGCCCACTGGGAGGGGAGGGGGAGAGACAGGGAGTGAAGAGCTCGCACATCCAAGCAGCCCCCTTCCTGACCAATTACTGCTGCAAGACTAGTCTCTCTCTCTCTCCCTCTTTCCAACTGGACTCTTGCTCTCTCTCTCTCTCTCTTTCTCTCTCTCTCTCTCTCTCTCTCTCTCCTTCTGTGGTGTGGGATCGCCGGCGAGAACTGGAGAGCGGCCAGCACTGCAGGCGACACGAGTGACAGAAATCACGCAGGAGGGAAAAAAAAAACAAACAAACAAAAAAGAAAGAAGCAAAAGGGAGCTGTCATCGAGACTGGAGAGAAGTGGGGAGAGAGACAGTGATTCAAGAGGTAACGTGAGGTAATCGTGATTAACTGAGAGAGAGGGTGCATGTGGGTGAGACAGAAAAAGATGAGCCGATGCAGAGGAGAGAAAAAGAGGGCAGCGCAAGGACGAGCCGTCTTATCTAACCCCAAAAAACATGACAAGTGGGTCACTTTACATACAGCAGCAGCTTTAAAGCCTCTTTTTTTTAAAAGCCACTTTCTTAGTTTTAGACACTTTCAATGTCAGAGCTTCTTGGACATAACAGGTCGGGTCTACCCTAAAAAGCAGCTACGTCTGCAGAGATCACAGAGCTCAGGGCCCAGAGTGCAACCTGCTGTGAGCAAGCCCGTATGAGCACACACAGAAAAAATCCAAGCCTGTGGTCATTGTCTGTGTGTGTGTGTGAGTAATTCGGTCATTGTTCTGCATCCCAGCAGAGCAGGATGGAGGAAAGTCCCCTTTCTGGGAGCCAGTGGCTGTTGTTCCTGCCTCCTGGTAGCAAGGCTTCCTGGGATTGATAAAGCAGCTCCTGGTCCTGTCAGCACACACACTTTCTCATTTCCGTGTTTTACCCGATCTTAACTGCACGTGAGGCCGTGCAATCGCAGATGGTGTGAAACATTGACCTTTGATAAGAAACCAACCAAGGCACATCTAAAATGACCTCGATCTTCATAAAAACACACTTGATTTGTGCACACACAATAGAGCTTTTAACATATGTCAATCAGCTTGAGGAACTTTTTTAGCCCCGCAGTCTGTGACCTACTGTAGCAGTGACCAGTGACCATACAAACAGGGCCGATGTGGGTCAGCGACTCACTGCTGTTATCCTAACCTGGATAAAGCCACAAACAGCAGTGCCTAGCCTTTGTAAGCGAACACCACACCTTGCACTTTGAAACACATGGAGACAAAGACGGACGATACCGTCGTGTCTGAGGAAAAACAAGCTGATAGCCCGCTGCTGAATGGTCGCTCTTATCATTCTGCTTCGAGGATAAGATGGGTGGAGTTCTCTGCAAGTGTCAGGTAGCTTGTCAAAAACAGAAAAGTGCATAAAATTGAGTTTTTGACAGCTTCCTTTGATTGTTTGAAATATCTAAAATCTGATAGTATAGTTTGGGCGTTTTAACATGGCTGAGGTGTTCCTTAATATCTTGTTTATTCTGTCACTGAATGATCTATGTATACACAGTAGGGCTATAAACGAGAAAAAAAAACAGAGGTGATCTGAACGCTGTATGAGGCCAATTTAGGGTTGTTTTCCATTTTCTGAGAAAGGATCTGCTTTTCCAGGCAAAAGACTAATAATCAAGAAATTTTGATAACTTATTAATCCTTCTAAGTTTGAGGATTTGCTGCTTTTTGAGTTGGTTTTTTTTGGTGGTGAACTAAATATCCTGCATTATGGTCTGTTGTTTAGACAAAACAAGCAATCTGATGAAGTTAAGTTGCATTTTGTGAACTGGAATGGCTATTTTTATTACCAAACTTTTTATGAAGGAATTGATGATAATTTTGTTAGCTGTCACGTACAAAACATTCAAGAAAGTGGGTGAATTCCAGCCTGCACTGATGTCATGAACTACATTCAGCTGTGTGATCATTAAGAGGAAACCAGTCACGTCCCTTTCCAAATAAAAGGGAGTTGCCAGTCCACAGAATTCTGACCTCCAGAATAAAATAGCATGGAGCAAGGACAGAGGACGATATATTATAGTCTGAAGCGACTGTCGGTGCGATGGAATCACTTAAGCGTTGACAGACGGGTGTTTTGTCCAACAAGAAAACACAAAAGACTGAATAAAAGCGGATATATGAGGTGGATAGCGGCTTGGGACCTCTCCAATTATCAACAGGAAGGAACTCCCCTTTCCCCACAACCATTTCCTGCCCATCTTCAGTTGCTTGTTTACAGATGAAGGAATCAAACAGGATGTGACATCATCAGGCAGGTGAATCATCCTCATGTGATGGCTGTGTCACCCCAGCGTCACCGCACATTACTTTACGTTTATCTCCTCCACCCAGGGACTTCCTGGTGGCATGAAATGGACAGCATGGGAAGTGTTAATGAGCACAACTTTCTTTGTGATTACTCTCCCGAAGTGATCCTTGTTTCTCTGATGTCATTCTCCTCCACACTGACATCAGAAAACACATAATATGTCCCTACGTGACTCTGCTCAGCTCACGACAATGATCGAGCTTCATATGAACAGGCAGAGTTAGGGACTCACATCAAATCACATCTATCATCAATGTTTTAGTTTTAATACTTTTTTTCAAGAGGAGAAAAAATTTGTAAAAAAAAAAAGAGCATAAAAATGTTTTTTTTCTGTTTTTTTTTTTTTTAGACACAGACACAAAATTTGACTTTTGCTGTTTAGGCATTCCAGGCAGTCTTGTAAGCAGAAAGGAAATTGCGTTAAAGCCTCCATCAAACACCTGAAAAGACAGCAAACAAGTCAATCCCCAAAATAGCAGCGTTACTGTAATCCACAGAGGCCACATACAACCAATATTTGTGCCAAAGATCTATCAGGATAAAAAATAATGTAAAGTATTTAATAATACGCTTTTCCTCTAAACTCTCAAATGTAAAAATTTGGACCATAGACAGTACATTTGATAAAGTAGTGTCGCAGTGTAAAAACACTTGAAATTATCAGCAGCATTAGGACGGACTACTTGAATGATTCATCACTCCTTCATGTTGGCAGCTCTGAAGTACACGCACACTTAAAATAATACTTGAAACAATATTTCTTGGTGTGGTTTAAAAAGTGTAACTGATACTGACCTCAGCTGCTATAAATATGAATGGGGCATCTTGGTGAGCGCATGTGTTTGGCATTAAGATTAAAAGCTTTACATTATAGTTAGAAACAGAGAGGAGGCCACAACTGAACCGCCGGGGCTGCTCTCCACAGAAGCAGGAGCCAAAACACATTATTGCTCAGACTGAGATAAAGCAGGGGTGAAGTGCTGATGTGTGTGTCTAGGCGCCACGCTTGGTGCATGTGTGTGTGTGTGTGTGTGTGCGTATGCCTGCATGTCTGCCTATGTGGGTTTGAGTGGGATAAAGAGCCAGGAGTGCGTGTTGGCAGGTTCCCTTTGACCTGTGGAGGCTTTATTTTCCCTCATATTCATATTGGCCTAATACTCTGCCGTTCCCATGCCAGTGAAAACCCTGGAAGCCGAGCCCTCTCCGGCCCTCTCCTCTCTTTAGGGAACCTAAGATGTCACTGCACACAAAAGGAGCCGTGAAAGCCGTCCAACTCAAGCAGGGGCTATTATTTACAGTACCAAAAGAAAATCGCTCTTCTCCCAAACAGTAACCCCCCCTCAGAGCGTCAGCCGTCTGTCTCCTTGTAATGCTTCCCCCTATTTTGCCCTTTTCCAATCCCTTCCTTTCATTTTTCCAACTTTCTTCTCGAGCTTTATTTTTCTCCAATCATGTCTCTCTCTCTTTCCTTCCCACTCGCCCCACCATAATAAAGTAAATAGTGGGTTTTGTAACCAGTAAGCCCAAAATTAGGTGTAAGCCCTAAACTGTGGCTTTGCCAATCTTCATTGAGCCATTCAAAACAGGCAGAAAAATCCATGTTGATCATATAAGTCACCCTGAGAGGAAAGGCTCTGCCTGGTGAACTTCAAAATAAATAAACTGAAGCTTTAGACAACAGCCTTACATTTCGTCTCTCAGAGGAATTAATATTTGAACAGAAAATCATGTGCTGAAAACTATGCAGAAGCTAAAGATGCAGAATTGACGCATCACAAATCTGGCAAAGTACCCATTTTGAAACTGAAGCCAGGGGGAGATTATAGGCCGATTACAAACTTCAAAAGTAATCTGTTCTTTCTAAAACTTTCCATGCAGTTGCAATGGTCCTTTGTCCTGCTTTTTACTGGCACTCTTTGAAGTTTTTGTGATGAATACATTTTATTAATGACGGAAAACTACAAAGGAAATTTGTGTTGAAAGACGACAATTGACAACATACATTTAAGCCCCGGCGGCCTGGCATTTGAGCATCTGCACCTAATTTCCATCAAAGTAAATGTTCCGCAGATGAAGCGTGAGTGTGGCTTATACATGGAGAGATTATACTGCAGAGTGATATTCATTTCAGGTATTAGCATAACAGGTTTTTAATAGTTGCTTAGCAACGTGATCCGTGTTTTTTCAAGAATCTGTTGTTTGATGGACACAGTGCTGTTGCAGCCTCTCAGCTGCAGACTACTGTGTAAACAGTAGTCCAAAGCTGCGGTCCAGCTGATGTGATCACTCACTGTCACATACAGCCAGACACCAAGACAGAAATATGTCTGTGTCCGTCCGAATAGTTGTTAAAAGAATGTGGAACGAGAAAAAGTCCCTACCGTCATGTTTACAGAAAATACAGATGTTAGTGACAGGTCTTAACTCAAGCCAGATGTGACCAAGAGGAAGATGGGGCCCTCATAAACACTTCAGCACCCACAGACACCCTGACACTGCACTTTCTTCACCCTACAGACACAGAGAAGATACAGCAGCCACAGCCCAATATACTGAAAATGTCAGGGTAAACAGCACTGAAATATCAGAACATTTTAAGTGATGTATTTGTGGCATTCATGGAAAACTACAAATCCATGTTCAAATGCCCATCTTTTAGGTAATAAAGTGGATAAAACAGCAGTCTTGCAGTAAGTGGGATCATGAAGAGTTATCATGTGGTCAGTATCAGCAGCTGAAACAGATAAAAACAAGGGCTCACTATGTGCTGACACAGCTGAAACTGATATGTTTGAGCAAAATCTGAAACACTAAAGCTCATCTGCATCATTAGTCAGCGTATAAAGAGATCACACGGGCCACAGTCACGCAATTAGAAGTTAAGCTTCAGAAACCTACACTTCTTTCTCTCCACTGTAACTCTGCGTCTCTCTATCGGCCGCCCTCCCCCTTTCCTGTTGTTATCTGCCTTCAGGTTCACCGCAGTGTTCACCACCTGTATTATGTTTCAGCTGAAGTGTGCTGCTAATATAGGACATCAGTGACTTCAATGGCAACACCCAGCTGCCTGAGCCCAGCCCTGGACCCCAAACCAGCCACACACACACACACACACACACACACGTCCCCATGGAGCTGTAACAGATCTCAGGATCTAGGATTAGAGAAACAGGCAGGGAGAGAGAGTAAAATAGCTTGAAATGAAAACCCCTCATGTCAATTCAAAAGGAGAAAAACAGAAGTCTGCTATATCTTACGTTAAAACAATTTGTCAGACGTTGACGTTTACTACATAAAACACACACAGCTTAAAACCTTAATACATTTTAGCCACATGTGCTTAGCCAATGATCCCAATCACAGTTCCCCAGAGTCAATGGTGACTGACCAACAGTACAAAACCTCCAAGATATTTAACTTCCAATTATATAAACCAAGTGAAATCAGAAAAAAAAAGCTATTTGAGATGTTGGGATCAGGTCATATTTGGCAGCTTTTCTGGAGAGATTACTTGAAAAATATGAATCAGGTTCCAAACTTGCTGAGGAACAATAGTGGATGTGTGGATATGTTTATATTTTGTCTTAAATTGTTATTTTGACACTGACAAAAAAAAAAAATTCACTTAATTTTACACACTGTTGTCAGCCAGCCATGAACGTATGTATGTTCATGTTTACACAGTGCACCTTTATGAGGACTTGTGAGAAGAAAAAGAAAAAGTGACAAGTGAGCATGAAAACAAAAGTCGTCTGAACACACAATGTACGTCTGCACGATGCGTCCTGGTGAGAATATATGGCTCTGGTCTATATGTGGCCTGGATACACGAGAGCCAAGGAGAGAGCTGGATGGAGGAGGGAGGAGGCTCTTTTATTTTTAGCATTGTTCCCCCTGCGCACTTATCACCAGGATGTGATTTAGAGACAAGTTTCTAACTGAGCTTCACTGCTCATTAAGACCCGCTGTCGTGCTTATGAGGAACTGTGAAGTCTTTACGTCGCACTGCTGACGGATGGAGATGGAAAATCTCTCAGTGAAGCTCTGGAGCGTCGATATTCTCAGAGTACTTCACAGCAGAGGAAAAAAACTCTTTGGAAAAAACAACACACCAGTAACAAAAACAAAACTGCATGAAAAAATTGCTGCGCTGGGAATTTACAACTGTTTGATAGTTTAGCAAACTGCACCTGTGGAGTGCTCTGTACAGTGCAACTTCCTAAAGTACAATTCATCCACATCAAACAGGATCACACACACAAACACTCGCACACCCACACACACACAGACAGACACGCACACACACACACATGAACTCCACTCATGCAGATGTAAGAGGCTATTTATACACCACTTCCTTTTATTTACCCAGCTCATTGTTCAAACCACATCTGCTGAGGGCCATGGGCACAATGGTCAGTCCATATAGCTGGCCACACACATACACACATGCACACATGCATACACACACACACACACATCAGCAGCACAAAGGCTAAGAAGTAGCACAGACACAGGCCAGTATTCAGAAATATCCTCAGCTTTTGTTCTGGGTCGGAGTGACAAACTCCAAAAGCTGATACCACCTGTTACACAGTCTGGCATTCCTGCACTCCCATTCATGGACCCGCACACACACACACACACACACACACACACACACACACACACACACACACACACACACACACACACACACACACAGGAGCTCACTCCCACAAACAAGCACTCAGAAAGTCACACGCACATCCAAACATGCATTAAGAGATAGAATACACACAAACCTGCACAGATGCCACACACTAGGTCTACTGGCACAGTTGGACATTTGGTTAAGTGCTGGAGATGACAGCTCATTACAGCCCGTCTGCTTCATGTCAGCTTTAATACAACAGGAAGTCAGTCAGGGGTTTTAAAAAGCCACCGGACAGCTCTCGGCCTTCATGGCCCAGAGGCTGTCAGCTCACAGCAGCAGCTGAGGAGTCAAGTGTAGTAGATCTCATGCACACGGGCACATATACACAAAAACAAACCTGTAGGCTGCATAAATCTTCTATGATCAACTCGGCTCCTGATGAACACATGCACACACACACACACACACACACACACACACACACACACACACACACACACACACACACACATGCACACAGAATGACCTTCAGTTCCCGTTATTCTAAATAACATTGCCGTCCCTTTTAGCCATTTACTCTGAGTTATTTCCTATGAGGACGGGAGCTGCCCAAAACAGCCCCTGTGGGGTAAACAGTTCAGATCATTATCCTCTCAACTCTCCACCAGCGAGCCACAGAGGTACAGTGGTGGGCCAGACTAGGGGTACAGGAAACCAGTATGGTTTCATTTTCAGACCGCAAACCCAACCATCCCACCACAGATATTCATAAATCAGACCCAGGTACACAGTAACGTGTTATAAAAGCCTGCAATTTAAGGTTTACAGCATAGGCAAGTTTCCTTGTTTAAACTGTGAGCTAATTTGACTAAACCTATGGACTTTTCTAAAAATATTGAGAAAAAATTTTAATGTGGAAGGTAAAATAAATTCCAACAATGTCAAGGAAAGACATAAAAACCTTTCTTAAACTGTAATTAGTAGACTGAATAAAGAAAATCACAGCAAAAGACTTTTCATTTAATGTTGGAACCTACCAATGAGAAATGTAGGAGAAATGAAATGGGATAAACAACTGCGAAAAATCTACGGGGAACATGATATATGCTATATTATGGTGTATATAACAGTTCCTCAGTAAGCACGCTTACACGCAGACACACCCCGGGGCTTTTCCTTTCTCTGCTGGGACGATATTTGTGCTGATGGGTGGTTAGGGGATAAACACACATCCTTCATGTTTTCATGAGGGTGCTGTACTTTTTGGCTGGTACAGCAGGAGCGGAGGCTCCTCCTGATTTTCTGCTCTCTCTACATATTTTCTCCTCTGCACAGGAAACGGTCGTTTGTCAACACCACAAATAAATGCTCTTTGTTTCCTGCCTGTGACTGGGGATTTTTTCAGCTCATTTGGGATCAACGTGAGAGATCTTGAGCTGGAGTGCTGAGCTGACATGCGATACATGTTTTTCTACGCCGAGTAAACCATAAAAATACGGGTTGGAGGAGATATTTAGAGAAAATGCGCAACATACGTACCAGTTCACTGAGTCAGCTGCAGCAGTTGCAATCTAATCTCTCCATTAGTACAAGAAAAAAACTGGTCTGGGTAATAAAGAGGTGCCAAAAACACAAGCTTTATATTCAACAATAAACACTTTCTGTCAGTAAAACAAATCATCTGGACAGACCGTTGTCTATTCAGTTTAACACACATCTAAAACAGGTGTTAAAAAATGGGTCAAAACTGGCAGCTTAAAAACATCATAAAGCTCATTAAGAAACCAAATGTCCAACCGCCGCTCCTAATCCTCTGCTTATCTGGGCATCCACCCTGCAACAGCACGGGGTTCAGAGAGAGTCGGGTCCCTGCCCCACTCTAGACGGGATTTCCCTGCCAAACGCTCCGCAACAATAAAACAAAGCCATCACATTGGGGCTGGTGGGGGAGCATGCAGGGGTGCAGGGGTGCAGGGTGGTGTGGAGGGAGGGCGGAAAGTGAGAGGAACAGCTGCTGAGTGGGAGAGTTGGATGAGGAGGTAGGGTGAGTGGGTAGGTGGGGGGGGGGGTCGGCATAAGAGAAAAAGAAAGCTGGAGGAAGGAGGGGGAGGTCTCTCTTTTCTCTCTCAGTGAAATAAATTACTTTTATGTTTGCGGCCTGTTCAGACCATGCTATCGTTAGTGTGAGGATAACACCCCCCCGCCCCCCTCCCCCACACACACACACACACACACACACACCTCATACCCCACTCTAGTTTCTTTAGGCATGCACAAATTGACAAGCACACAATGAAACAGCTTATAGCTATACTGTTCTCTCCACAATATCGGCTCAGTGTAGGGACTTCAGCAAAAAGCCTCGCCGCGCAGACGTGCAGGCATCCCAGCATGTGCGCACACAAGCTGTATGAATTTTCACTCTACGGACTCCCCCGTCCTCTGCCTCTGAGGAATTCTCTTTATTGGATTCAGTGTGTCACTCCATGGCCGAGCTTGCGGAGCGCTGACAGATCTGCTAAACACAGGGATGGAGATGACAACTAGGAGCTGCTGTTAAGTCGAGAGCTGGAGGCCGACCAGGTGTGTGCGTGTGTGTGTGTGTGTGTGACATAGTTCCACAGGTCAGATGTCAACATCCAACCATGTTTTTTACATCCAGGTTTCATTTCAGGGGCGAATTATTAAAGGTACCCTGTGGAGTTTCTGACCACTAGTGGTGCTAATGAGCACTGCTTTGATGACCAATGCAATGTGACGTGAGCAAAAGTAAAAAAAAAAAGGAGAGCTCTGATGGTTAGCAAATATGGCTGTGAAGTGAAAATATAGTGAGATTGTTGAAGGAAATGCAACTGTTAGTCCAGCATTCACTCTCTTTTAGCTCTGTTTTGTGTCTCTACCAATTCCTCAGGGAAACATCTGCCTCTTTAGCTGCTAAGTGCTCCAATATGTTTACCCAACCAGCCACTAACTGTGTCCATCTGTCATTTGGTGTACAGTGGGTTTTTAGAGAAAGATCTTGCCCACCTTTACTGCAGCATCCACCTGAAGGCAGTGACTCTTCACCTTTCCATTTCTCTCCCACGCCCTGTTGTTACATGTTCTGCACTCACGTAATAATTAAATCCATGAATGAAACTGCTGTGGTTTTGTCATGCACTCTGACTTGTTTTTATTTCTTCCTTTCGGCATTTTCATTCATTCACTTTCGATTCAGTCTGTTCTTAAAAATGAGCTGCGCTTGTGTTTATAGCACTGCAAGTCATAAAGAAAAGTTGTAAAAATCCATTCTGCTGCAGTGAGAGCATCAAAACTCACGTCAGCAGACACACATCGGTGCTCGAGGGTAATTCTTACCCATTACCTCATAAATTTCCAGCATTATCATTATTGTTTTAGGGCTTCAGATATTAACAAGTAATAAAACAATATATCCTCATTCCACTGACCCTGACTTTATGATGCCTTTGAAGGCTTGTTGTTGGTTACCTGACTGTTGCTAAGAAACAAATGAAGTGAAGAACAAGTATGCAAGCTAGGTGTTACAGGACGAGGCACGCTTCATGCATCCCTCCTGCGTGGACGGTTGGTCTGACCTGCGGGTCATGCGCCTGATGTTTGAGTTGGTACAGCCCTTGGCGACATCCAAATACAGCTGCTCGCTCCACTCAGGCTGCTGCCATAAAACACCAGTCGGCAAATAACAAGACTGCAAACAGATTTGCGAGTTAAAGCCTGAAGCAAAAATTTATTTGGGATATTTCTGGATACACAAGGAAAGCTGGTTGGTCTCTATTTTAACACAGAAGCTAAATAAAAAAGTTTTTCAGTTGCAATTCACCAACTTCCTCACCACAGCTTTTTATGTTTGTTGGGATTTAACAGGCTGCCCCACTCTTATCCGCTCTTATCCACTCTTGCCCTGTGCCTCTCTCACTTGGCAGTGCCTTTCACATGTACATTAAAATGAATGGATGCCAGGAATAGTGCAGTGTATTTTGGGGGGAAAGAGGGGCTGCAGACATAACAAAAATCAGGGAGGAAAGAAGGCAGCCACATATACAGGGCCTCTGGGAGTACACTGGGAGGAGGGAGGGAGATGCTGAGGCCAACAATGGCACACATTCACATTCTGGTTCAGCCTACAAGTTTCTGGTGGCCTCATTATTTAGCAGACTTAAGTGGAACGCCACTTGGTTTAAGTGTTCGTTTCTGGTATTCAAATTGTTGGAGGGGGTGCAGTGAATATGAAAAGCTCTCTCTCAAATGAACTGTATCATGATCAGCTCCATAAACAACAGATGGATGACTAATTGTTTGGATTCATGGCCGTTTGGTTCGTCAAACTCAGTTTCTCTTTTCAGTGAAGTGCAATGTATGAGTCAGTGATGTGCTTCTATAAGGGTTTTAAAGCTAAACAAATTACGTTCCATCACTTCTTACTGGGAAATGTAGTCAGTGTGGCGTGTTATGCATTACTGGCTGTGTTTTTGTCAGTTACAAGTCAATGAAAATGAAAGTATAATCTTCTAATAAGAAATCCCCTTGTTGCTCCCACAGCATCATCTTCAGTCATCAGACTTTAATCTGTCTCCTTTATACCTGATGACACCTCAGGTTTGAGATGAATAACCTGCCCTGCAAGTAAGGAACACAAGGGGAATTCACAAACTATTTCATTATTCAAAAACTTATCTGATAATGGAAAGAGCTTAAGCTAAAGTGATACTCACAAGAAAAACTGGGAAAAAATTGGTTCTATACCCTTTCCCAAATGCAGCAAAAGAATAAATAATTTGCAATTTGCAATTTGATTGCAAGATAAATGTAATGTATTTTGTGTAAAAACTGTAGGGAGTACCCAGAGATCACAATTCTTCCCAACCTCCTCTGCACTTTATCAGTCACCAAGACATTCCCACTGAGAATCAAGGGCTGGGGGGATATTTAAATAAAACTTGAGGGATTTATTTTCCACCGCAACATTCAACTCCACATAGTTTCCCTCATCAGTGTTCACCCACCTGATAAACTTAGCAAAGAATCCGCCTGACTGGCATAAAAATGTCGTTAGTTGTCGTGGGACATTCTCCGGCTATGGTGAGCCAATGACCCCTGACCTATCCTGGCATTCTCCTCCGTCTTTCCCTTCTTCTTCTTCTTGTCTTTCCTCCCAGTAGGAAACATCCGATGAATCGTTACAAGGCTATTTCACTGATCGACATGATGAAGTGAGTGAAAGAAGCCCCACGAGGGTTCAGTTCTCAATATGGAGCTTGGGAACTTGGCTGCTATATTGCACAAGAAGAACAGCTCTGCTCAGACTAACTTCTTCAGAAATGTTGGTGATGGAATAAAAGTCAGCGAGTACTGCAAAGCAAAGGTAAGGAAGTTCGCCATCTGTTACACTAAAGAAGTGAATCACCTGTACCTCCCTCCAGCATGTACTTTTTGCACCAAGCATTGCATTTTTGTTTGCACCGGTAATCTTGACAGCAGACGACATACAGAAGAGGGATTGCGGAAAACACAATGATAATCTCGTTCACACAGTTTAATCCACAGTGGATCAAGTCTAAAGCTGGCCTACCACCACATCACTTTTACCTTAAAAGTTTTATACTAACTAAAATTGTACTAAAATCCTCACAACATTAAAATATAATACACCTAAACACATTGCAACTATATCATTGTGAATGCACATTGTTCATATCAAGGATTTTTATTTTCTATAATTGGTGTTGGTTGATCTGAATAAAAGAAGTGTAATGGCCACGATTTTAAGGATGAATAAATGAATAAACTTAACCTCGAACCATAAGGTGCGGACACACACACACACACACACACACAGTACAAAGTGCTACATTTAGCCACTTAAAAAGCAGGTATGTTTACATGCCCTTATTGAACAGAATGAACACCCGTTGTGTGACAGTGCAGGCCAGCGCTCTGACAGCAGTTGAGACACACTCAGAAAAAAACCAAGCGGCACCACGTTGAGCTCTTCATCCTGTTTACAGATCCTCAGTGGTCAGTGACAGCGTCTACAGCCACTGTACAATAAGTGAGCGCGTCACTCCCATATATAGATACCACTATTAGGATTCCTTTCATACTATCTGGAGTTAGCCTGCTGCATTCAGAGTATTTCAGTCTCACCCTGCCCCTGACCTCTGACCCTGTGGCCTTTAGTTTACACGGCCACAACCTGCAGGGAGCAGCGAGCTGAGAGAGGCAAGTGCATGGGCAAACACTCGTGATTCAGCACCACATGCTTTCACTATAACAAATAGGTGTTATAAGAGTACTCCTCCAGTTTGGCATTGCACTCCTCTAACACTGTCACACTCATTATTTACAGTCAACAAAACAAAAGGATCACATTTTATTTCAGTAGTACCAGAGATTTTTATTCCACGCGTTCTCCTTTGTTGCAAAAACCTGCCACCTACATTACCCACAATTCAACTCGACCTCCAATAATGCGATCTGACATTCTGACGTTTTGTGGTGCTAGCCATGAAGCCACAAGCTGCTCACATCAAACAGCTATCAAGAGCAGGCCAGAGAGGCCTGTTTGTTTTTTTTTTCATTTGCAAACTTAGAGGAGTCTTGACCCTGAAAGACGCTGACTCAAGTGACATCATTTGAGTGAAGCCGTAAAAGGCTTTAGAAAACCCTTTTCACACTCGGACAGGTAAAATTGGTGGAGTTCCCCTTTATGAGCAGAATACTAAGAAACAACGCAGCCGTATAGACAATACATTACAAGGTTTGTACATTCTGACGCTGGATATTACATGCTTCAGTGGTTAGCAGAGTCTGCTCATTGAGCATTGTAATTTATACAAATATAAATCTTTGCAGAGCACCACTTAAACTAATCTAAGAAATAACTCTACAATCTTGGTAATCCTTCTCTTAAGAAGGGCCCTTGTTCACCCAGGTGGGTATTAAAGCTATTCTGAAAACATGCATTCAAATTTTTTCTACGGTTAGCATTTTAAGTGTTAAAGTGAGGAGGCCAAACTTTCCCTCTCCTCGTCACAAACCTTGTAATTAGAAGAAACATGTTGTTACAGCAGATCTCTAAAGTACTTTAAGTAGTGGTTAGTAGTATAGAAAAAGCTTGAGAATACAGATGCACTTAAATCACTGCCTATAGGAATGTCTGCTGGAATGCTTTACCCCTGCTGAGCAAATACAGACACCAAGTGTGTTATCAGATGCACAGAGAGGGCTGTGACATACAGTACAAGCTTGCACTAATATGCCCACACACGCTTCGTTTCATCTAGAGTGGCTGTATGAAGTGTGTGTGGGTGTGCCAAACAGGCATGTGTCAAATCATCAGGAGTCATATGGGTTCCTTTGGCAACTCCGGTCAAGTCTCTTGTGTCACAAGAAATCCAAGTGTTTCACTTTTTACTGATTCAAACCAGAGACCCTAACACACACACACCACCACCACAGATCAAAAAACCTGAGATGACCTGAACCATTTTTGCACTGAGCCACAAAATTACATCAAATTTAAATGCTTCCATCTTTAAACACCATCAGCTGCACGAAGCTCTCTAAATTTAGACCATTTAAATGGAAACTTGTGAGTCTTCTGTGTAAATGTCCTTTAATGTGTAAACCTAAAAACTAAACTAGAAAAAAAACTGAGGAAAAAAATCTTATTTAAAAATCCTATTATCAATGGCATTGAAGCATTAAATGGGTTAAAATAAAGTCTTTTTTTTTTTAAAGAGAATAAAATGAAAACAAGATGACGACTGCAGGAAAAGCTTTTGGACATTAATGAAACTGTGTTGAGCATATTTGCTTGCTAATCACCTCTGTGGAACTGATGGTGGTCAAGAAAGCAGAGTTTGCTGCTTGGATTACAACCACGCACATGTTAGTCTGAGACAAAAACAGACCCAACTCACATGACAACAAGTCTGCTTAAAGTGAATGGAGAATCTGTGTCAATAAATAATCCAGAGAAGATGACTCCATTAGCAAAACTTCTGTCTGTCTCTAGCCAGTTAGTCACCTCACGACATGCTAGGCATGGACATTTGATGATTGTGTGTATGTGAGTCTATCCTCTGCACAGATCAGGTCAAGGTTTTCTATGTGGGCTATCTGTATTTAGCCCCAAGGTAAGGAGGTCAGGTCAGTTTTACATCTAGATCAAGTCTTGACAGAGGACAGTCTCCATTTTCACTTCTAGAGAATCTTTCGTCCTTTTATTTCAGGACTGCAGTGAACTGTTTACTTGCAGGTGTTAGTTAGAAACCCTGCTTATTTTGTCACTGGCAGTGTGTACTCTTGTAATGCTCTATATACTCTATGAATAGAAAGTCAGCAGCCTGGTGCTGAATAGACAGCCTCTGAGACCTGAAAAAGGATCATTTGGTTTTAAAAAGGAAGTTCCTCCAACAGCCTGCCTCGCAGTAACACAACAGTCCAAAAATATCCCCGTTCAGCACGGAGCAGGTCCCTGCATGTCAGTCTGGGCCACGGAAATATGGGCTGGACCCAAAGACACACGAGCAGACACAGGGTGCACGCAGGCACATACACACCTGTGTATAACAGGAAACACATGGCGGCATCGACCTTTTGTCCGCTGACATGCACACAAGTGACGACAAAGCATGATTTTTTTTAAAAATTATAACAGGAAGCAGCAGTCACATCAGCAGCAGCCCATCCATTCAGGCAGCAGTACGACATTATTAAAACATGCAGAGATGAGCAGAACTTATTCAGATAAACCACTTTACATGCTGACCAACAGTGTGTGTGTTCAAAGACATTTTCTGAGTTAACCAGAATCTTATTGGACTTGCAGCTCATGACAGAGGTGACCAAATTCAACCAGAATTGATGCTGGCACACTGTGTGACCTCGTCTTTACTGTGGTGTATCTATGCGCGATGCCCGGCTGCACCCTGTGTGGCTGCCACACAGTTTGCATGCATGTGAAAGGGCATGCTTTGCATGTCAGCCCTGATCTGAGGTGTTGTTTGCATTTCTACTCACGGCAGACAGTGAGGAAATGACAGGACTTCTATTGTTGGCATTTCTATCTCGACACTCTCTTGATGAAAAGCTCTTAATGGGAGGGTGGTGCTGAGGCTTAAAACACACTTTTAACTAAAGGTTAACAACATTCTCTCTATGGAGCAAACTGTCTCACACAGGTAGGTTGTACATGTGTGTATCTATGAAGAAGCTAAATTTAAAGCTGGATGGCCTGCTTGTTAGCACAGCTCACTTCCTTTTCCTTTAGGGCGAGCAGGAAAGGTCATTCAGCTGTCCAGCTGAAGCCATTGCTGTCTGACCGAGACAAAGCTGGGTTATGACGGAAGTGCAGTACTGTGGTGGCCTCTCAGAACTGCAGTACCACTTAATTTCATCCATTTCAAGATGTTTGTGACCTATGAACTCTACATTACAATCTCTGCCCACTTTATGAGGCACAATCTAATGAAGCAGCTTGCGGTGAATCAGCAGAGAAAATGTCTGTTTCCAAAGATTTCTTCCTCTGCAATCTCCCCCTCACTCCCGCTCATCCCATCCTCCGTTTCTCTCCATCTCTTGTCAACTCCTTCACGCCTCAGCTCCAACATGTGACCTCCCAGCAGGGAAGACTGCCAGCAGCAGGTGAAAGATCGCGACCCTGCAGACAAAGACTCACTGCCCTCGTCCCGCAGGCAGAAAGAACTGAGCTCCGGCCTCGGGCAGAGATTAGGAAAACAGGGGGATGTCACATCTCCTTCAACGCCAACAGTTTATCAGGGAAGATTTGAAAACACTAAAAGGAGATTCAGCAAATCACATCATCGAACTGCCGTCCTATCACTACAGTTTAGGCTGCTATGGATGGAAACAGAAGAGCTGACATGGAACAAAAGAGAAAATAAAGTTGTTGCTGGTTTGTCTCTTAAAAGAAATGTAATTATGTTATCTCTAACTTATTTTCCTGTGAACTCTCCTTTCAATCTATTGTATTTTCACTGTCTCCAAAAAAATACTGTTCCAGTTATCAAATATGATCCAGATATGTATCGTGCCTCATATGGAAACACAGTTGGGCCTCTTCCGCCTGCAGTCCGTTTGAACTCCACATGCTATCTGGAACTGCTTTAGGCTGAAGAGAGATAAAAGTGTTGGATTCCATTGGACACCAGGATGGCAGGTATATAATCATTAAACACAGGCATATACAGTATACACTCACATGCACTCATATAAACCATCGCCATCAAACACATTACCACTGTACACTTGCACACACACCACCTGGACCTCAATATAAATAGGGCAGGTTGTGGAGTGATTTAAGATAATCTTCAAGGGAGGGAAACGTGATACGGCGCGGGACCAAAGACTTCCTGTCGAGCCATCCGTCTGAGAGACCTCCAGTAAAAACATCAGTCAGGAGACACAGAGAGGGAGATAGCTACTTGACAGCTGCAGCTCATCATAAACTTCTCCAGCCGTCACTACGATAGGTTCGTCTGCATGTGACAGAGATGAGCACAGTCGGCCTGACAATGGGTGTCGCTTCAGAGTTTGTACAGAACTGATGTCCTTCATAGGCAAACCCCATCATAAATTACTGGAATATATCTCTTTAGTTTTCCCATTATTATCTTAGCAAGTTAAAGCTAACACAGACAGAAGTACTTTCAGAGCATTCATTAGCAGCTCTAGTGTATATAATGTGACTACCCATCCAATGGTTCATTTTTGGTGTTCTCAAAAGCACAAATCTAAACCATGATGTGGCACTGGAGCAAAGGTCAAAGTCAATAGGATTCATCCTCTGGTGAACATGAATGTACAGATTCCCCTGGAACGCCATCCAATAGTTACTGGAGTGTTTCAGGCAGGACCAAAATAACATACAGAGCCACAAACAGACCAACGCTGTCATCTCCAAAGCCTTTGCTGCATGGTTCAAAAGAAGCCCCTACAGCCACATGTCACATAAACCAAGGGTCACAATGACATCAGAAGATAAGCGGAAGATGATAAATCACCGCGAGCAAGCGGCTGACAGGATATGAGGGGAGGGGAAAGGGTCTGGTCTGTCCTGAGTTTAATGTTTCAGGGTGGCACATCGGGGGGGGTTGAAGGTGCTAAGGTCGTCTAGTCTCAGATTACATTCTCACGAGATACAGAAGTGGGAAGAACACCTGCCATCCTCCTCTAACTGTGAGAAAGGAAATTGCCATCCAATCAACCAACAAACTTCTTTACAGCACACATTGGTACTGAAAATAAGGTACTTAATTTAAAGGGATAGTAAGAGGTATGATAGAGTTAAATAATAAATAATAATGCATAGATGATTGCTAGCACATGGCAGAGTAAATATGAAGCTACAGCCACCAGCCAGTTAGCTTAGCTCAACATAATGACAGGAAACGGGGAAACAACGAGCCAAGATCCAGCCTTTATGCTAAACTTGCTGTGGCTTCATATACCAGACAGTCATCAACGTTGTTATAGACCTTCTCATCTAATTTTCTGCAGAAAAGTGAAAAAGTGTGCTTTCTAAAATGTCAGACATGTTTTTTTTCATTCAGCATGCAACAGCAGAAGCGGATGTGATGGTGGGAAAAGGGAACTTGTCAATCATAGACACAAAACTTAAAAAGTTGTTTATGGTGACGTGCGGCATTAATCATCACTTATGAAGACTGAAGTGATTCAGCGCGAAAGTCACCTGTGAACGCCAAAAACCTGCACACTTCCACCCCCATCCTCCATCTGCTGCTGTTACATAACAGCCTGAAGCCGTTACACAAGGACAGGAGGCTGAACATTAGACAAATTTAACACTTTTCTTTTCTCTGAAGATGTCTTTGCAGAAGCGCATGAACACATCTCCTGCTTCCTGCAGCAGCAGAAGGACAAGCCAAGTTTTCCTTTACACTTCATTAAACTGCTTTCATGTTGACCCACTTGGCAAGTTTGCCACCTCCAACACTGTGGCCTTGTTTGTCCAGTGGCTAAACCTTAATGACATTACACAGGTCCCTGCTGCATTGTCATTAGTATCATTATCACTGACAGGCAGCTCACCTGATCATCTATCTGTTGGGGGGGGGGGGTGGGGGGGGGGTTAAAACACAAAAAGGGCACGAGCCACATGCAGTGGGGCACCAGTGTGCAGACAGACTTGATGCATTTATGATGAACCCATAAAATTGTTTTATTGTGTGACTCAGATTTAAAGTACAACTAATATATCTTTGCAATTTAAAAGGAGCAGGGATATCGAGGCACGTGGAGGTCAACTCATTTTAGAGCATGTAGGGAAGCCTTTAGAGCACTTTATTAAGTTTACTCCACATTAACAAAACCTTTGAGAGCTTTCCTACAATGGAGGGCAAAATAGAAACCACTTTTATTTTGTTTTCTCCAATGGACAGGAACCAAAGAAACAGTACTTTAAGTTTCCTTGAGGACTGAGTCACTGTAGACCATAGAGGGTATTTTATCATGTGTTATCTACCTTTGGGGTATTTAAAACACTGTGAGTCAACCAGTGTCATCATGATAGACACTACTTCTACAACTCAATCAAACCAAATGTATTTATTCACTTCAGTCCAAATCTATATGAACAGTACCATGTACAATTTATATAGATTATATAAATGCCAGAGAAAAGGCAATATTCTGGCATTTATCCTTAAATTCAATGCAAAAAATATACACATATTTTTATACAATTATTCCCATTTTGTGGTGGAAAACACTGAACACAAAGATGACATAACAAAGTTAATAATCACTGCATGAGTGGACCTGCCCCTTCAAAAATGCCAGAACATCATGGCAGTTTGTGTTCCACAAACATGTGAGATTTGAGCTGAATTGGGCAGTAAAACCACAGTTTACCTATGAATTTGATACTTCTGTGTGTTAGTCTGTTGTGTCCGCACTGGGCCCATAACATGTTGTTTTATGCTTTCAACTTCACACTTTACAGCAGGCTTGAGGTGGTCTCAGTAGCTTGTCTAGAAAGTCCCTGAGGGTCCTTGTATGATTTACAGACAGTAGCAGAGGTCACATTGTTTTCGTTCAGGTCTCGGGTTTGATGTTGGAGGTGCACATATTGTGCAAGGCAACTATTTTCATTTTATGTAATCTCTTCACGTGAGCTCAAAGAATAATGGCGCCCAGAAAAATCCACGTTACAGAAAACAGATCACTTTTGCTTATATCATCATTCCTTCTTTATTTTTACATTGTTTCCTTAGTAGTATTTCTCATTGTCGAATGAGATAATCATTTCCTCAGTCAGATCAAACTGTTCACTCTTTTTAGTTCTTGAATTGTCTTGTGAAACATATCTTATAAATATTTTGCCTCTACCTTATATGAATTTCTATAACTGCAGACAAATAAATTCAGTATATTTGCTAATACCCCCCTAATAATCCCCTACAGGGATTATGTTTCTTCAACAATTAATACTTTGACCTTTACAGTACCAGTAATTGATTCCAGTTACCTCCCTGCATGCAAACAGAATGTAAAGGAAACCCAAAACCAAACACAGGCCTCTCCTCCACATTAATAGCCTGCCATTAGGGCACAACAACAAAGTGCAGGGGCAGGATGTATCTGTGATCACTGAATGGAAACTGGGTCACTGTGAGAAGCCTATGGGGAGCGAGCAGAACCGTAACACACCTATTCCTCACTTCCCTGTCCCTCCTTCCTATTGACTTTGCTTCCACATTTCAATGTGACACTGAAATAAAGGGGATGTTAAACTCACTTTGCAGCTCTTGTTCCCATCTGAGAAAACCACATCACATCACTCACGTATTGTTAATAAACCTAGTCTCTGCGTCACATTGTGATTTAAAGGGCTCATGCTTTCTGCAGACTGGTGAGTAATACATTTGGCACCAGTGAGGTTGCAACCTAATTGATTGTACCACAGGGGATAAGGACCAGCCGAGGCGCCTTTCCATACAATATCATCTTTCCCGCGGCAGGATGACTTCATTGTCAACTGAAACCGCTGAACTCCTGAAAGTGATAAGGATTTCCCCTCAGGTAGCAGCTGAACAGACAAACGACGACAAAGCTGTGTGTTAACATTGCTGTCCAACATGTCAGTGTCTAGTCTTCCAGGGAAAGAAATTATAGTTGGCTAATAACTGTTTTTCCCCGTACCTGCGCAGGCATGTCTGGCCATTTTCAGTTAAGTGGAAGTCCCATAGTCCAAATACTTTCGAGTTCAAGTAAGAAGGTTGCGGTCATGAACCTGGGACAGTGTGGAGAAAACTGCTGCCATACTGGTGGTGACTTGAGTCAAATTAAGTAAATAAGCTTTCATTTAAAAAGTAGATAAATCTGCTCTTGAACTAGCTTGATGATGCCTGTTTGGGTTTAACATTTAATGGTGAATTCCACTGTGTGTTTCCTGTATTTCTTTCAGTAAAACTAAAAAATAAACAAAATTCTGACGAAATGATCTGTCACCTTGCAACATCCAATTGCCCGACATTGTGTGTCATGTGACACTCTGCAATAGGGAATTATGTGCTGTTCAAAACAGGCATTTATCTCCAATGACTTGGGCTGTGGGACACACAAAATGACTTCCTGACCTCAAGATAAATATTTCCTGCTTTTAACGATGTTTATGCACATCTGATAATGTGCCTGCAAGAGCCATTGTGTTGTGTTTTTACATCATTTACAGTAATAGTCCGTTTGTACCCTCTGTCTTTGCAATCATAATGTTCATAATCATAATGTTAACAAGATAAAGTGATGTTACTGTTGCCTCTGATAAACCATTATTGACAGCATTAACAGTTTAACCGATGTTGTTTCAGCCACCATTTTGTCAGATGTGCAACCAGGAAATTCATGTATTTCTCCATTACTGCTAATAGTAACAGTATCTTTGGGTCTCCCACTCACAGCTACTATGCATTACATTATTGAGAATCTGTGCATCTGACTGAGTCTGTTACATTAATGCACATCTTTTGATTTGCTGTCTTGCACATTGAAAATATTCTATACACTTCATACTGTGTATTTTTGCAGTCATACTAATACACTAATAATACATACTGCCACTAACACGGATATAATTTATAATCTTTTGACATTTCATTGTCAATTGTCAGTTTTATGCTTCGTGACTTGTAGGACTTGCTTTATATCGTTCTTCATATTTTATACTTAGTATGTTTATTGTTGTGCAGCAGAGCACCGCAGACTGAGGAGGAGACATGGTAAGGACGGCTGCTGGATTGAGTCATGTCAGAGATAAATGCCATCTGCTGTTTATAGTGTCAAAGGGCAATGAGACAGATAAAAAGACAAAAATAGTCCCACAAACAAAGGCTGTGACTGAAAGGAAAATGAGGGCAGCCATAATAAAAATCATTATAGACTTGACAGAGACTTTATGCTAGTTGCGATTAGATGACACATAAACACAAGGCTGCTTTTGAAAAAGTCTTCATCAAGCCTTGTGGACACAACAGTACAGGAAAAAGTGCAACGCATGTTCAAACAGTGCTGAGATCATGACTGCGTGTCTTTAACCTAAGTTCATCCCTTTGGATTAGCACACAGCTCTCACAGACACATATTTTGTACAGCATGGCATCAGTTTTAAAGTTTCCCAGACAGTTACTCCCCTACGGCTGAGCTGTATACCCTGCAGATCACACGCAAACATGTGTGCATGTGCATCTACACACATTAGGAAGCTTATCTCCACCATCGGCTGTGAAATAGTGGGAGCCCCGCTCTGCTGCTTTTAGTTCAGAGCGACAACTGTGGGAGAGAGAGAGAGAGAGAGAGAGAGAGAGAGAGAGAGAGAGAGAGAGAGAGACAGAGAGAGAGAGCCTTTGTGATATCAGACCATGAGACAGAAAGAGCTGTCGAGAGTTTGACAGGATTAATGGACATTAGCACATGAAGTCATGAAGAAAGCAGGAAACACCACAGGAAATGCCTAAGAGGGTGTGTAATGCTATCTCTGATCACTGCCCATGTGGCACCCGCATTATGTATGCTGATGTGGTGGGAAAATAGCAGGGGCTTTTGTACGTTTAGCACATAAATGAGACACTGAATATGCTAAGAGATGTTTTTTTTAAAGTGATGGTATTGTTGATGCAATGGTATATTCATTAATATGCATAATGTGTCCCATCGATGAATGACATTGTATACCTTATTTATTTATATGCCCAGTGCAGCATGCCCTTACAGTACAGCAGCTGCTTTCATCATGTGGAAATTATATTTAAAATACAGGCATTAGTTCAGAATACAGGAAATTGTTTACATTTAGCATTAGAGAATTCAAGTTAAATGAAAAACCAAAGAGGCGGCATATGAGCTTTACATTACTCTTTTAGTCTTTTTCACGAACACAAACACTTTTGTACAATAATTTTTTTTACCTTGTTTCTACAACGCCAACAAAACTCAGAGATGTTTTGTCCATTTGTCCACATTAGAGCCTCAGTGATGGCAGCATTATAAATCACATTTAGAAATGTTGTGTATTACTGTATACATGTTATAGCATTTTTTTGTATGATATTCTTACACCATTATAAGATCCAAGTAGCGGACAGTTTGATATCTCACAGTTGCTTGAACACAATCTTGTCCCCTATGTGTGTATTTCACACTCAGTGAAACAGAGAGAGAGCGAGCTGCTGTTTAATCAGCACAGGAAGAACCTGCTGTGGGTCTGTCATCGCTGCCATTTGGCTCGCACAAAACCCTCGGAAAACACAATTTTATGTTTTGTTATTTCACTGAGATCACTGATTAACAATGAAACTCTTTTCTTTTTGGCCCGGCAGCTGTGAAAGGATGAAGCAGGACATACAGGCAGGTGGTTGGCAGGCGCCGGCATAAACTGCATCCTATGACAGAATGAGTGCTACTGTATCAGGAAGGTGATCAGATAATGCTCCGAACGTGTTTTATAAATCCATCATCCATCATAAATCTTCCTTATGGGCCAGTAATTTCCATTATCAGGAACAGTTACCATGTTAGCCCATATGGACGTTATATATAGTCAACAATGGCGCAAGATTGGATGATAAATTGAAAGTGCCTGTGAAGAGATATGCTGTTATGTAAAAAAAAAAAAAAAAGACTTCAGTGTAAGAGGAGCACGGACACACCTGGAGCCTCCCAATCCATTTGCGTATGAACATCAATAGAGAGCATTTCTATGCATCATGTCTGGTGTTCCCGTCCTTTTCTTCTATTTTTAACAAAATTTTCATTACATCACTACCTGGTGTCAAGTTGTGCATGGATGATGATGTCATCTGGGTGAAGTAACTGGCTACACTTAAAGGATGTTCCCAGAAACTGGTCTGGAAAAATGTTCTTTAACTTGACTCTATAATCTTTGTTCATTCTATTCAGCCATTGACACGTATGATTAGAAACTAAAAACACTTTCCATTCACTTCACCTGAGATGATGATGAATGAATAGCATTACATCACATATACATACTTTACTTTTCTTTTTTTCTTACATCAGTGTAACCTAAGACCTCGACTCATTTTCTCTCAGATTTCATTACTACAAACACACCATTTAGAGACAAGTTCAGATCTTTTCCCTTTCCTCCTCTCAATTTACTTGCTCTCATATCTGTATGCGTATTGTTGACATTGGCTTGACTTGCTCATTGTTTGGGATCTCATACACCCCAACTGATTGATATGTAATACTGAGAATGATCATTTCAAAGCATTTTATTTTCTCCTTTTTTTCCCCTTTACTTCTAACTATATTGGGTAAAGAAGTATTCAAGTCTAGATATTTTCACAGTAAAAATATCAATAAAACAGTATAAAAGTCCTGTTTTCAAACTCAGACCCAAGTAAAAGTACAAGATAAACAAAATATAATTTAAGTAACAAAAGTAAAAGTATTTATTATGCAGAATGGCCAAAATTATATCAATACATATAATATCACTCAATTATGAATAGTGATGGCTTTATACACAGTGGAAACCACTTACAGTGATCGTGGTTACAGTGTTCAGTCTCTCATATAGATCAAAAGCTTGGAACAGGGATGTACAAAAGCTGAATAAATGATTTGCTTATGTTCATCAGTTAGTTCACTTACAGGTTTATTTTGGGTATTTTCATACATGATGATGTATGGACAACTATTTAAAACTATAGTAATTCTTTTTTTCTTACTTTACTCCCATGGTACTTTGCCTTGCGGTATCCCATCTTCTCCCAGTTAGCCACGTGAGTCTGGTGCAGCATGCACATTGAAATCATGACTGGAAGGAGAAAATCATTTTCTCTCAATTAAAAATCTTTCAACTTTCTGACAAACTGCCAGAAAAACAAGCCAGATAGATGCAGCAGTAAATGTGCATGGCATGGGCACATGCGCAAAATTGTGATCATCACAAGTGTAGTACTTGAATAAATGCACAGACACTTCTGCTTTTCACTACTATTAAAACCTAGTACATATGTATAGAAAAAATGTAAGCAGCCTGTTATTTGGCTACAAACTGGACAGAACATGAACATCTCTCTCCACAGCAGCAGCCCACACCCTGACCTCTGATCTCACGCTCTGCCTTTTAAGAGCTTTTCACTCTGCTCGTGGTGGAGACATTTCTAATGGAAGTGCCACTTTACCGCCATCCCTTGCTACTGACAATATTAAAATGTTCACATTAACAAGTAAGTTAGACCTCAAGTCCCATTGTGCTCCATCTCCTCCGCAGACACCCTCCTCGAGCCCACAGCTCAGTTTCCCAGAAACCTGATCCACCGCTGCCTGCAAACCTTGACTTTAAATCCACCCTTCATCCCATGCTTCACCTTTCCATCTCCTGTCACCTGTTGTGTGTCGGTTGCATTGCGTATCATATTTGTGTCTGAGGGGAGTACCTCGATCCATCCAGCCAACCTCAACTGTAGTCAAGGCGAGTGGTTAATGGGAGGTCTGTTTAAAATGGGTGTCTGTTTTCTTCATTAGACACAACTTTTAGAGGGTGATCGGGGGAAGTCTAGGGCATCAAACCCCAAGATACTTCACCCTCCTCAGACAAACTTTGGTTTCGTCTGCCACAAAGGGGAGCAGTGTTTAACATTTTAAACAAGGACCATTATTATAAAGCTGCAAAAGTAAGAACGGGTGTGAAATCTTTCAGTCTTTCTGAAGATTTGGTGAAAGAAGAAGTTTTTCTAACAGTGGATAATTTTAGAATCCTACAGTTCAGCTGAGCAAGAAATAATTTAGGGAACAGATCTTACTTGGAACTTACTTCAGTCTAGTAGTCTGCTAATAATATTATGCAGTCATCCAAACACTGTGGGGGTTTTTTTGCTCAGGTCTTCAGATACCTGATACTGAAATATCTGCTTCTGAATTAGTTAGTGGTGCTCACAGCAATGAAAACATCTATCAGCTGATTATTTCCTCTGTGGGAATAAGTTCTAATGAAAGGGTTTAGTGTAAATTTTCCAATGCCCTGAACACTCAAGTTCATATTCATTGAATTTCTCTTAACTGGAACACAATGTTCAGCAAGTGTAGATGCTTTAAGACAAACACATTTTGCACTCTGAATTGAGGAAAAGATGAGGAAACTGATACCAGTCTCGTGTCTGTGTGCTAAATAGGAATCCAGAGCCAGCAGGCAATTAGCTTAACTTAGCATAAAGACTGGAAATGAGGGGAAACTAGCTACGCTGTTTGTGTCCAGGAGTTTCCATGCTTCTGTATAAAAATGTTTAAAAAATGACAGGAGGGTTTGACAGAGCTGTTTTCCACTGCTTCCAAGCTGAGCTACCAAACTTGTGGCCAGCTTCATAGTTAGTGACTTAAGAACAAGCAATTGTTCTTAATCTTCTCATCAAACTCTCTGCAACAAAGTAAATAAGTGTTTTTCCAAAAATGTCTGATGGCCTGATGGATGCTCGGAGCAGCTGGACGATCCAAACAAGATGTGTGATTGTGGTCGACTGCAAAAGGTCTCAGTCTCCCTGAGTGTACTGAGAAACTAACAAAATGTCATCTGATCGAGGTTGGGCCAGCTCACGGACTCCAGAGGTAAAAGTTCTTGCTAGAATATTCTAAAAGGAGCTTGGATGGCACCAGAAGGCTCCTCTCCACCTCCCTCCCTACTATATAGATAGCGGACAGATGGAACTAGGCTGTCGCTTTGCTAAAGTTAGCCACGCAATTAGTTCACACACTAATTAGCTGTGAGAGGAGCAGAGGCGCACCAGATTTCCCCAGTGTCAAAAACCCGTTTCCCAGCCCTGAATAAGAGTAAATGAGGTCCTGGCAGCAGCAGCAGGAAATATCCAAAAGGAAAAACATGGCAGCTCCTACGATACAAAAAGGTTTATGAAACGGTGTGAGTGTGGTTTGGCTGTGGGAGATGAGAATGGAAATTTGAAATCTTAATCAAATATTTCACATATTGCATAACCAGTGGTAACCAGAACTATCTCCACTTCAGAGAACTCGTGGGGGTCATGAACCCCACAAGAGGACAAAGATGAGGGGGCGGGGATCAACGGGATCTCCTGCTTAAATCCTCAGGTAGAATAAGATTTCTTATAACATTTATTTATTATCAGCTAATTCAAGACATGTAAAAATTACTTACATGAAACAAAGACAAAAGATCACTCCTCTTTTCATCATACATGCGAGTGATGACAAGGGGATGCAAGTAGACAATAGGAGCTTTGTACTTTTGTACTTTGCACTGCCAGACTCATGATTGACATAAAGTATGTTTGCAGAACCAGATATATTCTCTTTCTTAGACCACCCTTTTTTGTCAGAACCTTCATTACCCAAAATGCATCAAAATTGCCAACAATTCAGTTACAGACTCAGGATGTGTAATGCTAGTAGCTCACATCTCTTTAAACTCATACACATATATTTTTTAACTTGTTTCTTCAGATGTAACTAATGTTGTCTAAAGTGACATCAACTGAGACTATTTATCAAACTGCCTTTTTTTCACATATGCACTGGTACATAGCGTTACCTGTAAACAAATGGATGTGTAAAATTAGTGAAGTTCCCCTTTATGGGACCTCAAATGTGTTGGAAAGTGAATAACAAACAGTTCATTTAAAAAGTTTTTGAGGTTACAATATCAACACAAAATACATCCACAGTGTAAAATGTTGTCAACGTATGTTTTAGTTGAGCTGCAATTCTGATATAACTCAAAGTAGCTCTCCCTCATACTGCCCTCTTTGCTCAACTTAGTTTGCCTAAAATGTGGTTTTACTTTAAGGCCAGTGATTCCCAGGAACACCACATTCCCACAACTTTGTATTTGTTAGTACTTCTAGCCAAGCATAGCAAGAAAAAATAATGTCCAGTGAGTGTTGCCTCAGTCTGTGCACGTTTGTGTGTGTTGGGTGAGCACATGTGAGTCAGTGTGTAGTGGGGTGAAACTGCAGGCCCAAGAATGTGGAAGAGATATAAGACAATTAAAGCTCTGTTAAGGGAGTGCAGCGCTGGCAGGCATCTCACATCAGGTGCAACAGAGACCCGACAGTGGAGCGCTCTGGGCCGGTGAGCAGATCAATGTCACATGTATCGCTTATCATGGACAGGGCCAAATGCTTCACTTGACTGACACTCTGGACACATTAGACATTCATAATGGACACGATTCATGAGAAGGTCAACCTTAAATGACATGCCTGTGATTTAAAAAAAAAAAAAAAAGGAGCTGCTTATCTTCTACGACTTCTGTTGGGATTACTGCTGTTTGCGTTGATTTTTCTGGCCTCATCCACTGATCAGGTCACATGGTGAGAGGCAGTTTCATAGCTTTGTCTTAAGTGAAAGAATCCAACTAATATAACTGATACCATACCAGTAGGATGAGTCATTTTTAGTTTATTTCAACAGGTGCCAGAAGGAACATAAATCACGCACTTAATCTGGGCTTGTTCTTTCAGTCAAATCTTTAGGGGGACATTTAAATATTTATTCTCTTCTGACTCAGAGAAGAATTGGGTTTCCTACCAATACAGAGCATAGACTTCACATTGTTATTTCTCTGACAGTGGAGAAGAAATTCTCTGGCATGAAATGAAAGCGGAGGAGGTCTCACTGGAACATTAGCTATTCATGCACTTGTACTCCCCTGGAGGGACAGGATCAGGAATCCCACCCATTTACCAGAAAAAGGCAACGTCTCAAGAAAACTGATCCACATCTGAAGGCCTGGGGTGGAGCCAGCTTAGCTGTGTTTCTTTCACGTTTTCTTTTTACTACTTGCTTTTCTACAATGCTTTTCAACATTATCTAAGAAGGCATTAACTCTTTCTTTCCCAGCGATTTAACTGTCACCTCTATTCAGAGGGGCTGACATTCAAAAGAAACAGTAAATGAAATAGAACTACCTCCCAAATCTCCAAGGTCAAAATGTTCCCTTTCTGAAGGATCATTTCTTCACTTTTGTCCACAAAAGATGTCTGAAATTGCTTCACACTGCATGTTCATCATTCCATAGATAAACAGAGCATACCAGCAACACCTGGTCCTTGATACAAGACATGAGACATTGTGTACAATGTTACATACACAAGGCATGTCATGGTACTGTCATGTGTTCATGTCTATGTTTTTTTTTCATTCAAAATGGTTCTTAATAAGCATTATATCCACTGTCGTTTAAACCTTGTTTTGATCTCCATCAACTCACTTTTGCAGCTTGAGGCCCCACTACATTCACCAGCTAGACGTTAACTGTGTCTGTCTGCTGTTTGGTGCTGAGCAGATACCCTATAGTACAGTGGGTTTGTCAGAGTTTGTTTGTTTTTTTTTTTACATAGAAACAGCTGCTAGATACACAAGAAAAATGATGTAGAGATAGAGGAGAGTGAAACAAAACATGATAAAGATAAAATGATAAGCAAAAACATGCTAAAATGCTCCTTAGAGCCAAGAGGAGCTGTAAAGTTATAATAAATAATAAACGCACAGTTTATTACCCAACACTCAATCCCCAGTCAAACCACTGGCATATTGTTTTATTTACCCCCTGTAACCACACGCCGATCCCCGTGATTCCACCCATGACCATCCCAGCCGAAAGGCTCCATCTTTGACTCCAAGTATTGACAACAATGTCCCCACAGCGCCAGATGGAGAGTCATAAATCAGGGGCCCATGCACACCCAGGAGAGTCCATAAATAGTGTAACAGTTCTGTGGGTAAAGACATCATGGCAAGCCCCTGGTGCCCCAAGGGTCCCGAGGGCTGAGGCAGCATGTGAGCCACTAGCCCATAACTCTCCCATTCTTCTTGTGACAGAGAGCCTTTTTATGCTCTCATTTACTTGTGAGTAAATCATAGAGGGGAAACACTGCCATGCACTTTTTCTTCAGCTCTGACCAGTGATGATGGTGGGTTGTCTGAAAGCGTTTTGCAGAGATATACCAGATGCCTGGGTGGAGATTGTGTGTGAGTGTGTGTGTGAGTGTATGTGTGTCTGTGTGTGTGTGACTAAGAGAAAGAGATAAGGATGCAGACAGGGACAATGAGACAAAAGTTATGTCCATGTAATTCACAGGAGTGTTTTCACCAGCACCGACGTTTTTCCACACAGAAGGATAGAGTAAGTGCCAGGAAGCGCTAAGGTCCCGAAACCTGAACTGATAACTGACCCGATACGATCTGTGCCACCTGTATTTGACAAACCACAGCCACCTTCTGCATCAAGCAAACAAAAACAATTTCCAGGAATTTCCTCTTTAGTCATACATTTTTATTTCAGACCAGACTAAATACACCTTTTATACATTTTTTTTAGTATATTCTCCTCCAGCACTCTCACCTTTGTAATCTGTACTGTAACAACAGTCAGTTAAAGCCAGTTAAAGTCCACATACAGATACCATATTATGAGATACACTTAATCCCTCATTATTATAAAAAGGGGTTCAGGCATGGTAATAGTCTGAAGGGTCAGGCAGTTGTTGCAAGTCTGTTTCTATTAAACCTCCGTGAGCAAATCTATTTTCTGAGGCACCTATGACACTCATCTGGACCACAACAATGCCCCCTTTCTCCTCTCCGCCTCACGCTTGGCTGGGTCCTCTGAATACGACCCAGGGCGAAATAATCCATACCCCTGAACCCCCCACACGGCACTCACATACACAGAAACACACACGTGAATACACATGTTGGCACTTAAATGGTCACACGTGTTGGGGCTCACTGCAAGCGCAAGTCTCACGTCTTGTAGAATTTACCAGCGCACACCTCCAGCACTAAGCCAAAGCAAACACCTACATGATATATTCACACTTGGGAGCAAATACAGCACATGCCTGCAGCAGTGGAGGCAGACAATACACATTATACATGTAGGAACATCTTGACCAAAAAAAGTATGATTAGAAACTAAAAACACAACAATATTGCAACACTGCCCCAATGTGGAGATGTTGAAGAAATACAAATATTTTGCTTCATGGATTTTCTTAATTGTTTCATTTAAAATGTGTAAAGAAAAATTACTTCTTTTCTTGGTAAGCACATCTTTTTAGTTTATCAGTATCATTCTGACCCACATTGACTCAGCTGGCGTCCAAGGTCCTCTCACTAAAGTTAAAACAATAGACTCACTGTGTGTATCTGTCAATTATTTGCTTGAATCACCTATTAAGCCATAAACAGGTTGTAACATTCAGACTACATAACACTGAATTGTGCTTACATATGAGTATCTTCAAACTTAATCCACACAATTGCTCCATATAAATATCTACATAAATCCCATTGCGTGTCACTTCATATTTATGTAACACAATAGTTTTACAACCTATAGCCAACTCATTTACTTTGAATATTTTCCAGAACTTCCGTTTTAATAAATTTATGGCCAGTCCAAGAAAAAATATAATCTGTTGTTGTTTTTTATATTCACTCATTCATTCATTCATTCATTCATTCATTCATTCATTCATTCATTCATTCATTCATTCATTCAACTTAATTTAAACAAGGTGGTTGAATAGGAGCAATTCAGTCTCTTTTGCATGAGCAACCAGTGTATAATAAAAAATTGAATCAGTGGTGTGGTACTGGCAATGAGTGTTTGATGTCTGAGATCTGTGTTATAAGTGTAGGATATGACGCCATAATGACTCTAATTTAATAGTGTTGACTCTGCAGAACACAGCCATAGAATAAACATTCAGGTTGTCATAGTACACATTTTATTTATGTTTGTACATTTAAAAAAGTGCAATCAGTTTCTGTTGTGTACTCAGTTGTGGAGGTTTGATAGGAAGAATGAACATTTATGAATCAGGATGTATCTGTATGTTACTGTGTTTTGCCTGTTAAATAATTTAGCAAACTCCTGTGATATAACATATTTAAAATCAAAATAGAATTATTTGTTAAGAGAAAGTCTTAGGAAGTCTTTGAGATACAGCACACTGCTTAAGTTTCTGTGTGAACTGCTGATAAGCAGCATTCAGTGTTCATGCTAAATAGCAGCACTGTGACCATCGTCACAGAGAGCGAATATACAGCTGAGTCCTGGATGGGATCCATGCTTCATACAATCTATCTTGTCTTCAGCCTGCACGTTGAAACTTCCTGGATGTTCACCTTGGCTAACCACAGAAACAAGTAAGAGTTCATCTTTTCATTTTACACTTTAGACAATTATATGTGCTAAATAGCTACTTTTTTTCAATAGCAGGCTGACTACAACATTTCTAAATACAAATATTTGCAGCTTTTCTTTCAGCCTTGTGTTTGTGTCTATTGCTACAAATAACTGATGCCTCTGCATGTGGAACAATATTTTTGCTTTTTCCTATTTGTTTAGTTTTCCTACTTGTTTAGTGTTATTTGTATCCATTTTGCTGATTTAAAGCATTGATGTGGATAGAAGATGAGTAATTGATTACCATGTTTATACTGGGCTATTTCTCTGTTATACATATAAGACAAATATACTACATAAAATCAGCTCATTGCATTGATCTAAGATGCAACAATTGTTCTATGTTGGTGTTCTTGTTTAAAGCTTTACCGAGTGCTCAAGTTTGCTTTCTTTTCTTTTCCAATAATGTAATTATCGCAACTAACTATTTGACCTCTTCTTTTGGGAAATTTGTTGTCTATGAAAGGAATAATTCCTTACTGCTCTTCTGTAACATCCAGTGTCTGCACTACTAATGTTTATTTACCTCTCAGAGAGAATGTATTCTCCCTTTGACGCTGGCCTCCCTGCAGCAAGTTGGTTTGCTTTGATAAGAGATTGGAAGTGGTGAGGTCACCATTTGGACTCCTTATCTTTAGAGCCATTTAAAGGGTCGGTTCCCTATGCCGGCTCTTTAACACGCTGTTAAATACGTCATCGCTCTGGGTATTTTCACACTTTATTGTTTCATTCTTTGAGGTGACTGAAGGACAGATGCTGGAACTTGTTAGAGACTATGTTCATTAGTACTGTTACTTACAATACTGTTACAGTTACTTATGCCAATATCTGTGCAGTTTTTAAATTTAGTGCTGTATATATGCAACTATGTCATAGGAATACAGGTATACAGCTGAAAACAGTGTCTCCAAAATCTTGAAACAAACAGATACCATTTGTTAGTTTATATGTAATATAGGATTGAGGCTTGCAAATGTGCTTAAACTAACATGCACTAACTTTATTGCAAGTTAAATCTCAATGAACAAACTTCACATTTCACACTTTTTTAATGGGGTACCCTTCACCAAATGAGCCATCAGAGGGCGTCATCTCTCCAAAACATATTCTTCACTGAGAATAGGATAGGACTGAGGATAGACTTCTATAGAACTCTGCAATTCATGTTTTTTTCAAGGGAGCCCTTAATCTTACTGTAATTTTGCCTTAACGCAAAAAAGTGCCTCATTAAATCAATACCTGTGGGAAAGAGAGATGGGGGCATCAGAGAGAGTAGAAAAGAGATTATATCGTGCGTATGAGTGTGTGCCCGCAAGCTTCAAGGCCACCCACACATGAGTTCAAGAGGATGGGGTTAATCTGTCTGCTCAGACAGCCGTGGCCATGAGCAGGCCGGGAGGAGGGAGGAACTGCATAATCTGATGTCCCGCCTGCCGCTCACCCAAGCCTACAATGGTCTGGACAGGGAAGAGTGTTGCTCAGGATAGCTGCCCTAAATGGATTACAGGACAGCGCATGACAGTGAAAGGGCACCTGGACACACATAGACATATGACTACGCGCACACACACACTATACACGCAGGTGCACGAGTGGAGGAGATTAGTCAGTAGTGCATTATTCACCCCCACAAGGAGCTTAAACTCATTTCCAGCAGAGAGAGGCTAAAGGTGTTTCGAGACGCTCTGCTTTCTTGACACTTCTCTGTCGTATCTCTCAATATATCAGTTCTTTCTAACCTTTGACCTTTTACAGTTGACCAGCTAAATGATTCCCTTTTCTTCCAGATATCTGTTTCACTGAAATCTGACTTGAGTATCAGGTGTGTGAGAGCCGCTACGACAGGAAGATGGAGCCAGACTCGAAGGCAGACCCGGAGTCCGAGGCCCAGAAGTCAGACAGCACCGAGCTGGGGAGCGCGGACGTGTCCGGGTTCGAGGTAACTGCCGACCGGCTGGAGCAGCTGATGAAGAGCATGGAGGTCCTGCTGTCGGACGTGGAGCAGCTGCGGAGCCACTGCAGCCACCAGGCCACCGAGCTGATGAGCGCGGCGGTGGAGCTGAGGCAGCAGCAGGACGACCTGAAGGAGAGTTACTCTGAGCTGGCCCGGGAGATGCAGGAGATCATGGATACTGTGGACGACCTGTTCAACACCAAGATCGCCTTCGAAACCAAAGAGAAGCAGGCACAGAAACTGAACCGGCAGCTCTGAGGGAAAGAGAGTGTCTGACAGACTTTTTTTCTCACAGAAAGGAGAACACTCAAACTGTTTGCTGGGTGTGTGTGTGTGTGGGAGGGGGGGAGTCTGGGGTGCGTGTATCAGGATTTGGACGGTGTGAGTGTGGATGTGGGGTGAGATGATGAGGTTTTCACGGCTTTAAATCGTCGCTTTAATTAGATTCTTAAATGGCATTATATAAAGTTTTTGTTGTGCAGCTTGTACTTTTTAGATCTGACAACCAGTCTCACTGAAATAAGATTGTAAAAAAAAAAAAAAACTTGATTCTGTATCACTACGCTTAGCCAAGAAAGTCTAACACAAGGTGTGCAGCCTGAAAAATACCCATAAAGTTCGAGCACCACCTCGCTGTCAAAGTTTTAATAAAAACTTGACCATTGTTGCATTGTTTTCATGCTGGATTGTCGTGTGTTGCTGTCTTGAACGCGGGTCCAACCTGCACTGCGTGTCAACAAATGATTTACTCTCACTTCTGCTGTCATCTGATTTATTTTTTCTCTTGCCCACCCGCTGACAAACACATGCATCGCAGCTATTATTTTCCATCACCAAGATATACTGGATGTGCAGTTAAGACAAAAGTATATATATTATGCTCCACCAGCTTCGCCTCTGCTGAATTTCTGGCACAGGAATGTCGCTCCTCACTGACGGCTGTTGGTACAGCATCCTTCTTCTCTTCCCATCCAGGCTGTGGTTTCTCACGAAAATAAACCTAAATAGAGCCTTAGGGCCATCTTTACCTCGCACCAGCTCCTCTTCTGTGATTTGTGGGTCTGTACTTAGTGGTTATGGGACGTGTGAAAGGGACATTCAGTGGCCAACAATCTAAAAAAAAAAAATCAATCAACAGAAAACTTCACAATCTCTTTCACCCTCAGTCTCATTTTAATGGTGTTTCTCATGCAACGGCTTTGATGGATATTATTGCTTTAATCTATGAATGCAACCTTTTAATTACATTGATTGAAATAATCTCTTCCTGTCCCTCTGTATCACAACAAATTTTTTATTCGAGTGTTCTTCTTTTTCACTAAAATATGTGGCTGCTAACGAAAAGGCTTCATATAAAACTACTACTGGTCTCATGGTCTGGGGGCGTGAATTGCAAACACCCTGTTCCAAATATATAAGGACTATATAAGTAGTCACACTTTACATTCAAAGAAAAAAAAGGGGAAAAAAGGAGTTTAAATCGTTGGGGGGGCGGAAAAGCACCCTGTGTGGTTGAAACCTGACACTTTATGGGTTGTGGTGTTAGTGAGCAGAGAGGATGAGGAGGGAGAAAGCTGGGTGTCAGTGCCTACCTTCACTCCTGAGGTGCACAGCCCTCTGCACTGCTGGTCGGCCAGCTTCGAATTCACTTCAAGAAGGTAAGACGAATTATTTGCTATTAGGTCTTTGATGCATCCAGATGACATATTTCAATGCAATTCAGACGTTATAAACATTAGCAAAAAGAAATACAAGGATCAGCTGAATTTGTGATGATCATCATTTATCATTTGTGGATTACTGGATTAATTGCACCCACATTACTCATAATGAAGAGAAGTATTTGTATTGAATTTGAGGTATTTGGTTGCTGTCCTCATAGGTGCTCCTGCAGTAACTTCTGGTGACCATGAACATCTTTCAAATCCTGGGTCTCCTCCAGCTGGTGATTGTGCCTGCTTTCACTGTGAGCCTCACTTTTATTGCATTATCAAGAATATTCTTCCATCTGAATGGCAGTAATAAGCATTGTGGTGCAAACTGAAATGGCAAAGAAGGCTAAGAACAGTATGTCCTAAATCATTGAAAAAAAAAAAAAAAAGGCAAAGCACACGTGCCAGCAGCAATGCTGTTTATATGTGACAGAGCGGGTTTTTACACACATTATGCAACATGCAGGGACAGTTTGTGGCCAAATGTTCCAGCTTCTATTTTGGTGCCTGTAGCATGCTTTTAGTGTGTGTTAGCGGTTTGAGGTGGGCTGCGATATGGTGTGTGAGAGCGTCATGTGTTCCAGATGCTGAAGCGTGAGATTTATTTTTTCTTGATTTATTTTTTTTGTTTGTTGGTTTTTACAGCGGCCAGCTGATGACTACTGGGGAGAGTTTGGAGCCTACGGGCCCTGCAGCCGCACCTGTGGCACAGGAGTGTCAGTGAGAACCAGGAAATGTATTACTTCAAGGTAGAACATAAGTGTAGAGTGTTTGAATTGGATAATTTTCTCATCAATTAAAGGGGGTCCGTATGATGGTTTTGTTTTTTCATTGTCTTTTTAATTTTATTTCCTGCTGTATTCTTTATAAAAATATTTTTAAAAGAATTATGCAGATGATCTGGATTTAAATGTTTTATGCTTTGCACAGGAGACATTTTTGGCTCACATACAAATAGCATTCTTTTCCCTCTCTTGCAGGACAGATGGAGGACACAACTGCGTAGGATCCTCCAAATCCTTCCGAACCTGTAATACACATGTAATTATCCTTAAACAATTACTTGCCTCTTCATAAATTCACACCCACCCACAAACCGCACTTATGTTTTCTAAAATATGCAAACAATCCAATATTATTTTTTCGTTGCAGGCATGTCCAGTAGGATCCAGGGACTTCAGGGAGGAGCAGTGCTCCCAGTTTGACAGAATGGACTTTCAAAACAAACGTCACACATGGGTTCCTTACTATGGAGGTCTGCATAAACGATACTTTTTTATTAATAATATTATTAATAATGACATTATGAGTTATGTTACTGTGATTTTCACCTTGGTCTGACACTCTGTATTGCAGTATATAAAACGCACTGGTTCGCAAACATATTAAAATGAATGCAGATATCAGTTGAGCCACATCTGTGATTGCTTTGTATTGCATACATTGCCTCATGTATTTTTTCATGATTTTATTTGTTCTGCAGCATCCAATCCGTGCGAGTTGAACTGTGTCCCAAGAGGAGAGAACTTCTTCTACCGCCACAGACCTGCAGTGGTTGATGGGACACCATGCTATGTGGGCCGCACTGATATCTGTGTGGATGGCATCTGCAGGGTAGAACAAAACATATTGTACTGTATTGTTGATAAAATATGACATGATATGATATGACAATGATATAGTCTATTTTTTTTATTAGTAGCTTTTATTTACAGGAAGGTGAATGAATGAATAATAATTTGCCTCTCTCCAGATACTGACTCATGTAGAGTTCATGGGCTTGGATGACGACACCAACTCAGTACACTCCGCTGCTCCAGTTGTCGTCGCTCCTCACCCGAGGGAGACGCTCACGTACATTTACAAGACCGGTGTCTATGGCGAGTGCTCCGCCACCTGCAGCGGAGGCATGCAGTATCGCAGCGTGCAGTGTTGGGCTCAGGACCCAGCTAACCCCCGTGTGGTGGAGGAGTCTCACTGCATCACCCAGCGCCTGCAGAGGCCGCAGAGCCAGCAGGCCTGCAACATGCATCCCTGCGCTGAGTACAGTGTCTCCAGCTTCAGCGTGGTTTGTACATTACAGCAGAGAGCTTAACTTACACATTTTGACGAGAGGGAGCAAGGCAATGACAAACAGTTTCCAGTCACTGGAATTTGAAGCATATTTGTCCTGTCAAGAACAAGATACAGCAAACAGTTAACTGATCAATGCCCGTTGTCCAAAAGGGGTAGGGAGACATGCTATAAATACTATAGTATTATTATGGTGAGAGCTGATTTGTCAGTGATTAAAAGTGTTATTATTTTATTGTGATACTGACTGAATTGATGCATGTGGTGCTCAGTGCTCGGTGACTTGTGGGGAAGGCCAGCAGATGAGGGAGGTGGTCTGCGTGGGACCGGGGGGCGAACGTTTGGCTGAGCACGCCTGTAGTGGTCTGGCAAAACCTCCTGCCGTACAGACCTGCCGTAGACCCGCCTGTCACACACACATCACCTGGCACGTGACCGACTACGGACTGGTAGGTGAAACAGAGCAAAAAAAAAAACCCACATCTTCTCCCCTTTGCCTCTACATTGTTCAC
The DNA here is from genome assembly GCA_037176925.1 of Amniataba percoides. Lineage (NCBI taxonomy): Eukaryota > Metazoa > Chordata > Actinopteri > Centrarchiformes > Terapontidae > Amniataba > Amniataba percoides. The sequence goes on along the minus strand of JBAJHX010000031.1, from coordinate 8,697,851 downwards.
CCTCTCATTTCCCATCTCTGCAGTGCACCAGAAGCTGCGGTGGTGGCGTGAGGGAGAGGAGAGTGGGCTGTTTTGACACGGATTTGAACCCCTACCCAGAGGCCCGGTGCGGAACAGCCGGCAGACCCGTCTCCTTGGAAACATGCAACTCACAGCCCTGCCCCAGAGCGCAAAGTGAGCCAACTCTCCACTTACACACACATTGTTTTTTTGTTTGATTGCATGTGTTAAATCACCACTGTACTCTCCCTTTAGCTGTCCCAAGTGTACAAGACCCAAGGGCACATGAAACCACCAGGAGAGGATTTGTGCCCCATGTTCCAGAGGACCCTTCAGGTATGTGGAGTATGAGGATGTTTTGTTAAAATGTCGCCTCTACCTTTGCATGCTTGAACATGCAATTATTTATATGTGTGTATGTGCAGAAAGCGGTAGTGAGGAATTTTAAAAAAACAAGTGCACAACCAGTTATTTGAGCTCAGGTATTACTCAGATTGTTTGTGAATGAATTCATCCTCGGGCAGTAAGGAAAAGGTGCCTTTATGTTGTAACTGCTGCCGTCTAGACTGTGACTGTGCTGCTTTCTCATTGCTGTCTTGTTCCTCTTTCACACACACAAACCCCATAATGCATTTTTTCTTACCTTACTGCTGAAAGTCATATTTAGATTCTACAAAATATATAGAGCCAAATTAAACTGCTGCCAATTTTAACCTTAAACCCTCAGAAAAGGATAAACACATCTTCACAGGTCTGCGGCCTTTTCAGCAGTATACTTGTTTGCCCATGTCTGTGTTTACTTGCTTTAGCTTCCAGGCCACAGACAAACACTGCATATGAGCTCTACCCTTCTGTGGTTGGTCCTTACTGTGCGCAGTCAATGTATGGCTGCTGTCCTGATGGCCACACCTCTGCCACGGGGCCCAGGAACGAGGGCTGCACCACGGACGACTGCGTCCGCAGCAGGTAACTCAGATTCCTTGATCCAGTTCTCTTCGCCAGCAGGAATGGTATATTGGCTCAATTTAAAATGTCTCCTAGATTAAAACAAGATCTCTCTTCCTTAGGTTTGGCTGTTGTTTGGATGGAGTGACTGCAGCTCAAGGGTTTGGAAGGGCTGGATGTCCTGAATACCAGGCAGTTGTGGTAGGAATCACATGCGTTCCTCATTTTATTTCAGTGAATAAAAGCAGTTAAATGTCACTGTTTTATGAAAGGGGATCCCCACTGATTTCACAAGTCAAAGTCAGTTTACCTTTTGGTGAAAATGCTTCTCAGCCTTCACAAATAAATGTATTTTCTAATTTGGCTCCAGAGACATTTAGGCTTAAGTTTTGAAAAACTAAACAAAGTGATGTCATAGTGATGTCATTAGTCGTTATCTTGCTTTTGAGTAAAAATACACACAAATAAACAGAAAGCTTGAATTGCATATCAAGGGTGTGCAGTCTAAAATATATTTCAATAGGTAGGAAGGGTTTAAAGAAAGATGCTGTTTAATTGCATTATGAGAAGTGTAGGATCCACTGTTTTTGTAGCATGCCCCATATTAGTACCCAAAAATCAGGATCTCTCGCCCTCTGGTGTTCAAATTTTGATCATCACACTTTTAATCTGTCTCTCATATCTCTTGGCTTTTTTTCATAGAAGCCTCATTGTAGCCTCTAAATAATCCTTCTTTATCCAGGATATAATTCATAATTACTGAGTGGCTACACAGAAGATTTACTATCTCTGTCTTTATGTTCTTTTCCCTGATCAGCACACCTCACCTGCTGCCCCTCCATCCACTGGTAATGTGTGCTCCCTGCCTCGCGATGAGGGCCCCTGTGATACTTGGAAGGTCCGCTTCCACTATGACTCAGGCACTGGCAAATGTACTGAGTTCTGGTATGGGAGCTGCCAGGGGAATGCTAATAACTTTGAGTCCCTGGAGGCCTGCCAGGCAAAGTGTGGTGGTGTGGTGAGGGAGCCCCCACCTGCACCCCGCAGAGGGACCCCAAGGAGAGAGTCACCCAGGGGTGCTCTTAGGGCAAGGGCATAACTATGCTTGCCATGAATACTTCCAAATCAAGGAATAACCGGAGTTCACATGTAGTATTTACATATATGAAGACACATACAAAAGTACAAAACTCACCACATCCCACCATTTATTTAAAGATCAACCTTACATTACAAATGACGCTTTCACATTTTAACTGATATGAGCACTACCCAAGTATCTGATATTATCTTTGTCATCATTTTGTGATGCTCAGCATATTCCTTCATGTACTGCATATTACATAACAGATCAGAAGTAAAATAAAACTATGTCAGTGTGATTTTTCAAATTAACGAATAAATTGATAAATAATCAATAAATTTTCAGCTACCCAATAATCTAATAAAACAGGTGTGTACTTCTTTTGTTCCATTTGGTCTTGCATTGTTTCCAAAAATGGACTTTCACATGCATTTGATAATGCTTTTATTAAACTATTGGTCAGTTTTTACTAAATAAAAGACAACGGTGTAACTAACTATGTGTAGTGAAGTACTGTAGTTAAATTGAGTTTGGGGATAAAAATGTACTTGAAGCATCTCATTTTCTCTTATTTTACTCTTCTACTTTTTAAATCTACTCTGCTCTACTTTATTTCAGATGTGCATATTGTAATTACTCTACGACATTTATTTGACATCTTGAGTTACTTGCTACTTTATGGATTAAGGTTCTACAAACAACATATGATCAGTTTATGAAATATAAGGCACTGTTGTAGATTTCAGCAGGAACAACAGCTGCAACATTAAAATACTAGTCGCACATAAATGCATCAGTAATGTTTATCCTGTCATATAATATTTCAAATGATAAGGCTGACAGGATCCATTACAGTGCATAATAAGTATACTTACCTTTGATACCTATTTAGCTAATAATTAAAGGCATAACAAGTCAGATTTTGCAGTTTATAAACACAATAAAGCTGTCACATGTGCTTCTGGTGGTGTCCTTTGCTTCCAGTGTAGTGACTGGTCAGGTTCGCAGAGTCCCACACCTCACACCCTGTAAGTTGTTGTTGGCTGGGGGGTACATGCCACTGTCCAAAGTCCTTAACACTGAAAAAACAGGAAATACAGGCAGAGGGAAGAGTCCAGCGTTGTGACTATTCAGAAGGATTGTTTTTGTTTATATATTGTTTTTAAGAAAGTTTAAAAAATCACACCTTTAATGATGTAAACTTCAGTAAGATATGAATGCTGGACTTTTAATTGTTATGTAGTTTCACCTACAGACAGAATGTTTCTATGAAGATCACGAATAAGGCTGATCCTATCTTTCAAGGTCAGACTTTTATTTTGAAACAAACACTTTATTTTGAAGGCACTACCGTGTACAACTCGACTATGTCATTTCCCCTCACTATTTTTCCAGCAGTTAGCATCATCCCACGGGGCTTTTTGAAGCAATAACCTGCGGGGTTTTATTTGTTTTTTTTTTCTGTTTTACAACGCTGACAGATAAACAGGGTCTGCGGTCAGCACAAACATGGTAAGGGTGTTTTGTAATTAAATAGTTAAAATACCCGTAGTTTGACTTCATTAGCTCCTGTTATACCATCATAGCTAAGCTAACAAGCTACAAGGCTAACATTTGCTACTCTGGCAAACAATATCCAATTTCCTCTGCTATGACCACCTATTTTAACGTTAATAAAATCATATTTGTCTGTTTGGTTTAATATGATAAAAGATATTTTATGATAGAGTCAGCTGTCAGTCAGTGTTGCTCAAGGAATCCAGTTGGAAAACCTCAGGGAGAAGATTACAGTGCTTTTTGAATCAGAGCAAAAACAAAAAAAAAACGTGTGTAAGTTATTCAGGTGTGTCTGAAGAGTTGGCATTGTTGTGTATATTAAATATTATTAATCTTTACAGTCGCACACAATTTTGCTTGTCCAACCAACCAAGAGACCAGAGGGCCGCACATATGCTGACTATGAGTCAGTGAATGAATGTATGGAAGGTGAGTTTTATATAAGAAAAACAGCCTAAATCATGTTCATTTTCCAGCGCCATTAACGAAATTATAACAACAATATTCCCCAATGAGGTCACTGTAATGTATTAAATATAAGCAGAATGATGGCTTCCTGTAGGGTGAGATCCATGAATATCTTATTTATCTCTCAAACAAAAATTATTTAGGACAATTTACAGTTAAGGATCTCTGTGAAGCACAGTAAAACCAGTTTAATGTTTTTGTGTTTCAAAATACTTGTGTGATATTGTTTTTTTCTTGTTATTGAATAGTAAATATGCTGTACAGTGACATGTGTAGATGCAAAATGTACATGTACAGTTAAATTACTATGAGCTAGCCTGTTGAACTGTAATTAACCTAAACCTCTGTTTTATTAATTGATTGTTACTTACTTACTAACTTACTAGATTTGCCTGCAAAGAGCATGTGTTATTACTTCATAATATTTACTTTATATGGTATATAGTGAATTGCATAGTGCTTTTATTTACTTCACTTTTGCACGTGACTCTTATTAAAGTTCTTGTAAAAATGGTTGTATATATGAAATTACACTTATTTTTATCTGTACCATTCTAGCTATTTTATTTTGATGTACACTTTTAAAAACAGATTTGCCTCCATTCAGCATGTCCTGCTGCTCTCTTCCAGGTGTTTGCAAAATGTATGAAGAGCATCTTAAGAGGATGAATCCAAACAGTCCCTCCATCACTTATGATATTAGTCAGTTGTTTGACTTTATTGACGACTTGGCAGATCTGAGCTGTCTTGTGTAAGTATGACATGGCTGGTTAGCTCCTACTGAAATTAAATGAAACCTTGCATCGAATATATTGACCACTGACATTATTTTAATTTTCAAACAGGTACAGAGCTGACACTCAGACATACCAACCATACAACAAAGACTGGATCAAGGAGAAGATATATGTCTTGCTGCGGCGTCAGGCTCAGCAGGCAGCAAAGTGAAGGCATCAGTGAGGACTTGTCCTGTTGTACACATTTTGAAGGAGATTACTCTACAGGGGTTTGAAAAATGGGCTGAAGGAAGAAATTTGGGGCTTTATATAGAAAAGGAGTCGAGTTTGGCAGCATATGTATGTTTTAAATTTGTTACACTATGATGAGAAAGGGGCTAATGGCCGCACGGACTAATTTATTGATGGAGAGAGATCTGTGCTTAAAGACCGCGCCAGACACATTGTTTTGTCAGATTTTTAATAATCTGCTTTCAGTTTACCTTAAAGTTATGTGATGTGTGTATATATTTTTATATAAACACACACCTGTACTGGACAGTTAAATCTGAACCTGCTGTGATTTTTGAAAGCAGGCCATTAATTTATTTATTCTTAGATAAATGCCTGCCCGCCAATTTAATTGATACCAGATTTCATTTTCCATGTTTTACTTTACCATCATGTTGTAAACTGTTGTGTTTTTGTAAAAAAAGTTGTTTTTGCATAGAATTTCTTTTCAACTACCCGTGTCGTTGTTTTCTTTGATTTCAACGAAATAAACTATTGTTTCTGACTTGCTTCCATTCTTGCATATATAATCATTTGTATGTCAGTGCAGAAATCGCTGCTTGACCAGGATCTGCAACACTTTGCATCCAAGTACGTGTGAATCAGCTGCAAAAGGACTGAATGCATGTGATATAAATTTCGTGTGGTGTACTACTGTTGGCCTCTCGACCACTGACTGTACATGTAAGTATAAATGTCTGTATATCTGTAAAAGTTGAGGGTGTCGCCTGTTGCAGTTACTGTTTCTTTAAATGTGGCGGGCTGCCCTGTTGTTGCTGTGCTGGAAACCCCGTACTGACTCTGAAGGGACCCAAGATGGCTGAATACTCACGGGGGGGGGCAGGTAGCAATTATCCGAGCAAGACGTCGGGAATGAATGGCAAATAGCGCTATAATGTAAAGGCGTGACCTCTAAGTAACTACATGGCTACAGTTTGTTGGTTTGCATAGTGTTTTCTCTGTGATGCATGAATAGCAGCGAGGAGAGAGTTGGTCTCTCCGCGGCCCCGAGCCAGAACATGGCGGAACACTTGGGGAAGAAATAGCGGCTAACGCTAGCTAGCTGTCGTATTATTCAGACACAGTCGAGAGGCATTTGTTCAGGGGGAAACTCGGCGTCCGAGCTCCGCTAGTGCGAAATAATGTTATCGATGCCCGACGGTGGTGGTTTCGCTTTAAAAGTGGTGTTAAATAGTGAAAATGTTGAGCGTAGGCAGTTAGCGTGCTAGCTGGCTAATCGGTAGCTAACGTTGCCCGCAAGCGTACACACTGTACTAACAACCGGGCAAGGTGTTTTTAGGAGTCGGGGTTCACAACTGTGGGGTTTATTCTGAATAGCCCTCACTCAGCCGTATGCTCGGACTTTGCCATGTCCTGTCAGCTCTTGTTTTGTACATTAACACGCTAGCGGACGTCAATGCCCTCCGCGCTGTAAATTAGACCGTCGTTAGCAGCTACAATGGGCTGTGAGTTGATTTTGCGCGGAGTCTTGCCTGTAAACCCGGCGAGATAAGTTTTTGAGGCAGCTCGGTAAACAAAAAGTCAGCTACTGTAGCTGTGACTGCAGACCACACATCGGGAAATCCTCCTGGATACCGGTCCAGCTTGGTTGACCCCCCTCCCTCCCCTTTGACACTGGTTGAATTCGTGCTGCATGGTAGAGGTGGACAAGCGCAAGTAAACAACAATAAAAAGTAAAGGAAAGTTTTGGCGTTACCAGACGAACCAGACGCCCTGTTTAAAAAAGAAGAAGGCAAGAAGTTTTCCGGGAGGGGGGGACCGGTTGCAGCTACCTGCCAGGATGACGGACACCCGTCGACGAGTCAAAGTCTACACCCTCAATGAGGACAGACAGTGGGATGACCGCGGGACCGGACACGTCTCCTCCGGCTATGTGGAGCGCTTGAAAGGCACGTCTCTGCTAGTGCGAGCAGAGAGTGACGGTAAGGACATCTGAGAGACAGGCACCAACCAAAACATAAAAAAATCACCTGCAGCTTTGGCCGCAGTAATAAATGCTTAATAATTGTTACTTGCAACTTTACTTGCAACCTTTCAAACAGATGTATTTTTATTCTGCTGGATATGCAGCTAATAGCTTAACTGATCCTTTTATTGAAAAGTAATTCTTGACAATTCTTATGTGTTTCAAACCTGACAGGTTCCTTGCTGCTGGAGTCCAAAATCAATCCAAACACAGCCTACCAGAAACAGCAGGTGAGTATAGTGCTGTGATGCAGTATGCACATGTGGATTACAGATTTTCCTTGTCTGATTTTGTAAATTGGCTTTTCTCTTTTGGAAAGGATACACTGATAGTATGGTCAGAGGCTGAAAATTATGATCTAGCACTCAGCTTCCAGGAGAAGGCTGGCTGTGATGAAATCTGGGAGAAAATATGCCAGGTAACTGCTCCTCTCTTTGTGTGGGTGTGTGTTTGTCTGCTCCATCTGCGTGTGCATTAATATCAAGTGTGATTTGTCGTTCCTGCCGATAGTTCCTGTTACTGTTTTACACCCTAACGTCACTTGCATGTTCTCATTTTGAAGGTGCAGGGAAAAGACCCCTCAGTGGACATCACCCAGGATGTGGTGGACGAATCTGAGGAGGAGCGCTTCGACGACATGTCGTCACCGGGTCTGGAGCTCCCACCATGTGAACTGAACCGCTTGGAGGACCTGGCTGAGCTGGTGGCCTCCTCGCTCCCATCACCTCTGCGGCGTGAGAAACTTGCACTGGCTGTAGAGAACGAGGGCTACATTCGCAAACTCCTGGAGCTGTTTCGTGTGTGTGAGGATTTGGAGAACAGAGAGGGACTGCACCACCTGTATGAAATAATAAAAGGCATCTTCCTTCTCAATCGTACTGCACTCTTTGAGGTTATGTTCTCTGACGAGTGCATCATGGACGTCATTGGCTGTCTGGAGTTTGACCCAGCACTCCCGCAGCCACGGCGGCACAGGGAGTTTCTAACTAAGACAGCCCGCTTTAAGGAGGTGATCCCTATCTCTGATCCTGAACTGCGTCAGAAAATTCACCAGACGTATCGGGTGCAGTATATTCAGGACATGGTGCTGCCCACGCCCTCTGTTTTTGAGGAAAACATGCTGTCCACCCTGCACTCCTTCATCTTCTTCAACAAGGTGGAGATTGTGGGCATGCTACAGGTGAGATAGGCAGTATTATAGGGTTTGCCTGCAAAGGGCAGGGGTTATTATTTTCAAATAAGCTGTGTATATGCACAACACAGCAGAAGATACAAATGTATGAGCTTTTTACAATAAAGTTTAGAGAGAGAAAACTCTGTCTTAACATCAAAATGCAAGCATGAACATTTCTGAAACTGTTTATGCAGTGAAGACTGGAAATTACAGTAATTGTAGGATTGTACAAAGGTTTTATTTTTGGCTGATTGTGCTCTACCCTGTCTGAGTTTGTCTGCGAGTCTTTTATGGTCATGTGATCTTTGTGTTTTTGTACTGTGTCAACTCAGCAGTGTTTATGTATGGCTGTCTCCATAGAGATGGAGAAGTGTTGTGTAAATCAGTTATGCTGCGCTAGAGGAAAACTGAAACTGGCACGCTGTTGACTCTGGTACACTGCTGTGTGAAATTCTCAAGTCAAACACTACTGATATGGAACTTTTCCTTCCCACTTACCACGAGGCAGTGCAGTCAAGCCAAAATTAACAGATCAAGTGTTTGATTAATCGTAACTGGCACGTAATGTGCGGAATCGACTTTATCATTGAATGGAGACAGAAATATTTTGTTGCAGTTTCAAGACTTTTTATGTACAGCTCATTTTATTTAATTGAAAGAGCAATCATTCTAAATAACAATGAGAAAAATGTGTTTGAGTGAATTGAATCTAAAGGAGTGTTTTATAATGACATTAAAGTGCACATAGCTTTACCATAAGTCATTAGTGAATACTGTGGGATACTATTTTTGTTTCCTTGTTTTTATCTGACTCATACCTTTGTACATCATCAGAAACTATGTTATGATAGATTTACTGGAGTGCACAATTGGTCCTAGATAAGAATGAGGGACAGGGGTGATTTTTCCATATCCTGATTTGTTGACCCTCTGTGGTACTCACAACCTTTTATCTCCCATATCTTCCACTTTTTGATGTCAGGACGATGAGAAGTTCCTGACAGACCTATTTGCACAGCTAACAGACGAGGCTACAGATGACGACAAAAGACACGAACTGGTATGCCAGATCTTCATCAAACATTATGTACAGAATACTGCCTACTCATTGCTTTCCTCATCCCTTATCTCAAAACCATGTTCATTTCTTCCTTTTCATAGGTGAACTTCCTAAAGGAATTCTGTGCATTCTCACAAACGTTACAACCTCAAAACAGAGACGCCTTCTTCAAGACTTTGTCAAACATGGGCATTCTACCTGCACTAGAGGTCATACTGGTGAGTTCAGAAACCTTAACATAAATCAGATATAAGTTCATTAAGCACGTTTGCTCAGATCCAGGAATTTGGATCTTGTTGTGAGACACGTTGGTAGTGGCATGACCATTTTTCTAGCATACGAATCAGGCAGTATGCCTTAATAAACTGAAAGATGGATTAAGTGACACACTGTTTGAAGATGAAGCTAAATGGGAACAAGCTAATATCATGGGTGAATATGATGTTAGCATGCTTGCAGGTGTTGATACAACTGTACATCCTTTCCATACAATGCTGTTTGGTTAACATGGATTGTGCACATCAAAGGAGCACCTTGTTAACTGTTGAGTCAAATTACTTTGTGTTGTGACTGAGAAGACTGTTTTAGAATTTATATTTGTTCTGCATAGCTCTTCAAGTATTTTGAAGTGTATATCACTTTATAAATCTTCAGTTAGTAGTTTTTATGGGTATTTCGACATTCTTGAAAGGCTATGACACAGCATTTTTCTTTTTCTTCAGCAGGCTATATAGTGTTATACCCTGAGTGTTGCCATTTATGCGGCATACATTTCAAGATTTCAGTAGTTTAATTCACACTAATAAAAAAAACAACCATCAGGGTGCTGCTGCAGGTTGATGTGGTATTACTAAGTACTCATGACAAATTTGTGGAAAGGAGCATGTGCTGTTTTTTTTTTTTTGGCTGTATTACATTACGGGTTTTGTCAGACACTTACTGTACTGATGCATTGAATCATACGTGGTTGTATCATCTGTCAGGAGATTAAGCTTTTAGTTTGGCTGTTGGCCACACTGAGATCCTTCATATCTGTACATTCAGAGGTTGTGATGCCACATTTCAGTTTTTGATCAGTATTGTGCGGATGTAAATCTGACCAGGATGTTGATATTTTAAACATGCCTAGCTCCACAGATTGTGTGTCTTTGTCGGTGTGTGTGTTTTGTGTACAAGGAGTTTACAGCCTGAAAAGAGGGAACCTTTATACCTCTTTTCATTCAAGGATAATACATTTAACTTTATTAATAACGTGATCTGATCACAAGTAGGATTCACACTCAGATGTCATGTTTGAACAGATTGTATCACATGTTGATTGCAGAGAGTGTTGGCTTGATTTACAGCAGATTGTGTTTTCACTTTAAGCACTGAGTTTTGTACTACTCAAAAAAACCCAATATATTAAAACTGCCAAACACTTGACTTGCTATGCCGCTGTCATTATATACATCTTTTTTCAGAAACTTACCATTGCATGTGTTTTCCTATCATTAAAATGAAGAGTCCTTATTTTAACCAGACCAATCAAGAAGAATGGATCTGATACAAGAGGACAGATTAGGCAGCAAAATGCACTTTGTTCTCAGACAAAATGAACTAGCAGGTTTTCCTGCATCTAGCAAGCCTTTGTGCATGCAGTTGGTGATGCTGATTTTGTACACTACATTACGAACCACTGTCTTGTTTGATTCATTATTGCGAAAAACAATAACACGCCTCCAGGTCTGAGGAAAATATTTAAAAGAATACTTTAATCAGAGTAAAGCATTAAATAGTAGGAAAATCACAAACACATTTGGATGTTGAGGTATGTGTACATCAGACATTTGTACATTTGGCATCGTTACTTCCCCTTCCTTCCTGAGTACACTCGCCCTTTTGAAGTAAACTTGGATGAAAGTTGGTAAAAAGAAACCATGCAAGTGAAATGAAATGCATTTTTTGTCTTTTAATTTGATCATTATGGTTTTTATTTAGTTAGAAGATCAGATAAGGCTGTTGATCTCTGATGTAAAATTCACAATTCACTGACAAATCTATTATATGTTCACGAAACAGGGAATGGATGATGTTCAAGTGCGCGGAGCAGCCACAGATATATTCTCTTATCTGGTGGAGTACAACCCCTCCATGGTACGAGAGTTCGTCATGCAGGAGTCTCAGCAGAATGATGATGTGAGTATTTTGTCAGTCAGACACAAACATCAGAGACTGATTCATGTATCGCACAAGTGGATATGAACGGGACATGAACTGTGGATTGTTTATTGGCCTTCCAGGACATCCTCCTGATCAACCTGATCATAGAGCACATGATCTGTGACACAGACCCAGAGCTCGGTGGAGCTGTGCAGCTGATGGGGTTACTACGGACTCTGGTAGATCCTGAGAACATGCTGGCTACTGCAAGTGTGAGTTTGTGGGCTATTCCAAACCATGTCAGCTTGTATAGTCAGTGACTTGACAGTAAACATGAGTACTTGAAACTTTCAGCGTGTCCGGACACACTTTTGAATGTCTTAACCATATGGGTGTTGCTCTCCCCAATTCAGTTCAGTAAAGACACATTTTTATAGATTAGTTCTTCACAGTTAGGCAGCAATGTAAGGAAACTGGTATGAAATACGCAACTGCCACATTCGCTTTTAAGGATGCAAATAGATAGTGACTGTTAACATAGTATAAATACAATAGTCAAATCAGAAACAAACTTAACATACATGTCTGATAGCTGGATTTTCCTGCTAATCAAGCTACTCCTGTAGTTGAAAAAGTTGTTGCCACTAGTATCACAAATTCAACAGGTTGGGCCAAAGATGTGCACCTCTAACTTGTAAAGGTATTCATTGCTATAGATATCAAGGTCGTGTTAGTCAGCAATTAATCATTGTTTTTCTTCTTTCCCTCACAGAAAACAGAAAAGACAGAGTTCCTGAGCTTCTTCTACAAGCACTGTATGCACGTCCTCTCGGCCCCACTACTAGCCAACACCACAGAGGAAAAACCCAGCAAAGGTATCGAATACTTTGTGTTTGTGTGTGTGCATGTGTGTATATGTGTGTTGGTTTTGGAAACACATCACTGTGAATAATGTAAGTATTCTAATTAAGTATTTGATGTCGCTTACTACCTTTATTCTTGTATCAGACGATTTTCAAACATCACAATTGCTGGCCCTGATTTTGGAGTTGCTGACTTTCTGTGTTGAGCACCACACCTACCACATCAAGAACTACATCATCAACAAGGACATTCTCAGGAGGGTACTGGTGCTCACTGCCTCTCAGCACGCCTTCCTGGCACTATGTGAGTCCCTTAAAATCACGAGTAGATTTTTCTTTTTTAGTACTTTGCACCCCGGACAAAAGTAAATTCATATTTAGCTTGACATTCATTTCAGTGTTTCTTTGCTCAGGTGCCCTGCGCTTCATGCGGAGGATCATTGGTCTGAAGGATGAATTCTACAATCGCTACATCATGAGAAACTTTCTCTTTGAGCCTGTTATCAAGGCCTTCCTCAACAATGGCTCACGCTACAATCTCATGAACTCCGCCATCATTGAGATGTTTGAATATGTCCGTGTGGTGAGTATTGCTTTAATGTGCCTGCCACACAAAAATGGTGCTTTCGATAGTGGATGCATGTCTATATTGGCCCGTGACAGCACATTGTCATTTTTCCTACTGCATTTATTTTCTTGACATGGCCCATTTGTTCATTGTAAAAGAGTGGCAATAAGAGTAGAGAAGAGTAGCATAAGAAAATACCTCACTTATAAGGGTGCCTGTCTTTGAATTTAGGATGGTTGTGTTGTTTTTTGTTTTTGACACATAAATGTCAGTTGCACCACAGAGCCAAAAAAGCTGGTAGTTCAACATCAGGCTATTGCATCATACTGGGTGTGGTTTAGGAAGTTGAAGAAACACAATTCTCCTATTGTGCTTTGCTCCTTTTTCCTTTTTTTTCATATCTTTAATAAGGTTAAGGTTTGTTGCTCCCTTCCTCAGAGTTAAGAAGCTTGACAAACCTGTACAACATAAAACCTTTTAAAAACCAGTCGTATCTTACAGTGTCATAGGGATGGTGTTTGGCTTACAGTGGAGAAGAGTATGAAAACTTGTGGTACATAATTTAAAAAAAAAATCATTTTAACTTGTTTGGTGTGATCTCTCTCTCTCTCTCTCTCTCTCTCTCTCTCTCTCTATCTCTATCTCTCTCCCTCCCTCCCTCCCTCTCTCTCTCTCTCTCTCTCTCTCTCTCATTTTTTCATATTCTCCACACTTCATTCCTCCTCCACTCTGCCTCTGTCCTCATCTCCAAACTACTCATCCTACTTTTCCATACTTGTCCCATACATTTCTCCTCCTACGGGGTCTCTCCCCCCTCTTTCTCGTCTTTCCCATTGCTCCTAGGAGGATGTGAAGTCTCTCACAGCTCATATAGTAGAGAACTACTGGAAGGCTCTAGAGGATGTGGACTATGTCCAAACATTCAAGGGCCTAAAGCTGCGATATGAGCAGCAGCGAGAAAGACAAGACAACCCCAAACTGGATAGGTGAGAAAACTAAGCCTGTGCTACTACTACAACTAATGATGTAATGAGCGAGACGGTCCCTTTGTGAGCTTATCTCACAATGATTAGAAACACAAAGTCATTCTGACATTCAAGTTTGACAACTCAAGATACTAAGACAGATATTGTTTGTTGTGCTTTGTGTTTTTTTGGAATCAGGTTTCTTCTGTTACACTGTCATTGATTGCAATGAAAAGTTCATACTGTGTTGTAGGTTGGGCCTGTTTTTTTATGTTTCAAGTTCAGCCTGCACACTGCACTGACTGTATCAAACCAAAGTGTTATGCTTCAGGTTTCTCAGTTAAACACATTGAGTGTTCTTACCACTAAAAGCTAAGATTGTTCAATGTACCACTTACTCATCGTCTATGAAGTACACAGTCAAATCAGAAAGTGACACTGTGCAGAGCATGCAACTTAAACTCAGCACACTTGCCAACAACAGGGGCTTCTTTTTTAAACTCAAGTCTTTACTCTAATCTCTTCTTAATCTCACACAGTTCTGTTAATAAGTGGTGTCTCTTGTGAAGCATCTTTTCATACAAATGCAAGGGTCATTTTCTTTGGACAGATCACACACATTTCACATGCTTGTGATTTACAGTTGAAAAGCGAAGAGGTCTTATATCACACCTCTCTGTCCTGGTGCCTTGGATAGTTGTAAGACTGGTATCAGTGCAGAGGTTGTGTGTTGATTATACACTGTACGTGTGGCCTAAAAGCACTTAGAATCATCAGATAAACTCAGCTGTAAATGATGTAAAATATGAGCATATCATACAAAGCCCAAGCATTTCACTGAGGCAACATTTAAACAGCTTATTTCATTAAATTAAACTCTATATTTTTTGGACAAAATGTGTCCATTACTCTGATGATCAACTATGATTAACAATTGCCCCAGGTGTCAGTCCCATTAAGTAAAAGAAATCTTTGAGGGGAAAGCTGTTTTTAAAAAAAATGCTGTCTTTGATGTTTTATATGTGGATTATGTTATTCGACTACTAAGCAGCGTGTGTCTTCTTCAGCATGCGCTCCATCCTGAGGAACCACCGCTTTCGTCGCGACGCACGGACACTGGAGGATGAAGAGGAGATGTGGTTCAACACAGATGAGGACGACCTTGAGGATGGTGAGGCAGTGGTTCCTCCATCTGACAAGATGAAGACTGAGGAAGACCTCATGGAACCTATCAGCAAGTTCATGGAGAGAAAGAAATGTACGTACGATAATCACATGTATTACTTTTCATGATAGTGGTGGTTCATGGCTGGTTGTTGAAATTCTCCCCCAAACTTTTACACTCAGGTGCAGTCAACATGTTGTATTGGTAGACTAACATTTCATGTTTCTTTTGCCACATACTTTCTAATGTTGGCGTTTATATTATTACATTTTTGTTGTGTATTAAATCAACCATCCCGTTTACCTGAAAATGCTTCATTCATGTTTTAGAAATAGACCCTTGGTGTGATTTGTGTTTTTTAAATGTATGTTGCAGTCACAGAAGATCTTTTAAATCAGGGAATAACTCTTTGTTGTCCACCTCTCGCTGTCTGCCCCCAGTGAAAGACACAGAGGACAAAGAAGTACTCGGAAAGTCCAGCTTATCGGGCCGACAGAACCCCAGTTTCAAGCTCGCCTTCTCTGGCTCCACTAAAACCAGCCTGTCCAGCCCTCCGTCGTCTGCCTCATTGAACCCAGGTTCTCCAGGATCACCAGGGTCTCCGGGCTCAGGGGCACGCAGCTCGCCCTCGACCACACCTGTAACCACAAAGGTACCTGTCCACTTGTTCTCTGCGAAGACAGTCCACTAATCTCAGACAAAGAAACAATTTTGCACAATGTCTACTCTTTATGAAAAACTACTTAACTGAAAAGAAGGAAGGAATTTGGTGGAAATTGAGCTTTAACTATGAATCTTCACAGTTAGACTGTTAATTTTCACACAACTCCTACCATCTTAGTTGTGTTTTACAAAGAATGGTCATCACTACCAGCGTGCCATTGGACAGATTTTGTACTTGTTAACTGAATTTAGACAGGAGAATGTGCAGAGGGAGAGACTAAGAATGGCACATGATTTACAGGTCAAGGCAATTTTAAAATAGCCAGAACATTTACCAAAAACAACAGCATCATTGCACAAAAAGGAAAAAAAAAAGATTAACATGAGAATGACACACAAGAAAAGACAGTTCACAATTTAGGACAGTTGGAGGTGAACTAACGGGGTGTTTTGCTGCCCATCTTTTTGCCCATCAAGTTTTCAGACGGTATATCCCGAATAGCTGAAACCCAGATCCACCCGGTTGTAATATTAAGTCAAGCAAACAACACCTTTAAGTCTGACTAATTGTTCAGGATGATTAGACTTTTGACATGCGCCTCTTGTCCTCTTCAGGGGGGTTTAGTGGGGCTGGTGGACTATCCCGACGACGATGACGAGGAGGAAGAGGATGAGGAGGATGGGGAGAGTAAAGAGGACCCCCTGCCCCCTTCAAAGAAGTCCAAACTGAGCTCCTAAAGAAGCTTCGCTGTTGCAGCTTTTGCTCCGCTCAGACAGTTTCAGTGCATAGACTTCACACAGGAATGATCAAACTTGTAAACAAAAATGAATGAATGAATGAATGAAAAGCCACCCCTTCACTGTCAGCGGGTGGCCCAAAGAGGAGCAGACTGTGAAACGGATACGAAGCCTCCTCGGACTAGCCCACTTCATACAAGTGCCAATCAGGAAACCGGGAGTGACACGCCGTCTGAAAAGTGGAGCAGACGTGTGAAAGTTGGGGGAGAAAAGATCGGTCGCGACATCGTCGGCAGACTCGGGACAGATCGAGACCGGGTGGAGTTTGGTGATTTTTATTTTTTGCAACTGGAGGAAAAGACCACACACAAAAACACACGTACAAACAGAGAGTGAAATCCCAGAGAGCTCACGGGCTCGGACCATAACCCACTGCCCCCATCCGCCCCCCCACTCAGGGAAGGACATCACAGCGGCCCAGACGGGTCGGCCAATTCAGACCCAGAACCACCACTCGCACCCCCATCCCCCTCCTCAGAGTTCACCTTCCTCCTTGTTTCTTTCTACTTCTTTTCTCCCCTGCTCTCTCTCCCTCTCTTTGTCTGTTGCTTTTTGTCCCTTTTTTTTTTTAAGTTAGTATATAGGACCAGACGGGAGGCAGCATGTGGCAAAAGAGCTGTCCCTGTTGTCGTTTGATGATGTCATTAGTGTCGTCGTTCCTCAGCGGACGGTCTCTCTTTGAAGAGAAAAAAAAAGCCAGCAGTTTCTTCATTGTTTTCTTTTTGTTCTCTATTTGTCTCTCAATCTTTCTCCTGTTTTTTGTAAATGACAACAAAAAAGACCTGCCTTTAAATGTTCAGGACATTTTCAGTCACACTTGAACAGGTTTTTAAAGACCTCAGTAGGTGAGCTAGTTTTACCCTTTTTGCCCTTTGAAACTGCAGATTTTTTGGAGAATTTGTAATCCCGTCTTGATTAAAGATTGAGTGGAATTCTAGATGTGATGAATTTTGTCATATCTTCTCATTTTTTTCCTTTTACATGAGTGTACACTTAGTTGTTCAGAATATTTGGGACCATTAAAATGATATTTGCTGTAAGATGTCCTACTACCCTTCAAGTGTGTCCTTGCTGCATTGTGCTGTTGTTGATCAGTCCAAGATTTACTCGGCACCACAAAGAGAACTTGACCTTACATTTGTGGCACATGCAATGCTGTTGGGCTCAACATGGTTCCACAAAAGTTTGTCAGGCTGCTAAACTTTATACTGAAGATTAATAGAGTACCTCC
Source organism: Amniataba percoides (assembly GCA_037176925.1). Lineage (NCBI taxonomy): Eukaryota > Metazoa > Chordata > Actinopteri > Centrarchiformes > Terapontidae > Amniataba > Amniataba percoides. The sequence goes on along the minus strand of JBAJHX010000031.1, from coordinate 8,680,174 downwards.
AATCTCACCTGAAACTTGTGGACATTTTGTGAAACCATGAAAATGGCCAAATATACGGTCACATTTTCTTGTGCTAGGACAAACATGATTAGATTCAACTTCCAAGACTTATTTCGCACCTGTGTAGGAGTTAAATGCCGTTATGTTATCAAAAATCAGGTTTAGATCCACATTTAGATTTTCGATCTGTGCGTGGACCTCAGTTGCTGACGTCTTGATGTTCCACCAGGTGGCGCCCTTAATCCACCAAGGAATCCTTAACAGAAGCTCATCGCCTGTCCTCAAAGTTCACGTCATCTGCTCTTTGAACATCTTTTCAGTAGATATGTTTTGTATGGTGTCATTTTAGTAAAACATAGGTTAACGCTGAAAATGTTGTGTTTTTAGCATATGGTTAACACACTGTCCATAGAATTAGTTTACTGCTCTTTACAGTTTTGTAGTCTTTTTTTAAATACATATTTTATACATATTATATATATTTATACTTCAGCACCGACAGACGACTCTTGTTCACACTGATGCTCTCAGCTCATCACTTTCATGAGGTTAAAGTGTTCTAAAACAAAAAGGTATCACATATGACAGATTGAGTATTTAACATTGAAATGTTTGAAGTTGATTTTCTTCACATCTTGGAGAAAAACCAAGATTGTGTTGAAGTGACAGATTGTACTTGATAAATGTTGACAGCCTGTCTACATATGAATGATTGATTGATTTTAACCACATATTTAACTTCCAAACATTGTTTTGGTCTTAATTACTGTTATTCAGTTTGAGAAAAGGTAAAGAGTTGACATGCTTTTGCCAGTCCTTACTTTCAGTATCATAACTGAAAGCCACAGCACTCTGGTAGACCTAAAAATGTTTGTTTTTTGTTGCGTTTTTGTATTTTTTAACAGTGACTGAAAATAGTTTAGAAAAGACGTCAGCACCTCCCCAAACGTACGTGGTCGCCTCAGTAGGAGTTTGAGTACGACTCAAACAGCGTCGGGGCCACCGAGGAGCCACTGTGTTGTCCCTCCAAGTGCATTGTGGCCGTCAAACATTGCTTATTAATTAAAACCCAACAGAAGAGGATCACTCGGCGCTCAGCGTGCGGCGAGAGCCGTCGCACAACGCCTATTAAGGCCCCCATTCACACTAAAAGCCATCTCCAGACAACGGCAGCTTTTCAGGAGCAGCCCTCCCTGCCAGCCTCCGTTTGCTCCTCAGCAGGAGTGTGGCAGAGAGTGTGTGTGTTTGTGCGGGCGAGTGTGTGATCTCCCTCTCTGCCACTGGAGAGGCCAGCCGGCTCCTGGTGCCAGCCGCTGCACCACCAGAATGCCGGCTCCGCTCCCGGTGCCAAGGCGCTCACCCTGGCTCTGCCCGCCTGTATGTCTGCCAGACTGAAGAGTCCCCATCGGTGACACTGCTGTCCAGCTTCCCGCCGGGCACATGAAAAGCCTCTTTGACAGCTCTCTTGATTGGCTCGGCTCCCGAAGCTGCCGAAGCTGCCAGTTATCGGCTCTCTCTGGATTGATCAGGAGAAAAATCTTAGCGCTCGTACGGCAGCGTGTGACGATGCAGTGCACACAACACTGCACCGTGTTGGGAGCTGCATCCGTGTTTTCATGATGTAACATAATTGTATATTGCGAGCAAGAGAGAAGTTAGAAATTACAGTGCCGTCATCCTCCTCAACACTTAGAGTAAACTCAAACACACCTCCGAGTGCTCCACAGACGCTCCTGTCAACACTCAGACAGTTTAAGCAGTAGTCGCTTGTTTAAAGTTTTTCTAGGACGGACAACCTATTTTTAGGCTGCACCAGAAAGACTAACCATCATTTTATTGCAAAGTCAAAAACTAAATGATGCTTTATTTTATCCCATTTTGCCTCACATTTATCCTTGAGCTTGACAGTTCATTCTTGGAAGCTGCTGTCAGAAACAGTCTTGTTCGGCAGCTTCTGAGCGTTTAATAAGCAAACTCAGTCTGCTCGTGTTGGCCTGATTCAGTCCAAAGCTGCAGTTTAAGCAAGTCTGTAATATTACAGTACCTGCAGACCACCTTTCGGCCTTTCGGTCCAGATGCTTTGGGAGCCCTCCAAAGCTGCCTTGGATGACTGCTACAAATCGCCATCATCCTGTCACTGAAAGATGCAGAGAAATGGTTAAAAGGTGCTTTGGCTCATTCGGAAATGAGCAACCGTTTGTTGGACTGTGACTGCAGATTTAACACCAACCGAACCTGCTGTGTGTTTAACCCTCTGGAGTCCAGGGTATAACTGGCTGTTTTTGACTAGTTTTGATTTTACCTTCATACTTCACCTTAAAAACTGTTCACCATGCCTTGTTTGCTGTCATTTTCTTCAGCACAACCTCACATGTGTGAATCTACAGTTATTTTTTCATTTTGACATACTGTATTAACACACTGGACCCAAAATCCCACAAAAAACATAAAATCCGAACAGAAAAAAAACTCACTGTAAAAACCACAAACATGTCTAACAAACCATTTTTATAACTTAGAATACAAATAGAAATGGTACATTTAAAAAAACCTATGTACAAATTTAACAAACAACAAAGTTATTTCCTTATATTTACATTAAAGTATAACAGTGTAGAGCAGTGCCACCCTCTCATCAGCATGGTGCCACCCTGTGTGTGTGTGTGGGGGGGGGAGGACAGCAGAGAGCACCTCAGGGTGCTGACCTGCAGAATACAAAAGGAGGTGAGTAACTCATCTGAACTTTCTGGCAGCTGACAGGACGGAGGTGACTTGTTGCTGTTTGAAAAAAAAAAAGGTGATCAAAGCGGGTGTCAGCTGACAGCGGGGTGATCTGTCACATTAATCCCGCGTAATCCCGTTGACCGAGTCCGGACGTGAAGCCGGAAACGAGGCGCACATGCGTCTGACGGGAGAGCAGGCCGCACACACTCCTCACGTCAGGGCGGACAATGACCTGTGTTTGCCCGGACAAAGTGCTCTCTGTGTCCACCCCCCTCCCCCTTTTCCTCCCCATCACCTCCACCCGGCCCAACATCCACCCCGCTTTTAAAGGAAGTGATTGGCCGCGTTCAGCACAGCTGGTATGAGAGTGATTAATCACCGCGTTCAACGCTGGACCTGAGCCCCCCCACCCAGCATCCACCCCCCAGCATCCATCCATCCATCCATCCTCACCCCCGTGGAGGTGGACGGACGGCGACAGACGGGTCAGCGTCCGTCGGTGCGGAATCAAAGAGGAGAACAAATGAGCGTCTGTCACATCTGCTCCACATTCAGGCCGAGGTGAGACACGGACACAGTTTTCACGAGCCTCCACACTCTGCATGAATCCAAATCAGCTGCATGGCCCTGTGTGTGTGTGTGTGTGTGTGTACAGATACAAAAGTTTTCTCTCAGCCTCAAGCAGCCCCCTTTCTTGGTTTGAAAGCTTTTCCGTGATTTTCCTTGAAAGTGTGTCCCTAAACTGTCAGTGCAGCCCTTTTTTTGGGTGCAATTGCAAATCTAGAGCTGAAGTAGTGAGCTGATCCATCCATAAACAGAAAAAAATCATCTGCAGCAGCTTTGAAATGTGGACACAAAGGTGCTCGATCAGGCCTCTGAATGTCTGTATTTTGGAGCTGTTGTTTGGATGAAATAAGACTTTAGAGGACATTGCATTGGGCTTTGGGAAATTGTGATGGGCATTTTCTGACTCTTTATACAGCCCTCCAAACTATGAATCAAAGAAAATTCAGTGACAACAGCCTCTAAAGGGTAATGGCCACAGGTTGGACTTTACCTATGGATATGAGCGACTGTTTCACTTGAGGGAGTTTTCAGGAGCTTGAGAAATTAGACAAAAAGCCAGAAAAACCTATGTGTAACTTGATGCAGAAATGTGTTTTTTTTTATCTTCATTTTTCCTTTGATCCTCTTATGACCCTTAGACTTACCTTGGGAGCCTTTTTTTCATGTTGGGGAGGTCTGTTTGGTACTGCTCACTGCACATGTGCCTTTTGGACTCTGCTCATAACCTGCACCCACTGCAGCCCAACACTTAAAGTTCAGAGCAGATACAACTGTTCGTAAATGTCTTCGGTAAACCAGCAGTAAGCCCACACCTCCTTTGTGTTTTTCTCAGTAGCGGCCCTCGGTCCCTTCACAGCTCTCGTCGCCCCTAAATCAAAGATAAATAATGAGCTTTCCCATGGAAGTGTGGGGAAGTGGGAGATTTTTATTTTTTTTTTGAAGGGGTGGGGGTGATCTGCTGTTGCTAAATGTTAAGTGGTTGGTATTGTGCCTCAGCATGGGGCACAGGAAACATGGATGTGAACGCAAGAGCTCTTGGGCTGCGTGCTAAATGAAAATGTCACAGTGATAAAGAGCGTACCTTCTGTGCCTGGAAGTGTGTGTGTGTGAGAGAGAGAGCGAGAGGGAGTGTGTGTGTGTGTGTGTGTGTGTGTGTGTGTGTGTGTGTGTGTGTGTGTGTGTGTGTGTGTGTGTGTGT
>JBAJHX010000031.1:8646465-8664951 GCA_037176925.1 Amniataba percoides | reverse complement strand
CTCTCTCTCTCTCTCTCTCTCTCTCTCTCTCTCTCTCTCTCTCTCTCTCTCTCTCTCTCTCTCTCTCTCTCTCACCCCCCAACTCTCTTTGTGCCTTTGTCTTGCAGCCTACCTTTCTTTGTTGCCCCGTTTCTGCCTTTGTCTTTTGTTTCTTTTGTTTTCACTGTCGCATTTCTTCAGCCATTCCTCTTTTTTTTTTTTCCTCACCCCCCCTCCTCCCCACCACCTTGGTCTCTTAATCCCTCCACACCTTGGCACAGACGCATCTCTCCCCTCTTCCTGTCTCTCACAGCGTTTAGTTGAGTGATATGGAGCCTGCTCTTTGCCATAGAGTGCACTACTAAAGATGACCCTGTGGTCTGATGTGCAGGATGTCTTCCACCGCTAGGAGCCCCTCTGGGAAGTGTCAGTACCACTCTGTGATGGGGTGTGTAAGTGTGTGTGTGTGTATGCGTGAATGTGTTCCCTCATGCCTGTGTGTTTCACTGGTAATGTAATGTAAATATCAATCGCCGCAGAGGAGAAAATGGAAGATCAAAGCCGATGGGATGCGGGAGAGTGGACTGCTGAGTCTAAATGTGTTGGCCTGCAATATCGGTGATGAGGCTGAAGTGTTTAGAGACGGCAGAAAACCCTAAGGGGCCCTGATCCCTCGAATATGAAGTTAATAGATGCGGCTGATGAGAGCATTAGTGTGGCTGCCGTGTGTGAGTGGCCGTGTGCTTCTGGCACTTTCGGGACTGCAACACGGATTCTCATGCATCTGCAAAGTTTTCCCGTGATATAGGAGAAGGGAGGGAGGCAATTGAGAAGAAAAATGCGAGTCGAGCCCCTCAACTCTCAACGGGGCAATGAGAGATGATGGGTGGTGACAATACACCCTTCAACAAAAAATGCGCTTCCTCTCTGTCGGCCCTCCACCTCTTGTCCTCGGGCCCCCTCACAGCTGTCTCTGCCACGGGGCCCTGGCTTGAGAACGTTCGGAGCCTCCGGGACCCCACCAAGCCGCCCTCCCCAAACGGAGAGCTGTCACCCTGGGCTGCCTCAACCATTGAGCCCCTCTGCTGGGCCTCTGACCGGGAGCCACGGGAAAGCATAGGGAAACTGTAGAAGTCTTTTCGTATGATGTGGCCTGTAGAGCAGTCTTGAAATAAACCGAGTGTGACAACAGCAAATTACAGCCAACGAAGGGCACGGAGGCTTGAGGGGAAGCTATCACACAGTGGACAGCACAATGACTAGTACAAAGCTACTGTCCTGCTGCATTAGCTGTGTCTAATTTTTATTTTGCCCGCTCTCTCCATCTCTCAGTCTCCTGGTCGCTCTTCCCTGCGCTGCTGTCATTGTGGGTGTCATGCCAAATGAAGCTAGAGGATGTCAGTTAACAAGACACATGTGGGAAAAATGTCAAATATTGATCTCGTGTATGAATTAATTTTTTTTGTACTTCACGTGAGCCCTTCCAATCCGAAATGCTGGATTAAGGTTTTTGCATCGCTCACGCCACGCTGAGAAAATTGTTTGTCTGCTATTGATCACGGCCAGGCATAATCAATCCCTGTAGTCTCGCTGCCGCAGTAAAGACGAATAAGTAATTTGAGCGTTACAGGAGAGCTGGCTGAGGAGAAGTCTGGCCCCGTCTGCTGCTGTACGACGTATTGATCCTGTGTACCAGTCAAGCATGAGCATTGTTTCTGGCAGATTACCGTCGATGATGCCAGTTGCTTGTAATCCCAGCGTCTTGGCAGAGGTGCAGAGCGGCCCTGGGTGGTCGCCGTGACAGCGCACCAAGGGTTATGTAACCCCCGCTGACTGAGTTGTGATTGGAGACTGATAAGGGCATGTGATCCCTGCAGAGGAATTAACGCACAGCTCACTTCATCCCTGATCCTGCTTCCACTCAACATAAAGCAAATTACTACTAACAATCTTCAGGCAGCAGCGGCAGCCTGGACTTCTAGTGCGACACAGACAATGCCATTGTTCTCCAGCTCCCTCCCTCCCTTACTCCCCCAACAAATTATAAGTACCCCACTGGGCTCGAAGAAGCCTGTCGGCCTCAGTTCCACGAAACTTTACACATCTAAACCGTCTTCTAAGACGACCGTGAAAAGAAAAATGTTTCTCTTTTTTTGTCTTTACCCTTTTGTCCTCACAGTCCTTGATTGTCTTCTAATTGATGGTGCTTTGAGGTTCATATTCATCGTTGATTTTCCCATGCTCCTGATGGGCTGAGTGCTGATTGGACAGACAAGCATCTGGGAAGGTGCTGACACAAACAAACACCAAGCCGACTTGACACCTGCGTAAGAAGTAACAAGGTTTGAAGGCTGAAAACAAACAGACTCACATTCCAGATCACTAAGGTCTGTATATTGTGCACAGAAAAAAATAAAATTTTTTTATGTAATGCTTGTGGCTCTATATTAAAGAACTACAAAAAAGGTATTTGCCTATAGAAAAGTAAAGAATGTCATAAAAATGAAGAAAGCCCGTGTGCCACTCTCTGTATGATGAAGGTCACCTCAGCATTCAGTGTTGTCGGAGAGTGCAGGTGTGTGTGCAAGGGAGGGGGGGTTTGCGGGCGGTAAAGTGCAAAGTGGAGTGGAGATAGAAATGAAGAGTAAGCACAAACAAAGGCAAAGCAGACAGGAGTGCATGAGCTCCGGGGTCAGGGCGAATTAATTTCCCATGCATCAACTTCGAAATTGAAATTGCGCCTGACGAAAGCCCAGCTTTAATGATCTATGGAAACGCCTGAATGTTCACTTTTTGAATTTCAAAGAGCGCACATGAGAGCGTGTTCCTCTGAGCGTCTGAGAGAGAACAGAACTGTCACGGAGGAAGCCGTAGCCAAAGTGCCGTCGCCCCTTGTGACCTCTTCAGTGTAACATTCAGCCTCCATCAGTGTCTTCTTCAGCGTTGTGTAACACCACACTAGCAGCCCTGGCTTGCCCTTGATTGTCATCTCCATCACTCCTTTTAAAAACGGATATTGAGTGGGAAGCTGCAACAGAGGAACACGTTAATCTTGCCACTTCAGCACAGCCTTTAACTGATGTGAGCCAGCCCGTCTGGGTCACCTTGTGTTTTCCTTATAGTCCTTCTGCACGCGATGAATTGTCTCCCTTTGAACTCACACTGAGCGCCAGGCAACAATGCAGATTTGAATGGATTTGCCTCGCAGTTGACTATTTGCATATCTATTTAACTAAAGATGTTCTCATCATATTTCATCGATTAACGTATCTCGGAGCCATGCTCAACGAGATTAATTAAAGCTATTTATCTGGTAAAGGTCCTCGCTGTGCCTCAGGACATCACCATTTGTCTTTGTGATGATTACTGTTTGGGGCAGAAAGGGAAAGCTCGCTAGTCTTCTCTGGAATGCCATCTAAAGAAAGGAGTCACCACTTTTGGAGACAAAGGAGCTGTGGAGAAAAAAAAAAAAAACAGGTCTGCATGTATGTGTTGGAGCGATTTAAGGCGCCACGGCAGATGACATTCTGTACATCATCTCACCGAGTGCACTATCCTCACTGAACCTCCTGTTGTTCACATCGCTTCCCTCCCCCTCTCTCCCTCCCTTCCCGTCTTTCTCTTGCATAATAGCTGTTGTGGCCGTGAGCTAGTAGCAGCAGCAATGAGCTCACAGCAGCTCACCCCGCCCACCCAGCGCCGGCTGGGTTCAGTCGTTACTGAAAAGCTGCCAGTATTTCATCATCCTCTGTCTCCCCTCAATGACCCCCGCTGCAGCTATACCCCCAGTCGCCTCAGGGTGGCAGCGCAGCCATGTGTTTTTTTTTCCCCTCAGCCCAGACACATTGTCCTCGTTGACTCTGTGTGTGTGTGTGTGTGTGTGTGTGTGTGTGTGTGTGTGTGTGTGTGTCTAACGGCTGGCAGGAACACCAACCGCCTGCAGTCTGCAACGCTCGCTCTCTCTTCTCTCTTCTCTCTCTCTCTCTCTACAACAGTCTGGCACTGGCTAACACCAATAGACACAAGGGAAAGAGAGAGAAGGAGGGAGGAGAAGGAGAGAGACTGCGGAAAAAAGGAAACAAAAAGGAGGGAGGGAGAGTTTAATGCAGAGAGGAGGAGGTAATGTATGGAATGATGAAGTAAGTGAGAAAGATGGAGAGAGACACAATAGGATGCTCTGGGACCTTGTGAGGGATTTAGGAGAAGAATTTATGAAAAGGAAAGGGACTGGGGAGAGGAGAGGAGAGACAAAGAAGGAGACAAATATAGAAAAACAGACAAGAGGCTGATATAAAGACAGATGAGGTGAGAATACAATGGGAACGGAACAAGAGAAGAGCAGAGGAAGGCAGAGAAAGGGGAGACTGTGATGAGCTCCAAATTGAGTGGTTCATATTTATATATCTGTGCAGAGCGCATCAATCTACCAACCTGACAGCAGCTGGCTGTGGACAGCATGGTGTGTGCAATGGGTTGTAAAAACACACCGTCATGTGCACATACATCCTTTTTACATACTGAGCGTGTGTGTTCAGAAGAAGAGCCAAATGCTGCTCTTGGCCGGGGTAGGATGATGGCAGCGCATGTTGTAATAAGCGTAAAGGGGGCATAAGTGGACGTGTGAGGAGGAAGGAGAGGGGCTCTTAAGTCAGCACCTGTCGCGTGCTGGCCCGGGGGAGTATTATGTGTGTGTGTGTGTGGTGGGGGGACTTAGGGGAGGAGAAGGAGGGGAAGAGTAGGAGGAAAAAGTGCTGGAATGCAGCCCAATCTCTCGGGGTTACCCCCCTCCAATGTCGCCCACAATCCCCCAAATGATACCTCATCTCTCTTATATAACGCTGTGATCCTCGCACTTGCCACAAAGGCGGGCAGGAGAGGAAGACACTGACAGATGCCCGCACGAATATGCACGTGCACGCTGCGCGGGGCGGAAAGGTGCTGGAGGTATTGTTCGCAGGATGGAAGATGTTGGCCGATGTCCAGAGGAGGATTATATCACTTCCCCGTTGCTTTCGACTTCAATGCAGGGAAATCTAGTTGAGCCCCAACTGTGCCAGCGCTTCCCCTTCCTCTCGCTGGCACCTCTGCACCGCCAGCTGCACATCAGCTCGGGGATTCAGGCTGGTTAGTAATAGAATATTTTTACGTCCCGGGGAGTTCCTTGCTGAGCGCACGTGCTCTTTCTCATCACCGTCGTGTTCTTCCGCTTCCATACAGCGCTCGCAAGGCGCTTGGGAGCTTTGACTGGTGGTCACTGAACCCAAGCACGGTGCTCAAGTACGCCTCGAAGACTGGTAATGAGGAGAAAGTGTGATTTCATTCACCTGAGCTTCATTTTCTTGTACTTTTAACTCAGCGTTGTTAAACTCTTAATGAATGTTCCCGTTCATATATCATTTTTATACTCTGGAAGTGCTGGGTAATGTCCTGGAGCTGTAATGGCAATAAAAGCATTTGATCCCAAAATGATACATATCATTTTCAGACATTTGCCCCTTAAAGACTCAAGGATCCCCAATAAAAAGCGTTAAAGTGAGCTGTCTGGACACTTTCACTGCGCCGTGACCCCACTGTCGCGACCTTTGACCCGCAGAGTGTATGCACAATGGGGAGCAATGAAACACCAGGGATATGGTAAAGTAGTGGAACTCCCCAAGGTCAATGACTTTATGGGCCCGAAAGAGGGAGAAAGAAAGAGGGATGAAAAATGGGGAATGGCAAAAAGATGAGAGGTAAAGGAAGTGGGAGCAAAGGTGGTGTAATTTTATCACACGCTGGCATATGAACACACACCCACAGCCACTTTAACACACACACACACACACACACACACACACACACACAATAGCCTACTTTCCTATTGTTTTGGCCGAAGCGGCAGAGTTGAGATCCCCAAAGTAATTATGAAATTTAATTACAATTCCTTGGGGAGGCGTATGGAAATGAGTTCCCATGTTTCTGTTCCACCAGGCAGAGAGAAGCACAGAGCGGCAGTGAAATCGGGTTGCCGGAAACACCCAGCATCGTCATGACAGCTGAGGCATTACACGACGGGGCTGACATTGAACATGCGATGAAAGCACCCTGTCACCTGTGACAGTGGTGACAAGGTCTCTCACACTTCCAGTTTGTCTGCCCTGAAATAGTCGCGGTGTGACGTTCTTTCCTCCCCCCGCGACTTCAAACATGCGCCTGTGCCTGCGCTAGAATTTGATCTGATAATGTGGAAGAGGGCAGAAGTCGTGCTGAAGACTGAATCAAATTAAACACAGTGTAGATTACAGCCTGTCTGATTGACGGAGATTCTTATGATGTGAAATCCGCTGGGGGTCGGAAATAGAAAACACTCAGACTGAACTGCGGTCAACAAGCCATTAATCCTGCCCTGGCAAACACACAGATGTGCAGGGAACAACACAATCCAATCACGTCTCCGAGCCATGGAATGCGGTCAGATGCCATAACAATATACGACATCAAAGCCTGTACGGTTGTAAGCTCCGAGGGGTTGAATAACCCCTCAGATTAGTGCTGTAAGTCATGGCAGCCACCCCTGCTCAGGGACCCAGACGTCATAAATGTCCCCAGACACTGAGAGCCAGTGTCGGGCTTGGCCTCGCTGACCTCTGGGTGGACGTCTCTGGGTGGTTAGATTTTGAATGATCCAGCTCCCGAGGTTAGTCTTTGTTTATGTCACGCTGAGTGTTTTAAAGTGCACCGGGGCTTTGTTTTAGATGCTGATTTCTGTGACTCCAAGGCCTGGGAGGAGCTGTGTGAACAGGAGCAGCTGTTTTGTGCTTGATGGGGTGGGGGTGCACCCGTGGGTCGACCTCATCTACCAGTGCCCGTGACCTTAAAGAGCGGAGATGTCCTTGAGTATTACTAATTTAAAACAATGGATATAAGTCTTTTTCTCCCCCTCAATTATCATTGATTTATGTAAATACTGCCCCAGATGAGGCGTCCGTACTCAGACTCAGACAAACCTAGAACTAATCCCATGTAATTACAGTTCTTCAGTTGTATCTTTGTTTCGTTCCGGTTTCTCCAGTGTGATCTGTCATATAAATCAGAAAATTAAAAGGTAAAGAAAAGGCACTTTTGAATGTTGCCAACACTGGGTGGATAATGTTTTCCTATTAATTTGATTTTGCCTTTAACCTAGCGAGCATACTCTTGCATGTGGAATCAAGTCTGTCTGTCTTTATTGGTATTTTTGTTTTTATTTATGTAGCTTTTTGTAATTATGGATAAAGATCAATGTTTGTGCAGTGGGAGTAATCCCACATGTGGATCTTCATCAAATTCTAATCGTTTGAACAGGCCTTGGTTGGCAAAAGGCCTGTTTCATGAAAGTCTTTTCATAGGCTTTTTTGGGCAGCGGCTTAAAGACAGACAGACAAACAAGAAAAAAAAAGCCATTTGGCAGAGTGCTGGGCTACATTTAAGTGCATTTTTCAAATGTTTACATTGATCACTGCCGCTCATATAAAGGCTGGTTTGTGTCATCCTGGCAGCTGCTCTCTGTGAACTGGTCCCGTCCAACCCAGACAGGACGTCCGTGCTCCTCTGCTGTTAGCAACAGGTGTATGTTTTAACTGAGGGACCACCCTATGGGGGAAAATGCACTCACAGAGAATACGTGCACACACACACACACACACACACACACACACACACACACACACACACACACACACACACATGTATAGACACACAAAAGAGGGCTCAGAGTAAAGTGCAGGCCAGTGAGTGGAGTTGCTGAATGAAGCAGGTTTAGATGAAAGAACTTCTTTTTGACATCAGTGGGCCGCTGAGCCTCTGCTGGCAGCCACAGGCCGGGTTTATGCCAACAGGGCAGATGCTGAGGCTCGGCCACCTGATATGGAAGGAGAAGTCTGAAAAGAGAGAGAGGTGAGAAGACAATAGTGGATGGGAGTGAAGGGAAACAATCATGCTCAGGCCATAAAGAACATCAGTAAGATGTGTGTTTCTACACAGGTCTTATGTTTTTTTTTTCCTCCTTCACCCTGACTCTCTCTCTCATGCACACACACACAGGAATTGCCTCACATTAGTTTAATCCTACCCATGAGCATGGGAGTCATGGTTATGCTCCCAGGCAGGCGGTGACTTATGTTGTGTGCTTCTAATCATATTACAGTCAGCCGTAAGCTGATGTTCTTGGCATGGTCCCTGCCGATATGCATGTTAGACTCAACCCTCTGCACTGCGCCACCACTGCTCTGCACTGGAATGATGCTGGGAGAAACGCTGGGGATTTCTGAATGGGTTTTGTTTACACAACTGTTGGGCTGGTAGTGCTGTTAGTTCCTGGTAGTTTATTGATATGTTCAAATTGAATGTTTTGGGACAATGTGTTAAGTGACATGGGGCTGCAAACGTTGGGTTGAAATTTTTTTATCCATGATTCTTTTTGCAGTAGTTTCACCTTTCACAGCTGATGGACTGTGACTTCACCGACTGGGATTTGGCCAAGAGCAGAGATTAATCTCATAAAGGCCTATCAGTTTTCACCAATATGACAATCAGAGTGGACTTGAAGCAGGAAGTTTTGTAGGAATCTTTTTCAAGGACTTTTCATACATTTAAACCAGTGGTACTTTAGTACAGTTGTCCTGGCCTCCCCTGAACTCCCTGCTCCTGAGGGAGTATCAGTATTTTACATGGAAACTTTTCAATGTGTCAGAATGTGTTAAAATGTTACTGACATTAAATTAACTCCAAGATATAAATAGATACAAGATGGAGAGTTGAACAACAGCAAGATATACAGCACATTCACATTGCGAGAGAAACACAACTAAACCTTTTGTATGCCATTTGTTACAGTGCATTTTATGGTAAGATGCTAAAAACACTTGGCACAACCTTCATGTGTTGCAGAGAGGAATGATGCCCTCAAACTGTCTCCTCTCCAGCGCTCAGTGTCACACAACATTAAATTACAAAGAACAACACTCAGATTGACGTCTTGGACAAAGCCATTGCTGTTGAGTCTGTTACTGGTCCAGTTAATCTTCATTGTTCCTCAGCTGCAGTAGAAATGCAAACATGCACCAAAGGAACTTCCCCACTGAGTTCCTGATTTTAGTTCGGGCCACCGTAAGCTCGTCAGTTATAATCGTTGGATCATGTGGGAAAATGTGAGCAGTGAAAGTGAAGTGAGGTCGTCTCCTGCTGTCCGTGGCCTCCGGGGACTTTTTCAGGCACTTAATCTCAAGGCGATACAGAAGTGCTCCTCAACGGTTGGCCGCTATGTTTGCCCAAGAAACCCTTCCTTGGATAAACATTTGTGCAAGTAACAAAAAAGAGAACTGATTCACACGTGTCCATCCTGTATGAGGATTGTGATTGGTGGTTTATTAGATCAGCGATTGAGCAATTACAGAGCAGCTAAAATGGAGAGCAGATAGATAAACTACAAACAAGTCTTTAATCACATTTAAAGAGCAGGAAAGGAAGGCCTGTGTTAACTTAGCGGCACATAGAGATCCCCTTGTTTGCTGCTCCTTAAGTGAAGTGGAACATGCCAGTTAAACTCTATCAGATGGCCTGAGTGTTTTCTAATGTTCAGCAGAAGTCTCTCATCTGTTTCGTACCCCACACAGTTGCATAGGCGTAACGCGTGCGTCCACATGCGTGCACACAATGGTGCCGATATCATCATCTCGACCTACACAGTCTCTTTGATGGTCTCCACGCGTCCTGTGCATGATCTTCCGAGGGAGGGATCGAGGATGAGGCTTTCTGCAAGTCACAAAGACCCGCAGAGTTGTTGCGGCGAGGCTTTCCCAGGAGCCAGGCTGATTCACCGCTCCCATCGCTGTGCACACAAGGCATCAATCATCATCACCACCACCTGACAAAGAGAGGAACATGCACGCGGGAAATCGGCCGCAACGGCAACGGATGTAGCGCGCTCCGCGGCAACATGCGCTCGTGAGGGGGGGCACCGATAGCCCAGTGCACGCGGCGAACTCGCGGCCCCACAGCTCGTCCTCCATGACATCACAGCACCATATGAGCCTGACTGACAGGCCGTCTGTTTGTTTTCCTCTTCAAGACCAAGTCCATTTCCTGTGCTCCCTTTGTTTTAGACCTTAGATTTTAAAAAAGAAAAAAAGATCTCCCTTTTAAATTCTGTGTTTACATTGTGTGAGCGCTTTGAGGGAAAGCACAAAGCCGCCACACAGTGGGTGGATTATAAACTTGGACTGAGTTTCAAACAGACTGAATTTATAAACACAGAATTCCCCCCACACTCAACTCGCGGGTCCCAGCCTGCTAGCATATTACTGTGGATCAAACACAGGCGAGCAATATCCTTGCACTTTGATGCATTTGTGTGTGTGTGTGTGTGTGTGTGTGTGTGTGCGTCTGCGCTTGCATTACGTTTACACCTACTCATGTGTCTCTTAGTTTGCTTTCACACATCCGAATTGGCACACCAGGTCATTTTTCATTTTTTATTTTACCAGTCCATCCAATATCCATCATGACACCTCAGTCTATGTGCCAGTGTGTGTCGGCATTCCTGGCGCGATGGCATCCTTCGCAGCACCTTGGCGGGGCGGTCGCCGGCTGCCATGTTGTACCGAGGCACGCGAGGGAGGACGACCTGGGATCTCCGTGTCCTATCGAAGAACCACAAGTGCCTGAATACCCATTATGTGCCAGCTGTTCAGAATGAGGAGTAATTGCACTGTTGGCAAGGATCCACATGGGCCCCAGCGCTGTGGCCCCCCGGCCCACCCCACCCTTCCCCGGGCACGCTGCCAAGCCCTCCCGCATACTGCCTCCCTGACCCGTCCTACCACCACCACCTAACGGCACCCCACCCCACACCCAGGCCCACCCCTACGTCTCAGCACCCGACCCACATCATCCCCCAAACTCTTCCACCCATTACCACCAGCCCTCTGTTCCACATTCCTAGGGGGGCACTGGTTAAATCTAATCCCATAATAAGACACTCAGCTGTCCAGGAAAAGAAAGAGAACTTTCCTCTGGTAAACTCTAGACTTCCTTTTTTCTTTCTCCCCTCCCTTCTTTTCACCCCAAGTGGAGGCATGATGACACTTTGGGCCCCCTTGGCCAGTTGCCTTTGTCTTTCCTCTGGCTTGATTTATCCTTTCTTCCTTTCTCTTGCTCCCTCATTCCCTCTGTTTTTTCTTCCTTTTTTCTTTCTCTTTTTTTTTGTCAGTGGTATAAGATTGCCTCTGTGTTGGGTCCAGGGTCCCTGAACAGACACATGGGAGGGCCACGTTTGCTGAAGGGCCACATGGCTCTGTTGTGCAAGGCTGAACACACGCACACACACATTCATTTTTTATGCTCCCAACACAGATGCAAGCAATTTATACATTACATTGCCAAGTCCTTTAACATACTGCAATTCGCTTGGCAAATGACATAGTTGAGACATCATTATCTGGAGTTAAAAAATGTGGATTTCATAGGAATGTGTACCTTTAACCTAAATTTAAATAGCCTGTTTTATATCGACACAATGAGGAAAAAAAAAAAGCCAAATTACTGCTTCCTCACTTTGCATTAGACTGCGGTCACTGCAGTCAAAGCAGATTTATGCTTCCAAGTGAAGCGGGCGCTCAGGAAAACTGAACAACTTGTGTGACTCTGGTGATAACATCATTAGCTAATCAATGATAAGTGGAAGTCCCTTCTTCCACAGCAGAATGGACAGATTATTTTGTATTCCTTGATAATGATAGTTGGTCTTCATAGGTGTTTGCTGAATCATATTGATAATTGTCATGACGAACATCTGGTAGCTGGGGCCGGGTATGAAACCTCGGTATTTTGCCGTTGTCTGTCGAAATGTATCTGTACCACAGAAACAGTTGAAATCAGTTTAAATGATAATTTAGCTATTTTGATGATGTTTTATATAATCAAATCTATCAAAATTTGAAAAAATTACAATAAATGAAACAAATTGTTTTGGTAGCAATACTGAAAGTCAGTGGTTGCCTTCAGGAAATTAGCAACAAGAAGTTAGAAAAGGATCTGTTTGTTTGTTTTGTTTCTTTTTTAGATTTCCTGAAATAATTTATTGATTTCTTGAAATGTTCCACAATCATATGCACTGCATCTGGTGCACTCGCTGACCTCTCCGGTTTCATACATAGATTAACAGCAGCAAGTGAAATGAGATGATGTGTTTACATGACTGGATGAAACGTCTGAATGAGTTAATCAGGTTACATTGATTATTAGTTAATGTGATTAAATAGATTAGACTTGGGTGTTCACATGAAGATTTCCGAGCATTATCGCAATCTGATTGTAATTGAATTATTGTGCATTTACCGCAAATGCTGAATGTTGTTGGGAGGAGTTTCCACTGAGGGCTCCCTGAATGGCTCCTGCCTGTATGAAACATGACTTTCTTCTCAACAGAGGTGGCTCTGTGTTTGTAGGTATTAGGTCAGTGTATGAAGAGGGACGCTACTTGAGGCTGTAGTGTGTGCACATGTGTGTGTTTGTATGTGTGTGGCTGTGTAAGGAGTGCCTTTCCAGGGTTCAGCGCGTCTGTGTGGAAATCACTAAACTGGGTTATCAGGTTTAGGAGCCTGGGAAACTGGAACAGACTGAGATACACAGAGGACAGATAAAGACAAAGGGGTACCGAAAGGGAGAGAGAGGAGGAAAAAGAAATGTTAGCCATGAACTCTATTATTCATGTTTAGGGTTAGGGGGATAAACGACCACAGTGATTTCTGATTTCTGTAATCCACTGGATCAAAAACAAGCTATCTGCATTATTTTTCTCAAGTTTGCCACTACGTCACTTTTTTTTTTTTCAGTTTTTTGGTCGTGAACTCTGTGCCTTTGTCTCTCCTGCTGCTATAATCAGCTCACATGCCTTTCTTTCTTTCTCTCTCCCTCTGTCTCCGATGCTGTGTTTACATTGCCTGTTTATTTCTCTGAAATGAAGAATGATTTAAAGCGGGGGGGAGGGTAACGTTGCTTGTGGTCATTGGTGGGGAAAAAACAAAACAACAGATGGACTGTGTAGTGTCTTTAACCCAGATTCTACCTCTCTAATCCTGTCTCCACTGCAAGAATGCCCATGTTGCATGCCGGACCTGACCCGCCAAGTGACCATTCGGATTTGAGACCTGGCTGAGCCGGGGATAAAAAAAAAAAGTGGCTAAACGAGTGTTGTGTCTAACTCTTGGAGGACACTGGGGTCGCATGTTTGACGGAGAGCAGTCAAGGTCACTGATTACTCTGCGATCACGGGGGAGATGTTGTTTTTATGTTAAACAACCATCGCTGCCGTTAGGAAACCTTACTGTGAGTTGAAAATATGTAAAATCCTCGCCTGGATAAGCCTCAGGCAAAATATCACATGACTCATTGGGGGGGAAAGCAGTTGGGGGTTGATGGGGCTAGACAGTCAGCTGTCAGGGGCTTGAGAGGGGTGATGGGGCAGCCGTCCGTCAGCTGATTTAGCGTGGGGGGTGCTGGGGGTGGGGCGCGTCAGTCAGCTGATAGGGCTAGGAAAGGGTGGGGTTTCTTTTTTTGCTGGCGTAACATCATTAGTCCACCTTATGAAACAAGGTCATTAGAAGGATTACTAAACCAAGCCCTGTCGCCCACCCCTCTCCTCCTCCCCAGTTGGCTACCCACACCACATACACAGTCACCACTTCTGATTTTATCCTTAATTCAGGAGTATCCTATGCCTTGATAGTTCATGTCCGGTTGTCCTTACATCAACCGTCTTCTCCCCCCTTGACCTCTGACCCTGTGTCTCCAACATCATGCTTCCCCAATATGCTTAATTTCATCCCTTGCCCTTAAATGCCCCCCCCCCCCACATATTCCATCTTTGCCTCCAGCCCCCTCCTTCACCACCACCGTTAGACAACCTCGGCTGGTCAAGGTCAGAGAGAAAATGTCGGGGATTTCTAGGTCAGGTCAGAGGTCTTGTCGGGTGCAAGGCACTGCTCTGTAAATTAGTTGATTGGAAATCCCTAATTACACGCCTCTAATCTGTCTCGGAGTGCCAGTCTCCAGCTTAGTTGTCGCGCCAGCTGCCTTGAGCGTAGGAGAGAATGAGAAGGAGGAGAAGAGCGAGCGTTTATTTATTTATTTATTTTTTTAGGAGTTCAGTGGAGATCTAAAGGTTGAATATTTGGCCCCATACCAAATATTTGGGGATGAGAATGAACTGAAGCGTGAACTTTTTACTTTGGGTTGTCTTTTGTGCGAGCTAACAAGACCTGAGATGATTTAGTTTATCTTTTGATTGTGTTATGCAGTGTTAAACATTGAACACTTGCCAGAGACAGATTAGTCTCAGCATGGGTTGCTGAGTTACTTCCATAACACTGTTGACTCCCTGAGGATGGCTTAATGATATTATTGGTGTAAGTGCACAATTAGTCGTGTGAAATTACCCCTCCCGTATTGAGTTTTTCCCCACTTGACAGCATCACAGCAGCCCAGTATTTATCCTTCTAGACAGTCGATGATGGCTGGTCAGCTATTCTGTTGATTCTACCTGGGATCAATACAATCCCAGGGCTGACGCTGCAGAACGCCAGCCAGACAAGGATCAATGAGTCTGTAATGGGATCAGAACCAGCCATTGCTTCAGAGACTCCAAGGTTACGGGTCTCACGCAAGGGTATGATCTGACCAAATTGGCTCATGTTGGAGGTGTCCGTCAGCGTTATCAAGCTTTTCAGGGCTTAAAAGGTTCAAAGGGAATGAGAGTCATCATGTGCTAATTTTAGAGGTCTGGATTTTTTTCCGATGAAACAAAGCTTTGTCTCCTTCAGACATGCCGGTGTTTTCAGAGGACCATAAGACGGAAGAAAAGACAGAAGAGGGAAAGTAAACTAAAGCTCAACAGGGACTTGTTGAGGCATCATAACCTTAATTTCCTCCGCCCCCGTCAGTTAATGATGCGTTAAACACAAAGCTTTACTGGGAGCGGTGTTGATGCCCGACTGGGTAATCAATGAGATGGTCCAGTGTGTCATTCTTTGATGAGGGGTGGGACAGGAGGGGAGGTCCGTGTCCGTGGAATTGAGCCATGACAGGGGTCACGGCCAAATGATCTACCGGGCCGGGCAGGAGAGGCCAGCTGAATCAGCAGGGGGTTGCGACCAGTAGGATGTGGGGTCAAGGGTCAAAGCCTCGTCCAGTGACCTCTGTTCTAAAGACAGCGGTAAACTGTGTCCTTCATTAGCAGAATCTAAACAGTGACCTATTATGGCAATGACCGTCAAGGACTGGATGTGACAGCAGCAGGGTGTCCGCCTGCGTTGATCTGAAATGTATTAGCATCAAGTAATTTATCATTTATTATTAAGGATTTGCTGTTTTTGTGTTATTGTAATCAGATTATTTATGTGCTCAGACTGTTTATCCTGACAATAGTACACTGCAGCTGTTTTGCCTAAAGGTGCTTTTCAATCTGTACAGCGTACAACACCCTCATTCACCCTGATTCAGATAAGACAGAAACTCCCTGAAGAAACCCCTTCAGTGTCATGCTGGGTTCTGGGAAATTGTTATGGGCATTTTGTACAGTTTTTATACTGTTCACTGACATTCTTTTAAACAATTAATCCATTCATCGAAAGAATATTGACAGAAAAAAATGTTACAGAACCTTCTAATAATGTATATTTTTAGCATTTTTTCAACCTTTCAGTATGTTTGCAATGATGATAAATGTGCTGTATGTCTTCATGCAGCAGTTAACAGATGGTCGGTTTGGAGATGGTGGTACAGTTAGTTAATCAATTTGGTGATTGTCAGAACAACAGCTAACAGCTGAGTGGTCAGTTAAGTTGTTCATCAAGCAGGAAAGCCAAACGTCCTCTGGATCAAGCTTCTCAAACGTGAACACTTTTTAGTTCTTGGATTGTTGATGGTGGGGGGGAAGCAAATTGAAGTAAACAGTCTGGGCTGTGGAAAATTGTGATGGATAGTTTTGATACGTCCCTATACCACTCAATTTTGTACTAAATGATTAATCAATTAATTAAAAAAGTAATCAGCAGCTGAATCAGTGATAAAACAAATTGTAGTAATTGTAGTAGACTGTATTTGTATGTTTTGTGTTTGATAAAGCAGCATGTGAATCAGCCACGCTTTGATGTGGTTTTTCTATTGTCAGCAACTCAATGTTTGTTCTCTTTTCATGAGTAATTGTTGCTCTGTAAAACACTGCGTAATGGACCAAGTGTTGTTAAAACTGCTTTAAAAATTTATGACTTGACTTCATCTGATAAAAATCTGTGAATAATGAAAGAGAGGGCAGGCCACGTTCACGCAGAAATCCTTCAGCACCAAATAAACAGAGGACTTTTCTCTGACTGTGTGTGGGGAAACATTTGATGTACGCCGATGACACTAATTAAATCAAGCACCTGAATACCTGCTCGTTCAGAGACTCTGCGCTGTCAATGCAGAGCTCTGTCTCTCTCTCAATCTGTCATTACTTCTCTTTGCTTTTCCTTTCTTCTCGGCTCTGTTTTAACACGTCTCCTCTCAAACGCGGTTAATGAAATGTGATGTATAGAAATCGCCAGGATGCCTCAGTACGAAGTGAATTGTGGCCTTGAGGCTTCACCGCCTCACTTGCCGTTTCGCCGAGCCTGAAGCACAGATTTTTTTTTCCACTGGTGAATGAACCCGAATCGGAAATGCGGTGAGACGGGCAGAGGGGGAGACGAGTCGAACCAGAGAGGCTGCAGGGGGAAAACGGGCGGTAGAGGGAGAGAGAGAGTGACAGGAAGGGGTGGAAAAAAAGGCGAATGAGTGAGAAACAGAGGGAGTGTGGGCGTTTTTATTGGTGTCATGAGAGGAGAAATCAATAAAAGAGGTGAAAAAAGCCTGGGTTTTAAGAGCCCCATCACCGCGGCAATTAAAGGGGCCTTCAAAGAGTCGGTCTAATCAGCGGTTAAATAAAGATAGGAGCAGGCGGCGCTTTGGATGGCCCCGCTCATGTAATCTAACACCTACTGCCCTGCACTCAGTGGCCCCTTGAACTCGCTGTGTGTGCGTGTGTGTGTGTCTGTGCGGACACATACTTGCGTGTTTATGTGTCTTTTCTCCACTCACACACATGTTAGCGTACAGAGTGGCCGGACGCGTTTCTGACAGCTTGTATGTGGTTAACAGACTCTTAAAAGGCAGATTAGCCAGTTTAAGCTTCCTCTCGGCGTCCTTCTCTGTCAGTCTCTCGAATCTGACCTCTGTCTAAACCAAAGTGAGACAAAGCAGATATGTATGCTCAGCTTATATATTGCAGTCATAGCGAGGCAGTCTACCCTCTGTACCCGTGACCCTTCCGCTTACCTGCCGTCTTATCTGCCGCGCCATAGACTCATTCGTCATGTGTGCAGGTTCTCACCGTGATAAGGTGCCGGCCGGTGAGTCAATACACCAGCCTTGGGTCTGTCTTCGCGAGCCTCTCCCTGCTCAAAGAGGCACTGTGTAGACAGAGCAGATACCAGGCTGAGCAATGAGTTTGCTCTAGGCACACAGAGGGCAAGATAGACAGGTGAAACAGGCCCTTTGCACAATGACGCTGCACGTCATTCTGCAGTGTTAAAGTTTACAGGTCAGGTTGCTTCACGGCGTGTGGAGTTGTGTTTATGGACGTCGAGCGTTTTAAGTCGGCTCCATTTAGATTCCGCCATGCATCTTTTCAGCGATCCTCGCACTTGTCGACCATCTGGTTAATGGGCCGCCTGCAAGCCAGTGTCTCTGACTGGCCGAAGGCTGTTTGTCTCACTGACGCCACCTCAGACAGCACTCCACTGATTTTGCATTGCAGTACTATAGAATTGTGAGTTCGAAGCATCAGAAGAGTCTTATTTTATTCCACACATTGTCCTTCCTTGCCAAAGCCTATCCACCTATATTAATGCAGCTCCATCACTGACAGTTCAGTCGGAGATTCGACTGTGTTATTCCTGTACAGAGGTCCGGTAAGCTCACTTCTTTATAACCCCAGCGGGAGGTTGCTTTCCACGGGTTTTTTCTCTCTTCATTCGAATGACTATAACAGGATTACTGTAGCTATTGATCGCACGCCTGTAGTCTCCTATGCAGTAATGAGACGAGGCAAACCTTCGCACCATGAACACAAAGCATTGTGGGGGAATGTAATTCAAGTGCAACACAACCTTCTGTTGAAGGACACATACTGTACACATATAGTATGTGCTGCAGTGATGGTATCTGTGGGTGAAATATAATGCTCAGATTCCACACTTGTTATTTTAATGTATCACATACATATTTTATTTACATTTCATATCTACTCATCTTATCTTCAGGCTGTAGTTCTGTATCTTTGTATTTATAGATGTAGCTACATACAAATGTAACAAGGTAGATTTGATCAAATGTAACTGAGCACACACACACACACACACACACACACACACACACACACACACACACACACACACACACACACACACACAC
>JBAJHX010000031.1:8627534-8641114 GCA_037176925.1 Amniataba percoides | reverse complement strand
TGTGTGTGTGTGTGTGTGTGTGTGTGTGTGTGTGTGTGTGTGTGTGTGTGTGTGTGTGTGTGTGTGTGTGTGTACAGCCGCGGAGGTTGCGTTGCTCACCAGGATCCCTTTCTTCAAGCCGTGGTACAACTGGGATTCGACTGGCTTTTGGGAGATTTAATCGCTCTGGGAGTTTGAGTGAGCAAGAGGAAATACCCTTAACAAGCAGAGAGCAAAGTGTGATTAGCGTTCATTTTTTCTTCCTCAAGTCTGTTGGTTTATGTGTGCGCCGGCCTGTTCTAGTGACTCACATCCCTCAAGTAATGACACATTATCCCCCAACACACGCAGTAAGCCCCCTCTGCTTTACAACCGTGATCAAAAGCAGTAGTCATACATGTTGTTTCATCACACTTATCCACTAACTAAGCCCAATCATTGCTTTTATGACAAATCTCAAACTCTGAATCCAAGTTGTTGCTTTTATGATAAATCCTCCAGCTATGTCGGGCCCAGAGCTTCCATTTAAGTTGAACCCCAACTTAAAGTCCCAATCCAGAGCAAATCTGGAACTTTAACTCCCAGTTCTCCTGCGTTTATGACAAACTGGCAACCTCAGGAACAGTAGCTCTGTTTATGATGAACTCCTAACCTTGAGCCAGCCATGCGGCCTTAACGAGAGTTCTGCCAGTCCGGTCCGGCAGTAATATAGTTCCCCTCTGCCCTCCCCAGTTGGACACTAACGAGACGCCGCACACTGACCTCTGCTGCGGCTCAAATTAGATGTAAATTGTGCCTGATTTTTACGGGGGTCCCTAACGCGATCCAGATCCCCCCGTCATCGCGGCCAGCGGGTCAACGGCGTGAGAACGTCTCGCTCCCTAACGACATTTGGAGTGGTCGATGAGAGGGGTCGCGGGTAATGGTGACCTCACTGGCCTACACTTCACTTCCTTCTAATTAGAGCGCTGGGCCAGATCAAAGAAGCCAACCGCATCGCAGAGGGGGGGCTACTGAAGAAGGAGGGAGGGTAGTAAAGACGAGGAGGAGGAGGAGGAAGACGAGGGGGCAGGAGGAGGGTGAGGTAGAAGGCCTATTCTATAAGTAATGGGGTGCAGCGAGGATGGGGGGAAATCTGAGGGTTTTTTTCATTAGTCCTGGAGGTCAGTGGGGCACTCAACCTGTGTGCAGCAGCATGGACCTTCTTCTATAGGTGGCAGGAGAGCCTTAAAGAGGAGAGACTTATAGGGAGGTAGTGGAGGGGAGAGATGTATTTGTGTGAGAGGAGGAAAGGAAGGAGAGTGGGGGCTGTAGGGTTAAGCACAGGAGAGAATAAACCATTATTTCATGGTCTTTCAGGAGAACCACGCACCTCTGCGCTGTCTGCCGCTCTGCTCTGTGTCTGGCCACAGCTGTGGAGACGGACCCAGACACGCAGGAAGTGGAGCATTTAGCACTTCCTCTCTCGTGGATGTGTGTGACTAAAGCCCCCAGAATTAAACATATGGACCAATGCGAAGTGGCTACACACACACACGTACACACACACATACACACACACACACACACACACACACACACACACACACAGAAACATTCATCTCTCGTAGAAGCCACGGACAGACTGTGACACAATAACAAGCGCCAGATTACATCTGTTTCCACGGTTACTAATGAGAGCGCAAGCAGACCAGATTAGAATATATAATTGAAGGTATCCACTTGGGGACATTTTGTTCCAGGAGAATCGGAGCATGAAGGCACAAGAAATAAAACCTCTCCTGCGCATCTCTGCTGTTAGAAAGGGACTTATTTTGTGGTTTGTCTTAAAGGACTAAAGAAGAACAGGCACAGTAAATACTTTCTGAAAGCATATGTTATGACCCAACTACTTAAAGAAGCTTTGTTTTCATTGGCGGAAGCTCCTGCTGTTGATTGAATTACCTCCTCTGCCTGGAAGAATGCAAAAAATATCCAAATTCCACAAGGCGTACATCTTTTTGCTAAGTTTGATTGACGGTTATTATTGTGCACAACTGAAGGCCCTGAAAACTGGCCTAAAATGGTAGAAAGAACTGAAAATGTGCACAGACTACTGCCCTTCTTTATCTTTTTAGCTGAATTCATTAATAGATGTATCATCATGCTGACAGATGTCATTGCGGAACGCTGCTTTTGTTAGAGTGAGGAAGTGATGTGTTGGGGAAAACACTTTGTGCTCTTGAAGGGTTGTGGAGAACACTGCGTTCTTTCACATGTATGGATCTTGTAAGTGCGAGGACACTCTGTTCTCTGGAGTCAAGTTTCAAGACTGAGCCCCAAAATGCACTGGACTGTTATGAATCTATGGCATGCAAAGTTCATTACCTTTGTTGTTGTTGCTCTCACTCTTGCATAATAATTAGTGTGAATTTTTACAGCACATCAGACCAATTTCAAGAGTTTAACGACTCGGTAGGAACAAGGGAGCATGTTCCATTACTGTTACTATAAAACCTAATCAACGTTTTATTATTCTCAACCATATGTTTGGAATGCAGGCCAGTTAAATACAGCGCAACGAGCTTTCACTGGTAATTTTCCAGTGATCTGCGATCTAACCTAAGTTAAATCCAGTGGTTTTTGTCTGTGAGCTGGATGAAACGGAGGATATATATCGCCCCAACATGGTGTTGACCTCTCCTGTGTGTACTCATAAGCATGCTGTGGATGGTGAGATTGGGAATTTCATATGCTGGGAGCTACATGTAGGGATCAGCAAACAGTGAAACTGCAGCCTGGGAAGTTCACGGTGCTTTGAAGGAGCCAGAATTCCAGGAGCTTCCCATAATCGTGGGATAAGGCTGTGTCATCCCTGTCACTCACCTGGATTTATCAGCAGGAAATCTGGAAATGAGACGGCATTCCTGCCGCCCCCCCGCCCTTCAGGAACTCAGACAGGTCGAAAAGCAGACAAAGAGAGCCACAGTCAGAGCTGAGATGTGATTTGACACTCTGCAGACTGCTATCTCACGCTTTGTCATAATATGTAATCTCTCAAGATATGTTTCTTGTGTTCTTAACTAAACTACAGAGAGCGTTTTGTTCAAATAAACCTCTCACAGTGATTAAAAACCTGTTTGTAAAAGTCAGGCAGCCCCGCACACCCCTCAGGGTGAACCAGTGAACTATGTGCAACCCCCTTCTATTGATGTTGACATGTTCACTGACCTAGTCTATCAACACACACACACACATACACACACGCATAATTGGTCTAGCCCCTGTGTGCTAACCGGCGCTGATATCATCTGTGTCGTCTGATACGCTCTGATCTGACCCCAGTATGTGCCTTGGCTGCCCCCTTGTTCTGTATGTACCCATCAGAGCACAAGACCCCCAGTGGGCTCACTGACCCTGAGATGAGCTTCTCTCCAGGACCCTGCAGGGCTGGAGAGAGCTTCTTTCATTTGTGGGATATACGAGCAACACAGCCACAAATCACTGAGATAAACTGTGTTGCCAATTTGTGAGGATAAAATGTCATTTCAGAGACAGATTCATAGAGACAAAAAATTTATGAACGATGGCCCCAGGCTGGGTGTTCTTTGAAAGTCTTCTAACAAAGAGCCACTGGAAGTATTTAAACTTGTTTACAGTGTGTAAGATTCAAACATAGTTCTTACTTTTAATAGATCACAGTGGGACTGCAACAGTCATTTCCATTATAGATTAATAATGTTAACTGAATGTCAGTAATGATCTTGAAAAATTACTATTACAGTTTCCAAGATGCAAAGGGTGATGGGTGAACCATCAAAACACAACACAATCAAAGAAGTCCTCTTCCTTCTGTGAAATTGTGTCAGTTACATCAGGTTTTCTGCAGGTTTTAAAGGCTTAAAAGGCTTAATTAAAACATTTTCTCTTGCTTCTCAGAGGCATTGATGTTAGTTAATGAATGTGATATGTTTTTGTGTATGACTGCAGGCTATTCGGACCCGCCACACTTTAGGTGGGATTGTGGGTGCAGGAGGCTCGTTATTCCTTTTATATGGATCTTAATGTAAACACTGTCACTGCTGCCGACCAAGAAGCTCTTTGTCTCATTAATGTTGACTTCAGCAAAAACTTACATCACTTTAATCACTTAATCCATCCATTCATTTCTGCCAGATTACTGATGTCATTAGGATTTTTTGTTATATACTGCTGGGAACTACAAAAAAGGGATATAATAAATAATTCTTAAAGTCTCCACTGGTTTCTCATCAACGTGTCACTCTTTACAGATATAAAATTGCATTCTGTGTGTTTTATGGATATGGAGGAGCAGGAAGATTTACTAACCTGACGCTTTAGGACATGACGCCATCCCATTTATTCTTTCAAGTCGTTGCATATTGGTGACAGATGCGTTTATAGACATGCACAGGAGCACATATGCACACTGTACCGCTGCTGCAGCACACACACCTGTGATGATTCACGTGGAGTAATTCAGGCATGAAAATACGGTCGCAAACAGGCTGACTAGCAGCCAGCTATCCACACCAACTCATTATGGTAACAATTATTGGGGTAATCAATGGGCCAAATTATAGACCAATAACTGAGGCCTTATTGTCTGAAGGGGAAGACAGCGGCATTCTTCTCGAATGCACCATTTTGGGCTTGACCCCTCGCACCCCTTGGACTCCTCCGCTCTCTTCCCCACCCCTAATACCTTCCTGTCTCCATTATCGGGCTGTGGAGGTCACGCTGTATAAAGGTCAGGGTTTGGGGGTCATGCTGTCACTCAGGTGGGCGCCAAAAATAGGTGCTGTGTGATTTTAAGCACGGACGAGCTGGAAGCCGCGGTGCAACAGGGCGGTGATTTATGTGTCCACGTCATTAACGTCCCTTCACACATAGCACAGCGGGCTAATGCCCACACGTGTACATTGGAGAATGTGCTACTGTATATTCGCGAAACAACTGCGTAGATGTTGTTTGACCCAAATACCAAGTTCATTGTTCACAACACAAAAGCAGACTAAATGGAAGAAAACAGTTCTTTAAACAAGCCCACAGGAATCCAGTGATAATAGCTGGGAGGAGAGGCGGCCAGGCTGTTAAAACGCTGGTAAAAAACCCTTGAGGTTGGCTGTAGCAGGGCTCTGGCTCTTTATACGGGGCTCTCTGACGGATGTTTGCTGGCACAGGCACCAGGCAGGGTGCTAACGCTGTCGTTTAAATCAAAGATGCTCTGTTAGCGCCGCGGCATAAATCAATCACACGCCCGCTACCACAGTCTGCAGGAGCTGAATGGGCCTGCATCGCGGGCTGCATTCCCAAACAGTGCCTCACCTGCGCTGTGGTGGCAACGTGACTGTTATGGCTTAGCAGGACTCTCTCTTCCTCTTTTTCTTCTCTGTTAACACTTGCACCCACGCTCTGGAGGTATTTCGTGTCTCTCTCCAAGTAGCCGCAACTTGAGAATACTTCTTAAGGCTCTCGTGAACAGGACAATGTCATGTATCTCATTAACTGACACGCAAGAG
The DNA here is from genome assembly GCA_037176925.1 of Amniataba percoides. Taxonomy (NCBI): domain Eukaryota; kingdom Metazoa; phylum Chordata; class Actinopteri; order Centrarchiformes; family Terapontidae; genus Amniataba; species Amniataba percoides. Next base: position 8,635,613 of record JBAJHX010000031.1, on the reverse strand, counting down.
ACAAATGGCGCACTGTGTTGTAAGTGTGGGCAGGTAACTACAGTTACCTGGAAGCCAGGGGGAAATAGTTTACCTCACAAGTCTGGTTATGCATGCTTAAGATTCCCCACATCTGCAGCGGGAGTATGTCTAGAGGTCCTTATGTGCATTGAAATAGAAAACACTGCAGAGCAAAGGGGACTGGAAGAAAGCGAGGATGTGAGACACACAAAGTCAGCGACTTGGCAAGCATGAGAGTTTTTGTTTTCTCTTTTATGACTCCTGATGCAATGAATGCACAAATATGTGATTGCATGTTTCAGCAAAATCTTGGCAACGGGGTTTTGTTTGTTCCCAGTTTTCTGCTGTTTTGTGTTCGCAGGGCTGTTGACAGGATTTGTCAGATTTCCTCATGAGTAAAATAAGTAATCAGGTGTTCCTTTTCCTTCCAAATAAATACAGCTTTCAAATCAGCCACAAATATTGAACCTCTTTCACCGTGAGATGAAGGGGGTGGAAAAAAAAAAAAACATATTTGACATTTCCCTGAAAAGGAAGAAAAATGGTCATAAATCACACCTGTGTGAGGTTGCCTTCCACTTCTAGAGGATGTGAAGTTTTGGAGCTTCCCGTATCTGCCGCTATAAAGATTCCTGACCCGGAAAGTCAGGCCTGTAATAAGAACCATCAAATCATGTGATTGATCGCCCAACACCGCTGAGAAGAGAGAATGCAACAGGCTGGATGGGCCAGTGCTTGCCAACGCCGAGGATGGTATGTGGGTGTGTGTGAGAAAGAAAGTGAAGATGAGACAGAGAGAGCGAAAGAGGGATAGAGACTTGTTTAATAGGGAGTACAGGGGGCCGGGGGAGGGGTGTGTGGAGGGGGTTGGGGGGGCACATCGTTTTTTTTTTTTTTTGCTTTCAAGAGAGAGATGACAGATGGAAAGAGAGGCTTAGAAGAGACGAGGGGGAAGAAAAAGTGGAAAAACGAGACTATAGAAGCTGACATCAAGAGGAAGAGAAGGTCGGACGAGTCAAAATGAGAGGGATCAGCGACGGAGACCCCATTAACCTGTAGCCAGGTGTAAATCACACGGAGGGCTGCCAGTCTGGGCCTCGCTTCCTGCGAAGGGACCTCGTTTGTTCCCCTCACCTTGTGATCGCCGTGCCATTTCTCAACAGTTTTGTCTCGCAACAGTTCAAACGTGAGCGAGGTGACATTCACATGACGGATGCCCTGAAAGCACAATGAGCTGCGAGGAGGAGGAGGGAGTGGAGGAGCCCAATTTTGCATACCCAATGTCATATTTAAGTCTTTACAGCTCGGTTTTCTCAAAGCAGTTAGAGACAAGTGGCTGCACATGCACCTGAGTGGGTGTAAGCATACCGTTGAGGGTGCTTGTATTTGTTGTACATTTGTCAGGTATGTGTGTGTGTGTGTGTGTGTGTGTGTGTGTGTCACTGTATGAACAAAAATCACTCCAGCACTGGAAATGTGTACTCCCCAAACTGCCAAAGAAGCTGTGATGTGCTGGTGTCATAATCCCTTTCTAATCCGATTAGTTTCATGTATAAACTCTGTCCTGCGGGCGATGAGGGACGAGGAGATGCACACAAACTCCCGGCAAGACCTCGTCACACCTGGAGCTCCCAACTTCCAGTCGTCACACTTGACTGAGCGGAAGTCTGATCCCCGATAAGGATCGCGGGTCTCCGGCATCGGGGTACGGCAGACACGGGACGCTAAGAGGCAGAGCAGGCAGAGAGAGAGTGAAAAGATGGGAGAGAGTGAAACTGTGGGAAAGCAGTGGCAGCTAAATGTGGGTTTGGTATGTATGTATTCCTGGGTGGGTGGAGGGTATGCACTTGGTTGGGGCAGGTGACAGAATGATGATGGGGGCAGATCAGAGCCCAAAGCTGTTTTTTTAAAGACGGGAAGGGTTGATTGATTAACGGTTTCAACCCCCCAGGGGAAACCTGGGTTGAACTTCCTGTACTTTCCTCACATGTTCCCTCAAACTGCAGAAAACGTTACATCCTCTTAAGGAAAAAAATACTCCAAACAGATCTCAAACAAGAAGCTGTTATTTCCATTGAACAAATGTTTGTTTTGTATCTGCTTTTACTGCCTGTAACTGGTTTAATAGCAACAGTAGGAGTATATTAGTGTATGAATAGTATTATTTCATGCTGCATTTGTTTGCACATTCAGCGTTTTCTTTTGGGGGATGATGCAAATGGCAATAAACCTTTAAACTGCCATATGTAGAAATCATATTTTCATTCACACCCTTTAACTCATGCAGCTATTTTACCCCGAGGATGCACAGGCAGCCATGAGGTGCATTGTAAAAGCAATTTATGCATAAGTAAAAACCTAAAGGAACAATGGAGTGATTGTGAACAACTTGCGGAGCAGCACGGGGTAAGAGGCGGAGAGGAGAGAGTGGTTTGAGCAGAAGTTGTTGTGCAAGTCAAGAAGGAATGCAAAGTGTTTGAAAAGATATTAGATGGAGCTGGCAGAACATTCCCTGTGTTTGGCTGTGAAGCGTTGCTGCGATCGCCAGCCTCGTTCCTCCGGTGGGGCCCAGTACTATAGCCGAACAGAATGCGGCGCAGCACACACTGACTGCATGCACACACAAACACACACACACACACACATTGCCCGAGGGGCTGTTAACAGGCTGCTTAGCAAGAGATATGGACCGGGGAATTTAGTCACTGTGTGAAATTGGTTTCATTAGTTTGTGATTGGCAGATTATATAACAACAGTAGCATGAGGCTTGTGACAGCTCAGCTTTTCCTATTTTATTGTATCTTATCGGCGTTATAAGCAGCCTTTGTCTGTCAGATAAGATGATGTGATAACAAAAAATAATCAGATCAATCAAATGTGATCTGGAAATGTGTTCCTTGGGATTTCCACATAACAAACTGAAACAGCAATGCAATCAAGTCGCAATTTGTGCGCAAGGGATTTTTACATTGCTGGTAACCATAGCAACAGTTCTGTTTTGCCGCTGTGTCACCAGTGAATTTCTGAAACAAACCTACTGTATGCGCACAAGGAGCAGCCCCGGTGTGTGTGTCTTTAATTAAAATGTCTTCCTGCATGTGCAAAGGAGAATTGTAGGAGAACGGTGGATTCAAACTGACTGCAAACACAATTTTAATTCATTTTAGTTAATCTCGTATCGTGCTGTATAATACTGTTTACACACGCTCCTACTGAGCTGCTATATTACTGCTTCACTCCTACTGCTGCTATACAAACACTTGCACTGCCACTACAGCTATTACTACGACTTCGTACACACTTCCTCTGTTGTGACTTTCATTTCATTATCAAGATTTGAAAACTTCAGGGTGAGCATGGGTGAAGATAAAGGGTGAGAAAAATGAGATAGATTAATTTTTAAAAATGTGTTTGCGCCTTTTAATGAGCGCTTCAGCAGAGGCACAGTGTTGCAGGAAGGCGCTGGCGATGTATGCTGAACTGGTCACTCACGGACGACACTGGGAGCCTCTGGGCCGCAGAATGTCCCGACGCAGCATTTTTCATTTTCCATGCATCGCAGAGAGAAAGCACAGAGGCTGACGAGGGCAAACACACACACACACACACACACATGCATGCACGCACACACACAAACACGGTGGCACTCGGGTCCTGGAAATCTGCTGACACGTCTGCCCCGACCAGGCGGCGCTCAGTCTGTGGTGCTGCTGAGCAGTTCAGCTGTGACAACGCCGGTAATGACACTCCTCACCCAAGGGTGACCAGAGGACAGAACCGGGCTTACAGGCAGTACTTTATTCGCGTAAGGAGGATAGGAAAATATAATTAATCACAGCGCTGTCCGCTCAAAAGATGGCATTGTCTATACATGAGCAGAAAATATTTTTTTAAAAAATGCCAGTTTACAGAAATCTTATTATGAACATTGCATATTTTTCACCATCGTTTATTCATCTCCCTTAGTATTCTGAATATTTTAATGTTGTTTAAAAGAAAATATATATATACCCCCCTCCATGTTTTTTAAGTCCTGACATGGGCTTGGCAGCATTTTATTGCTGACACACCTTCTGAGTTTTCTAGACTGAAAATCAGACATCAGCCTTTTTACTCTTGACTTGTTTGGGTTGCGGAGGGGAAATTGGGTCAGTCTGAAACACCCGAGGGAAGCAGAGGATGGATGGAGGGGTACAGACATCTACGTGTGTTCATGTGTGATGGGTGGTGTTGTTGAGTTGTGGGGGGAGGGGGGAGGAAGATGGGATGAGTGTCGAGTAGAAAAGGGGAGACTCGGGAGGATGTTGACTGTCTGCTCATGCAAGACGACTAAACTCTTGAACCCCCCCCCCCCATCCCGGCCCCAGATCGTTCCCTAAAATCAAGTCCTGTTTTTTATGTCCAGGAACACAAAAATGGTCACACAATGCTACACTGATTCTTATTTTTCTAAGATCTAACATATTTTAACTCATATTATGGCCGGAAAAATATTTTGATAATGATTATTTTCATTGTTTAATTTGATTCCTTTATTTATTAATTATTTGGTCTCCTTAAATGTAAAAAAAACTGTAGGGAAAAGTCCAAGAACATGTTTTTAAATGTCTTATTTAGTCCAACAAACAAGATTCTCAGTTTACAGTTATATAATGGCCTAAAAACAACCTCCCATTGAAAAAGACACTCATCTCATGTTCTCGCTAGCAATCTCAGATACCATTTAAACACAAGAACACTGCCTAAATTGAAATGTCTAAATCTATATCTGATCTATATCTGGAATTATCCGATCAAAGGATGAGCAAACACAATTATAAATCCTTTCATGCCAGCTTTCTGTATGAGCAGCTACTTCGGCTGTTTGGTCAGTGGCAAACAAATATAAAAGTTTGATACCCAGCCCTACTCTTCAATTGACTCTCTTTTGTGTCTCCACCCATGCTTGACTTGCCCCCGAGCAGATGTGACAAAAAGTGCTCCAGCGAATAAAAAAACAAAAAAGGAAAGCGAGGATGAGAGGTGCAGACAGTGAGAGGAATGAAATAGTAATGAGAGGAGATGGGCAGGGGCATGCAACTACTGAGCATCACCCTTTTTACTCTCCTCCCTCGCCCCCCCGCTGTGATAATGTCCCTCTTCGTCTCGTCTCTTCCAGCCCTCCCGTCCCGCCCTCCTGTGCCGTGCGTGGATTTCTCTCTGCTTTAACTTCTTTGGTTTCTGTCCGCGACAGCAGGAGAGACGCAGCCGGGAGGGGTGAGAGACATCGAGAGAAATGTGTGAGAGAAGGGAACACTTTCTCCCAGTCAGTTGTATAAAGCCATCAGTGTCCCTGTTAAGCCCCGCCGTTCCCTGCGCCGTCTGTCCTCCTCACCCTCTGTCTAGTTATCAAAGTGTTTATTCAGCCTGGCATTGTTTCTCCTCTCCTCGTTTTCAGAGAGAAACTCGGAGAGCAGAGCGTGATTCACTGCATTCAACATGAGGACAGTGGGAGCAACCGAAAATGAAAAGACGTCTCAGGGATGGAGGGGGCGAGGGGGTTAGTGTGGGGTGTGTGTGTGTGTGTGTGTGTGGGGTGGGGGGGCTTGTGGAGGCACCCCCTGCTTCATACACGCCAGTCAGTGGGGAGGGTATGGAGGCTCCGATGCCAGCGAGAGGTGATGGTGAGGTGGTGAAGGAATGGAAAGAGGGGCCTCTCTGAACCGTGCCCCTGCTGATTGAGATGTACCCCACACAGGCGAGCCCCACTTTGGGGTGGATGCGTGGCGCAAACACCCCCGTTAGCCTCCGGGGCGCGCCAGTCCGAGTCAAGAGCCTGCTGGGAAGCAGCGTGTGGGGGGATGAACTTGACGTACTGCTGGACAGAGTCTAAAGGATCCTGCGGGTGAGGGTGGGCGGATGGTGGGCGGGGAGGGGGGGTGTTTAAGGGGAGAAGGGTGAGGTCGGCGCGGGTTGGGGGACGGGGTACTACTCGGTGCCAGGGTTGCCCGGGTTACGGGCAGAGGGAAGAGGCATGATACTCTCTGGAGGAGTTTTACTTGGTGTGTGTTGTTCTGTGTGTCGCTACGCCGCCGTGGGGATGCTCCGATCCCTGCCGCTCTGGTGTCTTCACCGCTGCCCTTTGATGATCAACACACACACACATACAGATAGTTTCATTCATACACACAGATACATTAGCAGAGAGTGAAAAAGTCTCCCACACTGCTGCCTCCTGTCTTTGATGCTACGCTGCAGACGCACACACGCTCAGATTACACTGTAAATTGAAGTTGCTCAGTAATGTTTGGCAATTGCTCCCATTGAGATGCGTTTATGATGGGCTAATCACAATAGTTTGAGAAATTATGGCCCAGCCGACAGATTGATTGTACGTGCAGTGAGGTGCAGTGTGTGAGTGATTATGTGGGTCTGGTTTGTATTAGGGCTCTGTCAAGGGATATAAGGCGGTTACTGTACTATGAGCTACTGAGGTGTTCTGGTATCCATTTGGATGAATCAGCACTGATGACTGAACTGTACAGAGAGACGGGGCTCACCCAGATAACTACGGCTCGTCCCTGATCAAACAAACCACCAGCAGAGAACTCTGTCATGCCTTCTCTCGCTATATTATCTTTCTTTTCTTCTCTCAGTCTTACGCTATATCTCATATCCTTTTCCCATTTTTTTTGGTGGGGGAAGGCCTTTTTCCTTTCACTTTCTGCCCCTTTTTTCCCCAACATTTACTTTATTCCTCTGCCTCGCTCCTATTTAATTGCCACCTGCCACTCGCAATCAGCGTTATTCAGATTCCCGGAATTTCCAGTGTCACAAGCAGCCTGTCGGGGAGATAAAGAGAAAGAGGGGAGATGATGAGAGGAGAAATGATCCGTGATTCATCAGGAGCTAAAGGGAGAGAGGAAGCACTTTTTTCCCTCCTCTTGTCTTTAAAAGCAGCAAAAATAATTCAAGTGGAACTTTAAAAGAGGCGTTCAGGCTCCCAGGTGGAAATGTTATACCTGGGCGCAGATCTAGAGTGACACAAGGAGGGATGAGGGGGGATCAAAGGCGGTCTGGGGCCAGACAATCACCCTAAAACAGATAATTGGCCAGTGTGGGGTTCATAATGGAGCTGTCAAAGGGCTCGCTTTTCACAGCACAATGGTGTTTGTGTGTGTGTGTGTGCGCGCTTGCATGTATGTGCACACGTATGTGGAAAGACAGGCTTTTAACACTGGGACTAAAGGTCGGTGTTGGGGTCTCCGTGCGCCTCTGGGGAACGTTTAGGCATCTGTAAAGACAGGAAGAGAGGGACGAGACAAATGGAAGAGGAGTGCTGGCGACCGTTGAGAACATTTGGCTCGCGTGTGGAAGATTCTGCGTTATTAATGACGCCGGTTGTTTTTTTACACTAAAGGTTGCGTTTTTTCTGACGCTTTGTCCTGTGAGGAAGACCACAGAGAACATGCGTGTTTCCAAGCAGCAACAGTGGCTGTCGAGCACTTTCATTATCAATTCAAGTGATGGGTTATAAAGATTCTCAACTTAAACTCCGCTCACTCGGCTACTCCTGAAACTTTTCTGGAAGGCTGTGGGAGAGCATATCTGGCACTGTTATCTCTAACTTAAAGTCTAAGATCCAAAAATGTTCAGCCACCTCATACATCAGAAGCGAAAACCAACAAATATATAACTTTTTTGCTTGATGAATAACGTATTCTGTCGACTCAAAAGTCAATCTATGACCTAATGGGTTTAAACCTAAAAGTGATGGTTTCATCTATTTTAGCATTAGTGGTTAATTGAATCAATTTAGTAGTCTGCAGGTTTAATGAAGACAGAGGGCGTATAGGGAGGACTGAAGCAATGGAAGGAAGAGAGGAGAGGAGAGGAGATTGACGGTCCTAATCCCTCCTTGGTGGCCTGGCTTCCCTTCAACACAACAGGTCCCATAATTACCCCCTCTCCTCTGGCAGCTCACACTCACAGCTTTAGCAGCAGGGAACTGGCTAATACTCTTCATCCTCTCTCTCTCTCTCTCTCTCTCTCTCTCTCTCTCTCTCTCTCTCTCTCTCTCTCTCTCTCTCTCTCTCTCT
>JBAJHX010000031.1:8599086-8627434 GCA_037176925.1 Amniataba percoides | reverse complement strand
TCTCTCTCTCTCTCTCTCTCTCTCTCTCTCTCTCTCTCTCTCTCTCTCTCTCTCTCTCTCTTTCTCTCTTTCTCTCTTTCATACACACACACACACTGTCTCTTACACACACAGACATGCACAAAAACATCCCGGTGTTGGATCTGTCTTGAGCCGCTGACACGCAGCAAGACGACAGACAGAGGGGACAGTGTGGTCACCGTGACGCTCGTCCAAAATCTTGCAGAAAAGTCATTTGGCTGGTGGAAGGTGCAGTCGAGTGGCTGCCGGGGTCGACCGCATTTCATTTATTTATTTTTTTTTGTTGTTGTTGGTGGTTTTTTTCTCGTCGTCCTCCTGTCTGCCTCTGTGCGCTGCTCACCTAATTAACACAGTCGCAGGGCCAAGAGTGTGTTTGGCGGGAAAGGAGATAACGGTTACGCTGTGGCCATGACAGTACTCTGATGAAAGCATGTGTGCATGTGTGTGCACTTTTTTATAAAATATGCAGAGATATTCAGCTTGAACATATGGCCAAACAGGTCAGAGTCCCATAATATAAGCTCATCCACAGACATTGCCCTTTTTTACTTATGTAACTGCTGCGTATCAGACGCCTCATACTTGCATGTTTATTTTTATGCTAATGTATTTATATTCTGTAACTTAACTTTCTTTTTCTGGTCACTTTTCTGCGGCTGGAAGAGAGGAAACTGAGAATTTTGCAGTGTTACCCAACATTTGTGGGTAATTTTGATAGTTTTGAATCTGAATGATGAATTTTCAAGAAGTAATGTCAATAATTGTCATCTATTTATATGGAAAAGGTGATTTAATGAAGTTTGGCAGTGCTCTTCTTTAATCAAACATCAACATGATTGGACAAACTCGCTCACTATCAGTGAGTGTATGAGATTTTCTATTTGGAACAACATGTTCTAGAAGTGCTTACAGTGTCTCTCAAGCTCTCCTCCAAAAATTTTTTCAGAGTAAATGTTTGAAAATGTCCAGTTTTCATAGAGGACATTTGCGAGGCAGTGAGTCACGTCATCGTCTGAGTGCTCGTCTTACTTTGTTGATTCGTCTGTTGTTTATGTGACCAGACTGAATCAATAGTCTGGTTGCAAAACATGAGCTGGTGAGACGCAGTCTGTCTGTGTACAGCGAGTCTGCCATCTATGATAAAGCTCCGAGTTGTTTGTGAAACTGATCTCGATGCCAGTGTCATCGTTGTGACTTCCTTAAAATTTCTACAACAAAATATAGAACTTATTTAAACCACTTTTCTGCAAATTCCTATTTTTGATCTGCTTTTTTTCCTGTTTGATCTTAGAATGAATCGTGCCTGCGTGAACTGTGTAAAAGACAGCAATCTGTTGTTAGAGAAACCCAAGGGAAAGATGTCAGAAATGTATTTAAATGATATTTAAAATTAACTTTCTAATTACATTTAAATTAGAAATTTATTGAATTATGTCGAGACGCAGCTAATTATGTCACACATTTATGTGAAACTCCAATCGTATGTCTTTTGTTCAGTTACCCCCTTCACTTCCAGTGTTGACTGACACTATTGTATTACCATGACACAATATGGCCATTTCAGTATGAAAGTGTGGATTTTTAATTAAATCTTCAGCATTTGTTCTCAGGCAAGCTCCTCGGTCTGTGTTAATCAACCTGTTTTTTTTTATCATTTTCTGAATTAAGACTGACTCATTGTAGACAGATAAAGTGCCCGTTGGAACACACAGAGCTGCACCTTCACCGTACTGGAGTTTTCCTGTTTAATGAGCCAACCATAAAGGACTGCTCAGGTCATTAATAATAGATTAGCACTGTCTGGGTCTTGATAGCAGCTAAATAGCTTCTGAACATGATGTGATGACATGCTCCTGAATCAATAAAGAACACTATGCACTGCAGCCCTCGCACATATTTCTGCCTCAGGAATGTAGATCCTTCAGTGCTTCAGAATTGATTTCCTGCATCTTATTCTATTCATTACATCTTCCCTGTAGTGGCAAGTCTGACCACTGAACGTTCGCTTCTCTCAGTACAGCTGCAGCCATGCAGACGTATTGATGTTGGTGCTGTATGTGGATCTTACTCCCCACAGGATCAACTGCACCGTTTCAACTCCTACACACGCACACACACACACACACACACACACACGAACACTCCTTATATACTTTTTCTGCTGTTGAAGTGTCTTATTGTAAAAACACAAATCATGGAAAGGAACAAGACGCTGAAGAATCTGATAATAAATATAAGAAAACAAATCTAATAGGCATCAGTTCAAAGAAAACTCTTAATTATGATATATTAAATGTTAAAAACAAACAAAAAAAGCGTGACCACTGATTGGTGACATTACCTTTTTTTCAAACCACTGAGAAGAGAACAGACCATTTTGGATGACAAAATAGGTTTAATTAAAACCCACTAAAATGTAATCTCCCCATTTTTCTATTACACTGAATGTTCATGATTAAACATGCAACTTTCAAAGCTAAATATTTATAGTTTACACTCACAGATTTAGGTAATCTGCTTAATCTGAGTTGTGTGTATGTGTGATTTGGTCAGATGGGACTAACAGTGCTGTTGCCAAGGCAACAAGCAACAGCTGTTGTCAGATTTCAGTTTTTAATTTGCTGAATTAAGATTTGTCCAAATAATGTGATGTCACCCTTTTCCTATAAAAACAATAAATCTGTAAGAAGAGTACAGAAATGGTTTCATCTTTCATGTAAAATAAAACTGTCCTATTTTAGGCAGAAAACAGATTTCATAACTCATCTCTCACAGAAAGATGCCGATGTTAATAATGTTTTCAAAGCTTTTAATTAAAACCTAAATTGCTTTTCAATCATATACATTTCTCTGTTACATTAATATTGTTTATTAAATGGGCAACAATCAGTGTTAAGCCGAAACTGAAATTCAATTTTAGTATGATATATATTTGATATTTTGCTTTCATGTTCAGAGTATTTAAGGTAAATATTCAACTAATCTAAATTTGGATATTGTCTGCTATTGGTGAGATTGTTATGTAATGTCTCATTTGCATATCAAGGCAAATAGTTGACATTTTTTGCAGGGAGTGAAGCGAACCAAATCAAATCCATCTCTCAAGTGAAGGCTAGGGCCGGGGTTAAGGGTTAAGATGAGTATGAGTGTGTGGGGGGGCTACTGCCGACTTATTGATAGAAAACAGATAAACATAAACAGATGACACATCAAAACCGGTAATATTCCATTCTGATATTTGACCTTATTTATGAAGACACAATCCCATGTAAAAATACTGCTGTTATCATGTCCTGCTGTCCAACATTTTTCATGTCTAATATGACCGTAGCTCAAGACTGGAGCTCTCTTGCCCTCATCACCATCATTCTGTAACTCAGTTACTTCTGGATAAGATAACCATCCTTAGTTACGCAGCCAGTTCTCCCCTCCCTTGTCCCACCCACCTCAACCAACCATGACCCCCCCATGGGGGTCATACAATGACTGTCATGCATATCATTATTGGTGGGGGCCCTCCTTCCCCTCTGGGGGTCCGCTCATTGACCTTCTGACAAAGGATGAAAGTGTCCCGTCCGGGGGAGGGGGTTGGCCGGGCCGACGTTGGGGTGAAGAGCCCTGCGTCCTCCTCCGGGTCGGGATAAGACCCAGCAGGGCTTTCTTCACGCTAATAGGCACGACCCCTGAACCCCACACAAAGAGCATCACTTCAGGAGCCATGGGCACTCAGTGTGGGAGAGCAAGGAGGAACCAATAGGAGCAGGCTGGGGGCTCCGGGCTCCTTTGAGAGAGTCGGACCACTGACTTTACTGAGGAAAGAAACAAGAGAGCAAGAGGGAGAAAAAAAGACCAGGAAAGAGAGAAAGGAGATAAGGGGAAGATTTTGTGTTTTTGTTTAGGGGAAAGGGCTTGTTGCAAAAGTTCAAAGGGCTTCTCCTTTAGTGCAAGGGTCTCCTTTCCCTGCTTTTTTTCTTCTACTCTCTCTGTCTGTTAATGGCTGAAGGTGGAGGGATTATTGTGCCTTTCAGATGCCTGCTTAATTACGTGTTGCTGGTGTGTGTTGTAAGTGTCCATAGTGGGGTAACTACAGTCTCTCCAATTGTGCGCATGTGTCTCTGCATCAGCGTAAAGGAATGCACATGCTCTGTGTTTATACGTCCAACATTCACGCCACTGAGTATTTAACATAGTGAGCTCTGAGGACACATAAGAAATACAGAAACATTTGTGGCAGCACAGTCACATCTTTGTATATTTTGACAAATTTTGGAGTGTTGATGTAAACAGCCTTGATGAATGTGCAGATGTACAAATACATGAAGGAGAATTTTAGAAATATTGACATATTGTATAATAACAGTTAATAATTTCAGAAAGTAGGGCTGCACCTGATGATTATTTTCTGATTCGTTATTTTGTTTATTATTTTTAACTTATTTTTAAATGCCCTCGCAAGGTACATCAGCCCATATAATGCCTTCAAAATGCTCGTTTTGTCTGACCAACAGTACAAAACTAATAGTTAGTTAAGTTATATACATTCATATGAAATTAAGAAAAAAAATGTCTGTGACCTGAACATTTGAAAAATGTATTTATGTTTTAGTAAAAAATGTGACGTGTTACATTGTGAAAGCAAAGTACATTTACAGAATACATGAAACAATGCAAATAACTGCTAGCTAAACGCAGATAAGTGTACATATATTGTCACATATTTTTGCGAGATTTTTATACACATTTATAACACGCGTTATGCTGTTGCATTAACTTCTTTTTAATATAAAAATGTTCACTGGAGCCAACCAAGCATCCATACTCACGGTTTAGATCTGCCCCTGGTCAAACATATGTGCATTAATGTTAAAGGTTCCTTTGATAGGGAAAAGTTGTCATCCAGAATGTGATCATGTTGTGTTAGATAACAGGCTTGAGGTACAGTAAAGGTCCTCTTAGGGGGGGTGGTGAGAAGAGAATAGCTACAGTGGGGTCTCATGTGGGAACCAGAGGCCCCTCCTGGCCTTCTTGTTTCAGCTCCATTGATCAGAGGGGAGGGGTGAGAGGGGGCGGGGTACTGTACCTGCAGGGAGCTGGTGTGTGTATGTGTGTGTGTGTGTGTGTGTGTGAGAAAGATAGAGAGAGAGCGGGGTCCACTTTTGGTTCTGGTATAATCCACCCACAATGCTTTCTCTCTCCCCTCCCACTTCACCTTCAGCCTTCAGTGTGACAGGTCCCAAACAAAGCTCTCAGCGTCTTCACACACACTCACACACATCACGGCGTAAATATAGGCAGGGAAGGATGAGGGAGGAGTAAACGAATGAGAGGGTGAGAGATAGAAAGTGAGAATTTCAAATGAAAACGGGCCTTTTAACCTATCCGAAGCCAGCAAATGGGTTTTCTTCAGCTTAAATTGCTTTTGTTGACAGCGGCTCGGGGGCGTCCAGCACCACTGCTGCTCAGTGGGATCTTTTTATGGTTTGATTTTTTTTTTTTTCATTTTTTGGACAAGCTGTAGCAGAAGATGATGTTTTCTGACAGATTGCGCTAAAATATGTCTCCCTCTTTGTTTGTTTTCAGCCAGACTCAGAAAAAAGGTGCCACACACCTGATTGCACACCATTAACAAAGACACCTCACTGCCTCAGCGCACTCATTTTTCTGCACACATGGATACCTCTGTATTTTTCAGTAAAGGGACTCAGAATTGTATGGTGGTGTTGACTGATATTTGTATCCTCAGTCTATGAGATCTAAATAAGATAAGGGAGTTTTTTCCTGCAGCACATTCCATATTTATATACTGTCACAAAAATATTCCCATCTTATTTCTTTATTATTATTTCCTTAAGTCAGAATAATAAAAACAACTCAAACTATACAAATAAACATTTTTGACATTTCAAAAAAATAAATCAGTGACCAATACAGCCACCCTTCTTTTCACTCAAAAGTTTTCCATCCATGGAGTCTCAGTTTGATGACTTGACCATCAACTTTTCATGCAGCAGCAACCACAGCTTCCCAGACACTGTTCAGAGAGGTGTACTGTTTTCTTTCCCTGTACATCTCACATTTAAGAAGGGCCCACAAGTTCTTCTCAGTAGGGTTTACATCAGGTGGAGAAGGGGTCATGTGTGGAGTGGAGCTCTATGCCCATTGCTGATCCAGCCACAGGCCCTTCCATCTGGTCCATCAAGAGTCACTCTCATCTCATCAGTCCATAAAATCTTTGAAAAATCTGTCCTCAGATATTTCTTGGCCCAGTCATGGCATTTCTCTAAAACTTATGTGTCTTGTTTAGTGGTGGTCGGGTTTCATTCTTTCTTACCTTGGCCATGTCTCTGAGCACTGAGCACCTTGTACGTCTGGACACTTCAGGTAGGTTGCAGGTCTGAAATATCACAGCGCTGGAGGATAATTCGCTCCTGGTAGCTTCATGTTTGATTCTTCTCAAATCTTTGGCGGTTAATTGGCTCCTTTTCCCTCGTTAACATGTTTCCTGCAACCCTTTTGGGTATTTGCAACAAAATGTTCTGTGGTGACGTCCTGATATCTTGGCAATTTCAAGAGTGCTGCATCCCTCTGAAAGATGTTTTATAGTTTTTTACTTTTCAGAGTCTGTAAGATGTCTTTCTGGCACATTTTGCCTAAGGAAAAGACGCTGCCTAATAATTGTCTGTATCTGATACAGGGTGTTGATCTCCCATGGCCACACCCTTCCTCATTACATAAATGCACATCACCTAGGATGCTTAAATCCAATAGTCATTCAAGTTTATTCACCTTGGAGTTGGAAAGTTTGCATAAAAATAACAATATGGTCAAAATACTCACTTTCCTAATAACTGTGCACACAGTGTATTTCCTGGGGATATTGTATTCCTGGTGGGCCCTCACCTGTGGAGATAATCTTTATCATTCCTGTAATTAATGAGGTCTTAATGAGGCTCTAAAACTCTGCCTCAGGTCATTAGCCGCAGGCAGAGAAGCAGCTGTTGCCTCTAAGTGCTACTTTCCTCTCAGCTGTTGCATACCCCTTAGCAACTCTTTGGATTTCAAAGATGCTGTGAGAGAACAAAGGTAAATTAAGAGGTCACTTCCACCACATTTTTCATGCGTTGATCCTCGTTTGTCTGCATAAGGCAGTCTTGTTCCAGTGTAAAAAGAAAAACCTTGAGGAGAAACTGTCAGAGAATATTAAAATAATCTGCAAATATATTGGTACTTTATATTTTATCTTTTTTATCATGATTCATGAACAGTTTGCCTGGTAGAAAGATGTACAGTATAATGCACCTTTGTATGTATATATGTATATTAAATTTATTAATATAACGTCTCCTAAAAACATTGTTCTTTGGCAAAGAAACCCAAAATTTTGACAACAGAAACAGTAGACAAATGCCAAATTGTACATGTCCATGCCTCCCCTTGAGATACTGGACACCACACACACACACACACACACTCACACACACACACTCTCTCTCTCACACACACACACACCAACATGGCCTGGAAGAGTGTTATGTCAAGTACCTCCCATCATGCTTTGTTCCTGTGTAGTGAAGTGAGTGAAGCGAATGGCAATTCTTCATTCTCACCATCCCCTCCCACCCCAACTTTCATCCTCTCCTCCCTCCTTTCCTTCTCACCCCATCCTCCCTCTCCCCACTGTGGAGCTACTCTAATCCGTATTGAGGAAGCCCCCCCACCCCCAAAGTTTCCTCCCCCTCTCCACCTTAACAGCCTCCCTGTTTCTCTTTTTTTTTTTTTTTTACTTCTGTCAGTTTTCACTCTTGTTCACTCCCACCATTCAGTTCCTGTGAGCCTTATTTCCTCCATATTTCAAAAATTCAAACTGCCGACTGGTGATCCTTTTCTCCCACCGCATAAGAATCAGGGAGCGACTGGCGGCTTAGCGCTGACGTCCTCCCTCCCTCCCCTCCTTTCTCCCTCCTTCCTTGCATCGCTATCCACTGTACCGATCAATCAATCTCCATTTCTTACATTCCATCTCTCCTCCAGCATCCTATCGTGGACCAGAAACAAAGCAGGCTCCCATTACCCCCCCGCCCTCCAACCCACCTACCCACCTACCTTTCAGCTTCCGACTGGGCCTGGCTGGTTAATCTTCCCGAGGCGTTCAGTGTCTAACCGACCCCCCTGATGCCAGTAGACAAAGAGAGGGTTCCCTAATTCTCCCTTTCTCTCCTTTACCCTCACCCACCCTCACCCCTTCATCGCACCCCCCACTTACATTCTCCATCCACAGGGCCCCAGAACCAGCGGAAAGGCTTTGAAGAGAGGGAACACCCCCTCCCAGCTTCTGCCTTCCATCCCTCTGGTACCCCCACACCCGTCAAAAAAAAAAAAAAAAAAAAAAAACTTGAACCGCCAAGGCTGTCAGGGTGGCCCTTCCTTCTCTCCCCCCTTTGTGGGGTCCTGTGTACCCCGCTTTACATACCCCAGAACCTTAGCATCTGCCCCCCCCCCTTCCCATCCAGCTCATGAAAGACCGACCTGCTGAAGAATGTTGTTTTTAGCTCCTTCCTTTTCTCATTGAGCGGGTGATTGGTGATGTGCCCGGTTTTGTTGCCCGTATCAATGGTGCCACTTGATGACAATTTGGCGGGCGAGACAGCCATTTTTAATCAGACGTTAATTTATTGCGCTGCACCCTTGCTGGCGTGACTTTGGTTAAAGGAATGAGTAGGGTGTTGTGTAGCTTTTTGTTCCTTGTTTTGTTGGGGAGTGTGGCTAACATTAATAGCGTGTAGCTATAGTCCCTCTTTACAGAGGCCTCCAGTGGCACTGAGCCTTGTCTGGAGGAAAAGTGGCTCCTTTGTAAAAGACCTAAACACATCTGAGGACAACCGCATCAAGGTTACAGTCACTTGATCCTCCAACTATAATAGATGTACATCATGTACTCACATTCATACAGAACAACTGGCTCATACACTGCATAACGATTTTCAGTTTTACAGCAAACAGTATTAACTGGACCGACCTACACTGTCTGATAATGTACAATACTATGGCATATTTGAACAATTATTGTATCTCACATGTTTGCAGTGATGGCCAGATGGCTGTGAGTGTGGCTGTTCATAACAGAAATAAACATATACATGTTGTATAAAGTAGCTCCTTTCAAACATAACCTGGATACCTTAAAAAAATTGTCTAGTTGGCAAACAGTAAAATATCTATTGAGGCACAGTTACAGGCTGGCCGAGTCTCTGCTGTTAACGTTGTTTCATCCTGTCCTATTAATTTTCACATTCATGTGTTTCATTAGAGCCAAACTCACTGTTTAGTAGTTCTCATTGGATTCTGTGTTATCAATTTTCACAAGCCAACTGTCATGTGAGTTGAACTGACGAGAACCTTGTCAACATCTCAGTGGCACCGTACACTTTGGTTCTGCAGCTGGATGATGTTGTCTGGGACTGCTATATGGTGCTTTGCAAAAGAATATGAGGGCTTGAGAATATAAAGTTATAAGAAAAAAAAGAAAACATAGAGGGCTTGACAGAGAAGGTCAAATCCAGCCTACTGTCTGACCATTGTTTTTTGGAAAGCTACAAACATTGCTCATTATGCTGTCCATTCCAGTGTAAAGGAGTTCTGCTGGAGGAAGTTTCGGCTCCTGTTGGATGAACGTTTCATTTGAAGACCTTAGTGTGGCTTATTGTGGACATGATCTGACATGACCAACATAGTCATTGCCATGTCTTCACAAAAGCGAGTTCAGAAACCTGTGGGACTTGGTTAGCAGGTACTGTGTAGGACGTTTGACAGGGTGTCAGGCTTAGCTGATCCTTATCATCTGATGAAATGAATGCTGGGCGCCCGATACCGGGTCTCACCATATTAATTCACCACACTGGATTTGTACACTGGCAACAATAAATCTGAGTGTGAACCATGACCAAAGATGACTGCTGGTCCTCTCTGTCTTCACCTTTCTTTCTGTAAATGATGCTTTGTCCAACATGTACAATATCTTCGGCCCCTCAAACCATCCTCTGTCTGTGCTGCACGTCTGCCTTTCTCTTTGGGATCCGGATTGTGTTGATGCTGGTGGCAATCTTTTCAAGTCTGGTCTTCTACCGCATTCCAAAACCCATTACCAGTCAAAGTGGAAGGTGGGAGAAAAGCAGCATTACTGTGTCTGTGGGTGGATACCTGGGTGAATGGCATGTGCACAGCTGGAAAAATGATCCTACTTCAAACGGCGGTATGAATCAGAGAGGTATCGCTAACACCACCCACTCAAAAGCAATAAAACAAGTGCAGGGAGGGGTCTTCACTGTGTGTGTGTGTGTGTGACCAAGGGGGAAAGTGTAGAACATTAACAGAGCACAATCTTTTTCCTGGTTTTATGAATGAATGTGGGCATTGTTCTGAATTAAAAATTAAACAGCCCTACCTTTCAGTTTCACGGCATGTCCACTCAGCCCCGCAACGGCTGTGCCCGTTATGTAATCGACGTGCTTCTAAGTGCAGCTGAGGTATGTATAGGGGATTTACATAGATTGGGGTGCACGCTCCAAGAGGGTTGGGGGCCCCCAGTCAAATAAGACAAAAACGAGGGCAGGATATGAAGTCAGGACTTGAAAATACCTCCATTGTGAGTAATACAAGCCTCAGGCTATCATTGGATACACACAAGGAGGTGTGTGAACCCTTTTCAGGAGATTGCCTGGAACATGTGTGATTATGTCAAGCCCCTATAAGTAACATCCCAACAGCTGCCGCTACATCTACATCCAAATTTCATTTACAGTAAATGCCTGCAACTTAGAAGAAGCAATAACGCTCAAAGCACTTCAAAAGATCTTCACCGCACCATCTTTCTTTTGTTCTTGCCGCATCTTATCACAAAAGGCAGATTATTGTTTGGACAATAGGAAGAAAGTGAAAGAGAGAGAGTGTGCGTGTTAAGGGCTGTGTGTATGAGAAAGAAAGCATAATAGAGTAATGAAGTGATGAAGTCGGCAAGAGATAAAAGAGCAGCACAGTTCAAGAACAGAGTGTTATCCCTGTGATGTGCGTGTCATCAGGTCAGAAAGAACATTCAGGAAGCTCACAGGCCTGTTTCATAAGAAGTCAGGGAATTCACTGAAGTTGTTTGTATTAATATTAAAAAGTGAAGATACACTTTTTTCAGGAGTGGCTTTTTTATATTCAGCAATAAACTGAAATGAGCTAGACTTGACAATACAGATCACAAAGTCTTGGCAACAAGAGAAATGCAGTCAGCTGCCATAAATGAATACAAAAGGACTCAGTGGTTCACTTTTATTTCCAAAAACAGTTTGTGCGATGTTACGGCTTGCTTTGACGGCACCGCTGAACCGCAGCCCTCCACAACTGACGCACACAAGCAACTCCCAGCCAAGCGCTCGAAGCTCAGCGAGCACAACAGTCACATGGACCCGTGTAACCAAACAGATGTAATTTGGCATTATGCTGTGATATAATAGCACAGAGTGTTTCAAAATATCACCCCGAGCTCAAAAAGTACTCTTCTATCCTCCGGTCCTGTCGTGATGTGATTACAGAGCCCTAAATAGTTGTTTACTGCCCTTCATCTCTCAGAAATAAGCTACAGGCTTTTGGAGACCTTCAGCACTGATTGTGTGTTTATGAGTGCAAATAGCGATTCAGATGTGACCTGGAGAGCCTAAAGTTGAACAAATTGGTGGCTTTTATGCAGCCTGAGCTTCAGCGTGTTACTCTTTTGGTTGTGTTGCTTAATGATGGCGTTCTTATTGAAAGCCAAACAAGGGCTCCTGCAGTTTGTTTTGAGTAACAAAGAGATGGAGGAAATCAGCTGCCAATCTGACTCCTGAAGGATGTCCACGCTCATGCAGCTGCATCCTGGATATGGATTACATAACTCTGATGCTGATGTATTGTTTTGTGTGTTTTTTTCTTTTTGCCTTCTTTTTAAAAACTCCATTAAGTTGGAGCCGGTCCGTGTTGTGGATCAGTGGTTCGCCCCGTGTCCACTAATGCTTACGCATGTTTCCTCAAGGTCCTGTGTTTTGCTCCCACAGTTCAAAGACAGGAAGACCAGGTGACCTGCCCGGGATACATTCAGATCCCTGAACAGGAAAACGGGCAAGCGTATGTATTGGAGAAATTGAAGGGTAGACGGGCAAATAAACTGTGCTAACTTAGCACTCGTTAGAAAACGTACATTCAGACAACTGTGAAGTGTCTGCTCTAACTCGACCAACCTGTTTTCAATTTGCCTATAAAGTTTGACTGCTCTTCAAAGCGGCATCCTGTACTCCAGCTTTAATAAGGGTTGTCAGAGCACATTTTCCATGTCCTTGAACCATGCAAATTCACGTTTTCCTTCATACAATTAGCCTAGAGGGAGGCAGTCCCCATTAATAAAACACTTATTATAATTTGTCCATACCTTCGCTCCCTGATTTCACCATCGCTCTTTCATATTTCTCTGCCATTCGTTACAGCCTACATCCCTGTGAGGCGTATTGGGAGCTCATAAAACGTGATTTTAGGCCTAATATAAACCTGTTATGTACATAAAATCAGCATTTAATGGCTGCCCACATCTAATCTGTAGCGCTGGCTTTGAATAGGGGAATAATTTCAGGCTTTGAGGATGATAAAGAGTGATGGAGGGAGCTGTATGGAGGAGCAAGCATGCGTTTCCCATAATCAAGGCCTATGGATGGCGAGGCTAGTTAGCAGCTCGTGATTGTTTTGAGGCCCTTGGCTGGGGTTCCAGTGTATCCCCGAGGCCTGTCCCTTTTGGTTGGCCCAGTGGGGGGCGAGGTGGTGCCTCCGCAGCCCCAAATCCAGCCCACGTTCATGCGTCCGTTCGGATCCATCACTGCAGGGCGGAGTGGCGGGGCAAGGGCCGGCCTTTGTCCAGTGCCGCATTCTTTGGCCCATTGTGCACGGACCACAACCATTTAGGGATTTTAAAGGCTCGTTTGCACAATTCCTTTTGTCAGCGACCCTCAGCACAGAAAAGCAGGAGAGCGGCGGAGGGGGGAGGGGCCAGTGGTTTTTCAATGTAAAAAGGAAAAAAAGTTGGAAAACTAAATGAGAAAAAGGGAAGAGTAATAAAAGAAGGGGTGAAAAATTAGAATTGTTGTTGATGTTCGTTTTTAATTACATGCAGTGATGAGATACTAAATCAGGGCCCCTGGCATAATACATATGCTCCCCTACCCCGTCATTTAAGCTCTGTGTCCCACCACTTCATGAAAGCCTTGAAAGGATTTTTTCCTTGGGCAACAGGCAGGCATACTTTTCTCATGGCACCAAGGCACATGTCGTAATGGGAATACGGATATCGGCTCAGACACATCACATGTTCTCATAGAGTAAAACAAATGCTAAGCATAACAAGATATCATGGGCCCCTCCCCGCTGCCCATAAGAAAACAGCTTCTTATCAGAATATTTTCCCTTTTCTCTGCATTCCTGTGAACAGGGCAGAGCTGCGAGGGTCCTTGGTCGGAGAACGTGTTTTGACTGTGATAAATGTATGCGTGGTTGTGTGTGTGCGTGCTCTGTTGCATAACCCAGGTCACAGCATCCTCAATGACATCATGAAGTAAAGCCAGGATGCTTAGATGTCTGGTGAAGTTGATTTGTTAAATATTTGCAGTAATTAGTGCTTATATGGATCACGCATCATTTCACTCAACTTCATCCTCGTCCACATATTGGTGAGAACTTCTAGTATCTGACTCAACTTTCAAAGAGTTAAAGAGTCACAACATACTGTAATGTCTAACACCTTACAGTCGGGGTAGGTGAAGACAAGATAAGATAAGATAAGATAAGATAACCCTTTATTAGTCCAAAGGGGGAAATTTACATAGTTTCAGGAACAAGATACAGTAAAGATAACAGTAGGAAAATATACAAAGCAGAAGAAAGAAAAAAAATGAACATAAAAATAAAAAATAATTTTTTAAACCATTTTTACACCTGTACATAGTACAGCGAGGATATGCCTATAATAAATATATATCTCAAGTAACAGCAATAATGTGCACATTAACACTCTTCACCTGTTTGCTTCTCTGCAGCTGGATTCAGAGAGAATTCACACAATGAATATTTATTAACAAATAAAACCTGTGTCTTGTGCTTTAAGAGTCTAATGTCTGGCAAATCTGCCACAGAGAATAAAAATGAATTCTGTTGCTGACTATTAACAATCCATCTGGCTCATTAATCATGAGACATCGCTCTCTACATCTTCATGGCATTCCATTAGTTCCCTTTTAATAATAAAAAGAGTTGCTGTCAGTGCTTCTGTCTCTGGTATTATTTGGTATCGGTCAGCCTCATGTAATCCATCACATAATGTGAAATGAATAACTTTGATAAGAAAAAAATGTTTCCCCATCCAGATTATTAAATATTGCATCAAATAATAAGTAAACAAAACAAGAAGTCTCACAGACTATGCAATTCCAACTTTTAGAAACTACACAGTGAAACTATATAACATTTTTGGCCACTACAACTATATAAAGCCAAATACATCATTCATTTTTACACAGATAATATATCTGGCACATCTGACGTTATCAGCACTTTCACATGCATATGGTAGCAATGTCTTAATACACCCACCTGATTTATTCATTGATACGTAATCAGCTAACTGAGTTCCCAGATGGATGCATTTACATGCAGATGTGAGGTTTTGTGTTTGTGTCTGTGAGTGTGTTTATGTGTGCGTGTTTGCTGTTGTTTAGCGTTGGCCTTAAGTTGCACACGAATGGCCAACCACAGGAGGGGGTAGATGGTAACATGCTAATCTGATGCCGCAGAGGCTAGTTAAAGACTCTCTTAGTCCTTTAAAGCACATTGTTATCATCTTGATTGGGTTTAGCACTCAAGCAGAAACCAATGCATTCCTTCCTATTGTGTTTCATTCACTGGAAAAGCTGGAGAGAAACAAAAGGCGCCCAGCATCACAATCTGGCCCTATTGTTGCTCATACAGTGGCCAGCAGAGTCTGTTAGAAAGTTTTATTGGCTGACTTAACACTTGACTCTGAGGAATCTCAGGAATCAATTACTTTTTATTTTTATTCAAGAGAGGTTTTTTTTTCAGATTGGATTTCTTGATTCTGATCCTCTTCAGGGAAAACGGTGGGACAATGAGCGTGGGTCATGACTTCTGGCTGAACAGGTCAAAGTTGAAATGACGAGCGAGGTGGT
This sequence comes from Amniataba percoides, assembly GCA_037176925.1. Classification (NCBI taxonomy): domain Eukaryota; kingdom Metazoa; phylum Chordata; class Actinopteri; order Centrarchiformes; family Terapontidae; genus Amniataba; species Amniataba percoides. The sequence continues at coordinate 8,612,171 of JBAJHX010000031.1, read as the reverse complement.
GATGAAGCAAGTGGAAAAAACAATGGGTTGCTATGGAACGAGCAAATGGTATCTGAGTTAAGACCGAGCTTTTGGGAAGTAGTCTCAGCAGAAACTTCCACGCCGCAAGTCTGACAGAAGATTATTCAAGATGTTTGAAATGACATGTCCGGACAAATATGAGTGGATTTTTTTCGTAATCTATAGGAACGCTCGTTTTGCTCTTTGATCCCTTCTGTTTCTTCCACCGCTTGGACTGTTAACGCGCCTTGCCAAGTTTGCAAATACAGCCCGAGCTGCTAACTTGCACAGGCGTGTCCTTGTGTGAGTCAAAGGATGGTATGCAAAGGAAGGGGGAGCTCGGCGCAGATACTGGCGACGCGCTGACTGATGCGGCCTTTTGAGCGCGACAGAATTCAGACACGCACACAAATAAGGGGTCAAGTGTGTCACCGTGCAAAGTCATGTGTCATGAGACGCATCCCACACCGAAGCATGCACGCACGCACATTTATACAAGGGTGAATGGGTGCACAGTGGCACTGCCTATAAAGAGCGGACGACCTCCAGTCTCTGTCGGCACACCACCTGACCCTGCTACTGCTTCAATATGAATCCTACATCTCAGCTGTTCCTCTCCTTGTTCTCCCTTTCTCTCTGTTTTTTATTATTGTATGGAGCTGCTCCTTCCAGCATCAACCCACAGGAAGCCATTCACTTCCTAATTATCTGCACATCAAACAGGGGTCGCCACGGAGACGCAGACCATAAATTCAGCCCCCCTCCTCCCCTCCGCTGCGGTGCGATAGCGCACCAACAGCTGCCTCTAATTGGGGCTGTAGGTTCAAACTGCTAACATATGACTTCCCTCCCATTCACTAACATACTGTCTGCATCTACCAAGGCCGCAGCACACACTAGACCAGGTCACCAGCACTGAGAGGGATGAGGTTTCAGACAAAGGGAGACAGAGAAAGAGAAATACACCCATTGATTGCACGGGAAGTTTGGTGTGGTTTTCGGGACGGTGCTCTGAAGTGGTCCGGTGTGGCCCACTCTCACCGCAGAGACCCTCGGGTCAACAGGAGCTCACCCAGACTGACAAAGAGAAAGAGAGGGATGAGAAGGAAAAAGAGCGACAGGCTGTGATAACAGACAACCGCAGTGTGGTTTGGTGATGGCTCCCTGGGCGAAAACCGACGAGTTATCAGATCCGGCTGGGCCAGATGTTAGGGTTGGAAAACCTCTTTTACACTTGTGTGACAGTTCAACCATCCGTTACTGAAACGTGAAGCGCTGCACAGGAACCCCAGCCAGGTCCTCCTCTAATGGCAGGTTAAAGGTCAGCGTCAGTTACAGGTTTCTTTTTCTGCAAAAGGGCACTTCAAGAAATACACAGATAGACACACGGTCAAATTGATCTTCATGCCCTAAACCACTGAGCGATAATAAGCTATTTCCAACACATGGACATGGAGAGATGTCACAAGAGTCCGTAGTCCATAGGGCTGAAGAGGTTTTAGTACCTGCCACTGCCATGTAAATTGGACCCTTAGAAAGTGAACGAGCTCGCCTATTGTCTCTAATGGCCTCTTGTTAGAAAAGCTGCCTACAGTGTGAATTTGAGTTTGTATGAACGCTCCAGGGTACGTGCATATGCACTTCCTAGCTTCCCTTAAGTTTACTGCATTCAGCAGGAAACACAATTAGCCCAATCAAAGTGAAAGGAGGGGGTCGTGGAAGGGGGGGAGGAGAGGGCTGCGTTTTATGAACATGGGTGGTGAAACGGCAGCATTGTGACGGCAGAGGATATTAGGTGCTGGGCGGCAGCTTTTTGATGTAGAGGAGTCTTTAGCAAGCATCTGACTCTTGTTAAAGTGGACCGACGTACAATTAAAGATATATGGCCCGGGACAGCCGTGTGATTTGTATACATTAGCGGATTAGATTTTAAAGGGAGTTCTTTAAAGGATGGCCAGTAAATACTATTCAGCACTAATGTGTGCTCTCATGTATGTGGCGAATGAGGTTTCATTTTAAAAGCACCATTTTTAAAAGCATGTTAATGGATGTCTATTAAAAAGGGATGTTAGGGAGATTAATTGTTGGTCCACAAACTGCTGTGTGCGCAGATCTTCATTATAGAAATAAAGCAATAATCCCATATGGTACCTCTCATTTATCTTTTTTTTCCCTATCTGTCTCTTTGCCTTTGCTGTCAACCCTCCTCCTCTTTCTCTTAATTTGCTTTTACATATGGAGCCTTTCCTGTCTTTTATTGCACTTTTCAGTGGCTCGTGTGATGGGGATGGCTTGAGCACTCACCAATTTGACTACATGCTCAAGGCAACTAATATTACTGCTTAGATATTCTTTGAAAAAGTGTCTCACCACTGCCAGGGAGTGTCAGGATGCTCTGATAGTTCTCTTATAGTCTCTGGCCACAGAATCATATCATCTTACTATATTAAGTTTGTGACAGGACAAGAACGGTTGCTTTTACTGGACCACTTTGGGGCAATTTAGTCTTGTAATTTTACAGAATACATGTGTGAAACTGTCTTAAGAGTCTAGTCAGTGTTTATGTATTATCATTAATGTGAACAGGTCAGACCAAACAGAGTAATGAGGTTGTCAAAGTCATTCGTTCATTCAACCTCACTTAGATGAGTCTGTTGTGAATCAACCAAAAAAAGAAGGAAGATTAAAATCTTCTTCTTCTGATTTGGCATTTCAGTGTGAGTTAATCAGAACATCCTAAAGATAGATAAGTCAAGATAGATAAAGAAGAAGAAGATAGAATATAGATGTGTTTTTAAATGTACCTGCTGTGGTGCAGACGTGGTCTTACCATTTCGCCTGTCTTTTAGGTGTGATGATGAGAGCGGCTGCCATCGGAGGTATATAAAGGAAAGGGGGCCAGCTATTTAAAAAGTTATTGAATCAGGAAATTCCTCAAACACTCCGGGAGGGGGCGGGGGATGCTCATTGCAAGGCTTAGCTGACCCTATGTATCCACCCCTCTCATAGCCATGCATGGACTCAAAAGTGGGCTCACTGGATGTCCCTTAGTCAGCACATGCAGGGGGTGCGGACAAAAGGTCCATTCTGCCAACAAAAGGGGGCATTTAGACGGTCACATACCCTGGTGACTCCAAGGGTGGGGATGTTGGGGGAGGTAGGTGAACGGAGAGAGAGTGGAGATAGGAGAGCTCGGAACTTCAGTGGGGAAAAAAAAAGCTATCTATAGACAAGAGTCAGTGTCGGCCAAAAGCTAAGCTTACCTATGGGCAAGGTCAAAGGTCAGGGACTAGACACACAGAGGAATCCCTGTGGTAAAGCAGGGAGAAGCGGAGGTAACGGGGGTGGGGAGGGGTTGGGCTTAATCACAGAGAGAATGAACGGCATGAGTCCAGGACTGCGTCAGACAACACAGCCTCTTCATTTGTTTCAATTAGACCACCAGTTGGCACAGCAGGGGCGAGCAGCAGCAGGGTCATCTGGCAGAAAGTTGATCTCGGCTCAACTTTCACTGCAGCACAGCCCACCGTTCAGCAATCTGTGTACATACTTTGGCCAACAAAATACTCCAGGTAGTCCAGGTAGTGTGTAGTATGTAGCGTTGTGCCAGTTCTACTGTTTGCAACGCAAGCGTCAGGACAAAGGCGGCCATTACAGCGGTGCCAAGAGTTGCTTTAAATGAGTGTAAACTGCTGTTTTATGTCTTTTGTACAGTAGCATTTTTATCAGAACTGCTGTGTGTAATCTCTCTCTCTCTCTCTCTCCACAAAGTCCTGTCCATTGTGTACTTTCCATTAAAGGCAAAAATGTCCCAGAAATAGTGTGTATGAAGCTTTGTTTTCTTTTGGTATATCTGTAGTCTTGGTGTCCAATAGGCCCTCAGTCTAAGGCCGTAAGATTCATAGTCCTCCAGTTCAACCCCACCTGTAGAGATGCACCACCAATGCAATGCCCTGTGTATGTTCAAATGCAGAGCTATTTTCAGTCTGAACACACCCTCATTTTGGTAAGTGACCGGAGAGATGTTGTAGGGACTAATGTGCATATGCAAATGTCTTTTGTCAACCTACAGTGACTTCAGAGATCGGCTGCCCTTCGCATAAAGCACACACAAGCTCAATGGGAAAGTAAAGAAGCCACTTTCATCCACATCCAATGGAGGACCCACCCCCCCCCCATCCCCACACAGCTCCCAGGTGCCCCGTGTGCCCTCCCTTCCCTTTCTCTGGTCTGAATCAAAGGCTGATACTCTAAACGCGATGAATGACATTGATCTTAATCTGTGAGGAGTAAGGGTAATTTCGATGGGTGTGTGTGTGTAAGTGGAACAGAGAGAAGGTCAGGGGGTCTGTGGAGAGGGGGAAGATGATCTCTGTGCTCCAGCGGGGCACAAAGCGAGGGCGCGAGCTACAGGAGCGCTCTCCCTTACAATGCGCCCTGAGGATCGTTAAGTGATTGTGTTACAGAGAACAGGTGAACTGCGTCTCTCCACCTCGTCTTTTATATTTTCCTCTCTATTATGATTTACAGGGCTATTCTTCTCCCCTGCCACCCCGCCATAACTTGTGCTGTTCTTTTGAAGGCGGCTTGCTCATTGCTATTGTACCTGGTCAGCTTTGAAGTGCCTAAGTCTTAAATGATGATGAGACAAGGAGAGTGCTTTTCTTTAACAGCCAGGGTAAAGGAGGCTCTTGTTTCTGACAGGTGTCTTTTATAGAAGGGAGTGTGCTGGACTGGTGTTTTGTTGGGGATCGGGTTCCACCCTTCCCCATCACCTGCTAATTGAATAACATTAGCTTGCCATCTGTGGAGATTTACTGGAACTGACCTCAGTGGACTGTTTAGATTACAGATTAGACAAGAAAATGTGAAAATGAGTCATGTAAACAAAGGCCATTGTTGTTTTCAGCATGACAAAAACAGACTTCTCTTCGGCACATGTGAACAATGCTACGTACAGTGCTATGATTTCATCACTATCGGGAAGCAGAGGCTTCATAGAAAATGAGTAGAGACACAAGTTTTTCACTTGTAGTTTTAAATGGTTAGTTAGTCCTAAGAACTGAAAACATCTAATGAGAGAGTTTGGGTGTGTGTCTGATGCACCAATTCTTTTATGTTTCCTGATGTGGTTCCATATCTTCTGCTAGGTGATATACAAATGGTCTATTTTATCTAAATTACACCCAGAAGGGACAAAAAGTAACTGTTCTCATTGAGGTTTGTGGATAATTCCGAGTAATGGGGACACTTTCTTTGGTTATTGTTGACTTTGTTCAGTGTCATTTTTAATGTTTCAGTCACCACAATTGAAATTTTCCTTCAGCTCAATTGGGAGCAGAAATCCCAAACATGTTACTTTACACAACAGTAATCCTGAGTGCGCTTTGTTTTATGTAGAATATCCGTCTGGTAAAAAGAGTGTGCTGTTATTTCATTGAGAAATAGAGCATCCCCTGAGATGAGTTAGGAGCAAGCTGGCTAATGGAGCAAGTCGCATATCCTCCTTTCCCACCACTACTATGTTGCAATTTGCTCACAGTGATCTGACCTAGTTTAAAAAAAAAAAAGGTAGTTCAAGGACAGCGTGTCAATGGAAACCCACTCCCACTCATGTACGCTGAACGCGGCGAAATCAGGAAGAAGCCCTGACAGACTCCATTCATGTGGAAACTAATCACATCAGCTGTTATCTCTTCATTAACTCCAGTCTAAACAGTGCATCCCTGCTTGGTGTGTGTATTCATGTATGTGTGTGAAAGAGACACTGCAGAAGTGAGAGTATACAATGAAATGCATGCACAACAGGGCATGAAGTCATTCGTCTTTGGCGTCTGTGTGTGTGTGTGTGTGTGTGTGCGTTCTTGTGAGCCTCAGCTTTGCATCACTGATTCGTATTCCGGCCCTGGAGTAGATCTAGAACCAGATAGCGGCAACGCGCAGGCTGCTGTGGGCCACGGCCATCTGGGCCTGGCCCGGGGTGGGTATTCTCTCGGGTGGGGTGGTGGGGTGGGGAGTCGTGACTGGATGGATAGAGGTTGCAGGACAGTATTACGGCATTGGGTTGGGGGGTGTGGGGTGGGGGGGGGTGGGGGGGGGTGGGTGGGGGTGGGTGGGGGTGATTAGGAGGTATGGCAGAATAAATACACCCCTCCTCCCCTCCATCCGTCCGCCTCAAGCTTGTGGTATGATGGAGAGAGGGGGGACTGAACACACAGCTGTCCTCGGCCATTATCAGTGATGGATGAAGCCAGAGCAGAGCATCAATGGCATGCCCGGCGCTCACTCACTCGGATGTGTCAGTGTATTGGTGTGTGTGTGTGTCTTATTTAACTGTGTGTGTGTGTGTGTGTGTGTGTGCGAGAGAGACAGAGGAGGGATGGAGAGAGAGAATGCGATGGCATGCCAGGAATATCCCGATGACGCAAATTAATCATTCTCAATGTTTTAGACAACAGACTGAAAGGGACAAAAGATAAAATATGTGCTCAATACGTTTCCTGTTGTAAATCTTTTTTGAGTGGGCGAGGTCTTATCGGTGCAGCTGTTCCAACTGCCAGGCCATTTTAGCTTCCTCTGCGAGCTCTACCTGTAACACCGTGTGACACCACAGCATATGTCCTTCAGTAGAGGGTAATTTCAGCTATAAGGCCCGAGCGCTCAAGCATTAGAACTGGAAAAATGTCCCAGGCAAAATAAATCAATTGTAATTGAACAGGACGAGGTAAATCCACCCAAAGTTTTGCACTGAGTTGCATCATTTCTTCAACACGCAAATTTGCAACATTGAACAACAAGCAAGCTGTGTTGATCTTTCGAGGAAACAAGGAGCCAGCGAATGCAAAATGGGTGAGGTTATCATAGCTCATTAGTTTTCTGAATGTGGAGTTAAAATTGTTTGACAAATAACAAATGGTTTGTGGAGACTCATAAGCACAAATGGCACAAATACCACTCACCAGCTACAGTAGTTGACCAAGTAACTTTCTGTAGTAACTATGTGTGACAGGCTTTTAAAACTCATTTGTAAGGGTCAGCAAGCAGATTGCTGAGCAAGCTGAAAAATCCTGATTTAAGTCCTTCCCTAATTTTGAATCAATGTCCTTTAAGGATGAGGCATGGGAGGTGGAGGTGTAAAATAAGGCATTTGTTTGATGTAAAAAACCAGATGGTAGTTGAACGCTCCAGATAGTCCAGACATCTAACAATGACCAATGCACTGGTGGATTGTAGAGAGCGGCAGGGGAGTTAAATCAAATTCAATGATGTTCCCCGCTCCCAGTCCACCAATTAAAATAATCAATGCCACGCTTGAGTTACCACAGCATCATGGCCTCTGGACTGTTCTTCAGGCCTTAGCTCACATCAGCCTGTGGCTTGTGAATACTATTACCTTACCCTTACGAGCTATAAAGCCATTGTCCCTCTGAATCTAATTCTTCCATAATTAACCTTGTGTCTAATCCTGAGAGCTTGCTGACGGATGTCCAAAATGCTAACTCAATCCCCAGCCAAGGTTTCCCTGATTAGATTAGTGTGCACTGACTCATATTCGCACAATGCCGTCGTCTGACTCAACAGCTGTCAAACACAAGAGATGGGCATAAGCCGCCAATTAAATATGCTAATATAGTTCATCCTCTTACATAGGCGATTTATGTGTGTGAAGAGACTGGATTCAGGCGCCCTAATTCGCCAAATTTCATCCGTAATTAAAAGCTTCATTTTGTTGGGGTCAACCTGTCAGCTCACACTCTGCAAGAACAGTAACAACTGCAGGGAAAAGGGGAGTAGATACGGAGGGAGCTGGTTTCATCCAATCTAATAAGAGGCAGTGATTTGCATCTGTGCCGGGTCTGAGTTCAGAAACAGGCTGATGTTATTAAAATTGAGACTGGTGGTTCTGTCTGGAGCTCACTGATCCATCAGAGCGAAGTGACAGCCAGGCAGACAAGCCTGTAATGGACTGGTCATGGACCAAAGACCCACCAGAGAATACACCCACACAAAGGCACGCGAAGAATACTGCAGTTAGTAGAGGAGACTGCATCCAGAGAGGTTTTTAAAAACCAAAAGAGCCATCAAATATTGGACTTGGTGCTCAACAGTTACATTATATAAGTGAATCATATACATGAACACTCACAAAAAGAGACAGAACCGTCTTTTATTTCCATCAGAAATTAATCATGACACTTCAGTGGCAGGTGCTTTGTCTTACACAAATCTGTGATCCATTGTCTGAGATCCCTTTCACAGGTTCAGATATGCCACCTACTGACCTCCCCATCTCTCCCTCTCCCAGTAGTGTGCAGATGAGTGCCAGTCCAACTGATAATGACTTGGGAATATTGAAAGACGAGCAACCCTGCCGTTTCCCTCTCTGTACGATTCATTAACCCGATTTCCACTGAGCTCTGTCCCACATGTGTCAGCGAGGCGCCTGCTGAGGATTCTGCCGCCCCGCCCGGCCCCGTCCTCTGCCCCGTCGCACTCCGGCTCACCATTAAACAGACAGATAACTGTCGAGGAGCAAGGTTGCCCCCGAAGTGTCGATAACCTTCCTATGTACTCTTTTTTGCCACAGCATTGCCTGCTATTTGATCGATCCTCTGTTCTCCAAGATTTAAGGTTTCAAATCGATAGTGTTATGTATTCATTTAGGCAGTCATTTTGCAATAATTAAGGAGTGAGGTAGTTGAGATTTAGATCTTATCTTATATCAGCTAAGAGGCATTAGTAGGAAGGATGGCACTTCTTAAGTGGCTTTTTGCTGTTAAAAAACATACTTAATTTAAATTAAAAGGAGTTTAAAAGCTAAATAAATAAATAATAAGTCATTGATAACAGCTATAAAATGTTGCAAATCTGCAGAATCATATAATGCATCATCAGTAGCCAGTCATAGGTTTTCTTCATTTTGTTGCATCTTTGTTAGCTTCATTTACATGCATTATTTTAAAGAGTAGAAAAATGTAAGGATCATCAGCTTACTTGCAGTATCAATATTAGCATGCAACATATTGAGCAGTTAAACAAGAATAAAAGAACGTGTTCCTCTGAATGAAGGAAGGAAAAGAAGGAAAAGTGGTGGAATGAATTGTGATTTTAGGGCCTTTCATAAATGCGTTTATGCCGTTACAGGTGTGTATTTTACGACGCTTTCCAATGTGACTCATCCAATCCAGGCAGATAACTGCTTCCTAAGTTCTGAGAACTTTCAAAGGAAAAGAGCCGTACATGTCTAATCAGAGTGGCGTGTCTTAGTCGGGGTGTGGAGGCAGACTCTTGCTGAACAGGCAAAATGTGCCTCAACCGCCTCCACTACCTCAGTACATCCTGCTCTCGCCCCCAATCCAGGCCTTGTGCAAACCCCCCCGGGGCATGCAAAGAGGGATTTGCAGTGTACACAGTCATCACTGAGGCTTCAGCAGTGCCTGAGTGAATGGACTGACTGGGCTGCTGAAGTCCACCAAGATATTATTCACCCCATTTTGAAAATGTGCCCTCCTGGTCTTAACACTGTGACGTAAAAAGAAATGAAAAGGCAAATGAGCTACATAATGTGATGCGGACCAAAATGAAATGGAACAGCTTGGAAAAGCAAAATTTTCATTTCATTTTCATTCTTGAAAAGGTCCCTTTAGTCCCTTTCAAAATAGCCATTTTATAACACAAAACTCTAAGTTTTAATGGGTTAACCTGCATTTACCCACTTTCTCCAACCAGTCACTGTCACGTATCCCAGCAGGCGAAAAGGTCAAGGGTTAGGGCCGTCCTAGCTCTCTTGTGATCAAATGCTCGACCCCCTGTGGACCCCACAATGACCAGTAAATCAACCGTTTCATCACAAGAGAGCATTTTCAAGATCCCCCAGATACACACACACACACACACACACACACACATTTTATACTTTCTTTCCGACATATTGACTGATAAAATAGCAGAAGAATGTTGAAATAACACAAACTCATTGATTGGTAGCGTAATTCACGAGGGAGTCTGGAGGGTCTGCGTGGGCCCGAGGTGACACCGGCACTACACAATTAGCCCTCAATCAATATGTCTCTCATTGAGTAGCACAGTACGGGACAGCCGGCCATCCATTCAGTCCTGCGCTGGAGGTGCAGGCGGAGGAGGGTTTATTTTAGTGTAATTTGGTTTACAGGCAGACGGTGTTTATTGGACCAGAAAACCATTTGTTATCTGTTTCCTCTGGAGGAGCCGCCATGAATCAATCGCGATAAAAATGTACAAACATGGAAGCGCCCCGGTGATTACTCCAAATAAACATGAGTACACACACTCAAATACATCAACACGTGCACAAAGGGAGGCGTGTGTGTGCAGTCTCATACACACAGACAGAGACACACACACACACACTTGCTTTAAAACAGTAATGATTACTTTAACATAGAGGATGTTTCTGTTACAAATGGCTGTTACATTAAAAGTCCTGCTGCAAGTGTGAATCCTAATATTTACAGCAGGCCAGCTTGTTTATACCGATCCCAATAATAAATGCTTTATCTTACAGCCCACCTATATGCAGTGGGGCTGTTGTATAGCAGTGATGAAACACTGATGACGGTGCTTATATAAACTGCAGTGACACGACAGTTAGCAGGCTGAAACGAACATGTGGCTGGAGGGTGGCAGGTTCAGTGCAGCTGATGAGTTCTGTCAATAAGAAGAAATGGCAAAGTGGTTCATCTAAGGCCGAAAACTTAAACTGTGCACTTCATTTACTTCAGATTTTGTTTTTTTGACTTATTTTAGATATTTTTTGGGGGGATTTCAGTCTTTACTCCAATAATATAAGTATATGGTTTTTGGTCTGAGGTGCAGAAGTGAACATTTATTGAAACTATGTTTTCTTTCCAGAACAGCGTCTCGTGACTCATGCTGTCAAAAGTTTTCATGGGGCTGTTTATTTATTTATTATTTATTTGTAGAAAGTAGTTCCAGTGATGGCGTGGGCTTTCAGAGCACTGACCATGAACCTCAACATCCCTTGTTTTGTCGCCGCATGTGTCTTTCATTACATGTTGCTATTTTAAGTTTATGAATGTAATTTTTCATTGCTCATGAGAACTGCGAACGAAATTCTATTCACCGTCTCACCTTGCTTCAGAGAACTCAGATGCTGATATCACAAAACTTTGTCACATGAAACCAAAACTACTGCTTTAGTGAACTGATACTTATTATTAATTTAATTCCCTGGGCATTTTGTGTAGATGTTGATAAGTCCATATTGAAGCCTATATTTAGTGGTTTGCCCGATTTATCTGCCTCTTCTCTCGTCTGTAAAGCACTTGTAACTACTGTTTTGAAAAGTGCCTTATGAATTACTCACTGACAGCAGAGTGTGTCTAAACGCAGGGCGTGTAACACGGTGATTGAGGTGGCTGTTGATATTCAGACATTATACCGCCGAAGCCTTACGTACTGTTATACAGCAGCTGACAGCGAACCTGGGCTGGTTTTGGACATGCTTGTAGCTTTAACTGTTAGATGTCATGTTGTGTAGGAGCACAGACGCTGACAGACACATCGCGAGGACACTTGGCACAGCAGGCTAATTGCCAGAAGCTTGCCTCAAAACAATGGCTTCAAAGGAACATGTAACTTACTTTGAGGACAGCACTTGTGTGATCAATGCCCACGCAACAATACCGTTCAAATTCAATGTGGAGTGAGGATGTGACAGGGGAAAGAACGAATGAAGGGAGTGAATGGATGTCAGCACAGATATATCATATCAGTGGATGGATGTGCATTTCACGGGTACTGAAAGGTAAACTGTGCTGGGTGAATTTGTTTTAATAATTAGTGCTTCATAGAGCCCCCTCCCCGTCTTTCTTCCCATTGTTACCATCCTCTCTCGCTCTCATCCCCTATCTTAATCATTGCCGTTCACTCACTTTTTTCTAATCTCTCCTTCTTTTTCCCTTTTGCTTCCCCGCTCTCTCTCACTTTTTTCTTTCTTTTTCTAGGTGCTGTGTTGTGCAGCCAAGGCCGTTTCTTCCTCAGAACACGCTCTTGAAAGGCTATTCATGGATTCTTCAATGAAACCCTATTACATTTGTGTGCGAGTGTGTGCGCTTGTGTGTGTGTGTGTGTGTGTGAGAGAGATAGAGAAAGAGGGAGAGAGAGGGAAAGAGAGAGGCAGAAAGAAAAATAAAGAGAGGGAAAGGTATTCTGGGGGCCGGGCTACAGTACCATCTGTATGCAAATCTCCTCAGACTCTGGTAAACTTTGATCAAACACTCAGGCCTCCTTTTCTTTCCCTTCTCTCCCTCCCTCACTCCCTCCCTCCCTCTCTCTCTTGCCTCCCTGTCCACTATGTGCTCTGCAATTACTGTAGCTCCACAGTTCTTTGTCAGGGCTGCATATTACTCAGATGGGGCAATGGGTTCCCTCAAGGAACTGCCCCTCATCCCCCACAACACACATACGCACACAAACATCTACATTTTCTGCCCCAATACCCCCCGATACCCTCCCTGTATCGGGCTCACCTCCTCTACCTACCCCAACCCCAACACACACCATTTCTGAGCACCTGCGACCACGCTGGACCCCACAACAGATGGCGACACACACGCACGCATAAACACACACACACTCCCCCCACAGATAGCAGGGCTCCTGGCAAACAGAGCCCAGTGTGGCACATGGGTGACGGGCATGCCTTTGTGCAGAGGCAGGGCACACACACACACACATATATACACACACTTGTGAATCCACACATACACACACAGCAGCCATTGTTTCCTCCATATGGGAAGGTTAAGATGCTGAATGCAGATCTGGTGTCCAACAGGACAATAGAAATGTTGTGACAAGTGTCGTCAATTAATGCTGCCAGTAATGAAGATCTCAAAACGGATGACGAGACGCGCGAACACACGTGAGCAACACAAACATGCCGCGTTATCTTTTGTGCCGCTTTAATGTGGGCCCGTCAGTGGGGTGTAAACCCGTTAGAGCTGCGTCTTGTGTGTGTGTGTGTGTGTGTGTGTGTGTGTGTGTGTGTGTGTGTGTGTGTGTGTGTGTGTGTGTGTGTGTGT
>JBAJHX010000031.1:8546150-8587209 GCA_037176925.1 Amniataba percoides | reverse complement strand
GGCCTTAGGTGTGAATGTGAGAGTGAATGGTTGTTTGTCTTCTATGTGGCCCTGCGACTGACTGGCGACCAGTCCAGTGTGTAACCCCGCCTTTGCCCTAAGACAGCTGGGATAGGCTCCAGCACCCCCCGTGACCCTGAGTGCAGGATGAAGCGGGTTAGAAGATGGATGGATGGACTTTTTTCATCAGTCACCTGTTTTAGTATCTGATGAATCCAGATCTCTCTAGAACAAGCAGAGTTAAGAGTTTTATAACACGAGAGTGCTGCAAAATCCTTACAAATGAATTTGGCAGGTTTATATAAGGCCCATAAAGGAACACACACGAGCCAACGCGATCCTGATAGGTGGCAAATAGCTACCTAGCAGCTCAGAGCTCGGCGCAGTGTCCCGACTCAGTCTGTGTAAGCCATTAAGTCTCCGCTTCTTTAATCATGTCGAGTCAGATTCCACAGTGGCATCTTGTCCTCAGACAAACTCTGTCGAGAGGCCATGTTTGCCCATGATCCACATCATTACATTTTCCCTCCTCCCTAACCCTCCAGCCCAGCACGGAGGCTGGACCCTACCCCACCCTCTTCACCTTCATCTCACCCCAAACTAAACCAAGCATTAACTTTTATCCCTAAAACCAGTCAACCACTCTTGCATCTCGCATCAACCTTCGTCTGAGTTCTCGCCTTTGTTTTGTTGGACAGCGTGTAATACAAGCCCTTTGTGCCTTTTTGAATATGCAGGAGACAGACAGACTTCATTGACAGTGCCACATATGTTTTGCTCATCACAAAGAAAGAGAAGTATTACTTGATAAATGTAACAAAGTGATTCCCTTGAGCAACACCGCAAAGCTGAAATATAGTTTTTCTGTTATCCGGTAGGACAAATGGCTCTTGTAGTTCATTTTCTGTAGATTTAGTCTTATTAAAACTTTTCAAGGGTGCTCTCCTACAAGTGGAGGAAAATTTCAGCTTAGCATCCTGTAGTCACTGTATACAATCTGACTGCACATGACCCTGAGATGATGATTCAGGTAAAAAGAAGCTCTTTTATCAGCAGTGCCGGTGCCAGCCATGACTTCATCGAGATTTTGCAAGCCGCTTTAGCCTTGTAGAGAAAAGCTGGAGCGAGTCGCGACAAAGCACTGAGGAATTTGTTGCAATTCCTCAGTGAACAACCCTACAAAAACATTTTCTCAACCATCATAAAGTTATTTTGAGTATAAACCTCTCTGATAAATATGCTATGGAAGGAAAAAAAAAGTTTTCCCATGTCTATTTTGGGGGGATGTTTTCCCATCAAGTCTATTTTGGGAAAAATAAACTTATCAAGGAAGTATTTTGGCCTTTTCGATATTAGATTTTGAGAGTGCCAGAAGTGTGCCTGTGTGAAGGAAGTGGCTGCTGTCATGTTAGATCTTGCCCTCAAACTGTGTCTTAGTGTGCCTAGAAGTCTACCTGTACAATTAAACCGGCAGATCTGATGATTCATGAAGCATATAAACATCACTTTTTCCACTTGAGTAATGCCTCTGCATATTACAGCTAGGATCTCAAGTGTAATCTATTCCACCCAGGTTAATCCTTCCTTTGTCACCTTAGCAAATAGATGTTAAGGCACACTCCTCTTGGGAAATATACATTCAGATATAGAATGTTACAGAATATATCACAGTAATGAACATCCTGTGTGGCAACAAACTGATTTATATGGATATGTTTAATCAGTTAGAATATCAAGTACTGTAAGCAAAGCCGCTGTACCGGCATGGGTTCATGTGGCGACTTAATATCTCAGTGTGCGCCAGGATGCTGGTTCACCTTGCTGGTGTCATTGAAGGTTGCCGTAAAGGAAGTCCAGACACATTAACTGGAAGAAGGACCAGGTAAAGAATGCGTAAAGAGATTTCACGCAGACGGTAAGCAGGCATCCTCTCTGTGTGGGAGCTTACTCAGAGATGGAAAGCGATATGAACGTCTGTGCTTTCTCACCCTTTTGCTGCAGCGAAAGTATAATTCAGAGATGACTGGAGGCTTAACATATATTCTCACAATTAACAGTCCCTTTTTTCTGTGCATATTTCTCCCGCAGATTTCTTTTTAGTGCCCCATATTATTGATTTATGTTTATTTATTCATTGGATTGATCAGTTGCCGGCTTCGCCAGTTCCCATCAGAGCGTAAAATGGGAGGTAATTGTGCATCACTGTTGTTGCATGGATCACATTACCAGTTATGGATCAAGTCGTGGCCATGAATCAATGGGCTTGGCCCTGAAGGTGAACGTCATTAGACGGCCCGACGATCAACTTGAAATCAATATCAGAGATGGATTAACGGCGTGGGCACCAGCAACATGATCCAGTCAGTTTGATCGGCACCGTTTCACAATGAAACAGAGAGCTGCTCCACCAGCTCACCCAGTCAGTTGGACACCGTCACAATGAAATGTGCACCCACGGCCCCCTACTCTCCCCCCTCTCAAAAACCTCTCTTGACTCTCCCTGGGAGAAACGTTTAGCCCGACTGTTTAAAGCATTGTGTGTAAATTCACTTTTGGCTCGACAGTTTAACAGGCCTATTGTTGCTGTTTGTTTAAAAAAAGGAGGCTTTGGTGAGTTTGTAGGGTCGTGAATCAGTGGAAGGAAGCCTTATCTTGCTGATGGTGATGTGAGGGTCAGTTACACAGACAGGACAGCCGCAGCCTGTTAAATGAACTCTGCTCTAATTAGCAAAGACAAACTTAAATAATCAACACCATCTTATTTATCTGATCTATCACTCATATCTATTGAACTATCTAGCTATGTATCTGTTACTACAAATACCACTAAAGATCTGTATATTGGATAATCAGCTTGAGAGCTGTGAACCGAGCCATCTGCATCATAACACTGAAGATCAAATTATTTAGCTTTATTTAAATAGTTTGATTTCCATGAAGTTTATTTGACTAATGGTGCAGCTGTCAGTCTCCCACGCCCACAGTCTTTTAATATATTCTCACTGAAACAATGTGACATTATATATATTGCGTGGGATGCTGTCAAATACAATCAAATCATAATTTGTAAAATTTCCACATCACTGGTTTCACTGACCTGTTGTTTTTATCACTTTCTAAATTAGAAATGGTTTAGTTGTTGGTCTGTTTTTTGAATGGAGGTTGCTATATATTTGGGTTGCAATTTAAAGCTGCTTTAATCTGTATTTTTATATAAAAATGGATAAAATGACTATGTGTGATGTTAGAGGTGTCGGTCATAGTAACAAATCCACTGACATTTATCATCCAACTGCGTGGTGCCTTACATCTTCTTTCTTTATTTACAGCCCGCAACTTCACTGTTTTGGTTCATCCTCTTCTCACTTATAGTGTCAATTCCAGGCACGGCAGGTGCAACTGTTTGCAGGGAAAAGCTTTAAAAACCCTCTTTCCACTTCCTGCTATGCACCGACCAATAGACACATAAAGTTAGTAACCACAGCTAGAACAGCATTTAGTAGCTAAACAGCTGTGTGTTCCCTTCAGGAGCATTTGGAGACCAAGAGTGGAGCTAAAATGAGTAGTTAGTTGTAGATCATTTGGATTAAGGTCATAGTAAAGACTTTGGTGTAACAAGCATAAAAACACTCCCCATTGTTCTCTTTTTGCACACATCATACCAGTAGTGTCCCTTTCCTTCTCAAACAAATAAAAGCTAAACAACCACAACAGGTTTATTCTTTGTGTTTGCGTATTTCAACACGCTATGCAAATGCGTTAACGGATCTTGTGTTGAAAGGTAACCAAAAGAGAAAAAAAAACAGTATTGTACTGGTGTTAAAAGTGACATATCCATTTCATGACCATGCAGGTGACCTCCCCTTACTGGTTGGCGCAGCTGTTGGTTAGTTTTGATATAAGAGCAGATAGCAGACAGCACATAATGCGTTTTGTATAATCATAACATTACCGCCGCGATCACTGGCAGGAGATAGAGAGTCGATGAGGGTTCGAGGGGAAGAAAACTATTGAGATAGCGTCACGCTAAGTGACTTGTTTATTGTGATGAACACTGATGGAGACTGCGATATCTGGCGGTTTTTGTTTGGATTTGTACTCACCCCACACAAACACAGACTCATGAGAACATATGCACGCACTGTGTGTTCCTAAACTGCAGCTGCATTGTAACAGAACAGGTTTTTTTTATTTGTTCACCTACGCTGACTTTAACCTACATATGTTCACATACACATAACCCACACAGACAAAGAAGCCTTTGGCCCACGTGAACCCTGCAGAGCTCCTGGAGGTCAATGAGCTCTTTTTAGCGTCCCCGTCCTCCCTCCTCTACCCGTCTTTATCTCCCTGCATTTGTTTTGATCCTCAGGGGTCATTAGCCAGATTAAATGTTTGTCTACTCACAAAGGGAGATGGTTAATATGTTTCAACACATTCATTTGTCAGCTCCCTTGTCTCTAGCCTGCACAGTGCGTGTGTGTGTGTGTGTGTGCGTGCGAGAAAGGAGAGCTCAGCGTCTCAACTGGCATTTCAAGACTTACAAGCATTTCAACACCTCCGGCAGGAGAGGCCTGTGTGTGTTAAAGTGTGCACGTTTGTATGTGCATGTACGTGTGTGTCTAAATACATTCCTCCTTGAGGGTTGGGTTCCCAGCCTCCTGGTCGATATATCACCCCTGACATCATCAATGTGCAGCTTGGAGGAGAAAAAGAAAATGGAACGTTTCACTTCCTGCAAACATGCTCCGTCCTGTCAGTCCGCTCCAGTCAGATTAGAATGAGTTACGAGAATTAGGAAAGGGTCAAAAAGAGAAGAGAAAAGAAGTCCTTTCGGTGCGGCAACAAAAAAGCATTTGGTTGCGAGGTGATAAGAAGGAAACCAAGGCCGTAAATTTGAGGCGAATGTTTGTGTTGACAGGAAGTGGTGTTGTTGGCTCAGTTTTAAGGATATCACTGGTGATTTGCTGAACGCTGGTCTAAACAGGAAGTAGGTGGTCCAGAGAAATGGCTGTCCGAACAGCATTTAGTTATCAGTGGGCAAAGGATCCATTTGTCTCTGTGATGAGTGATTCTTTCCTCCTGTGCCGGACCCTCCTGTGGTATTCAGAGCTCCAGGTTCCGCTCATAATTTTGGCCCTCACGAAGTGTCACGTCTGTTGACACCACATGCGTGACCCAAATTTCTTTTTGTGCTGTGTGTTTGCGTGTGCCTTTCTGTTTACAGATGTATGGTACAGTTGTGTAGCTGTAATAGTAACAGAGATGTAGTCGTAGAAATTATTTGTTGTGATAACAGGAATAGCATAACAGCAGTGGAGCCAATACTAGTTGTTGCAGTAGTAGTCTTAGCATCAAAAGCATGTATAGCTAGAGGTATAGGTAGGAGAGGGTATGGATTATTCTAATATGTGATACTATATGATCTGGAGCTATTATGTATAGCTGAAAGAGTTGTTGAAAACAGATTGAGTACAGAATTATAAAAAAGAAAACATCAAAGACAAGACAGACTCACTGTCCTACAGTGAGACCAGAGATGATAACAATATGAAAGATGATAAAAAAATATCAAATGCACAATATAGATCCAGTATAGATCCATGAAATTAAACATAAAAGAAAGTCAAGACATGAAAAAAGAGGAATGAATGCTGAATACCAAAATACAGTTCAATGAAAAACAGTACTTCTCTGCTGAAAAATGAATATGATTATTAAAAATAAATATACAAGTGTACATATTAGCCTTTGTGCACATAGCCACAACTGTTGGAGTTGCAATAAATCTAAAATAACAGTTATGCTGTCACATTTGTAGTTGTAGTTCTTCAGCTTTCCCAGAGGAGATAACACATTTTCACGTGCAGACCAAAGTGAGACATCTTACAGACAAAACACACAATCCCCTCAAGTGTGTGTATATGTGTCTGTATGTATGTGGATGTGCATGTGCGTGCTTCCTGATTTGCACTAAGTGGGAATAAATCTGACCTGACCCAATATGTAAGGAACGTTAAGTGTGTTAACTGCACAGCACCTGTTGGTTACTACTTGAGCCGCACGTGTTTAGTTCATTACGTGTGAATTAATGTAGTGAAATGCGTCGCTTGCTCTTAACACAGCTTGAGGAACGTGAACAGGACAGAAACGGCGATGACATGAGACATACCACACAGACGTTTAATAACAACAACAACAAAAAAAGACTTGGCTTATCACATTGTTTGCATGATTACCTGAGTTAATGAGTCGTGGTTAATGTGTGTAATAAAACTGGACGTGATTGTCTCGTTTGGTTCATTCCCTTTATGGGAGCTTCAGCACATACCGATGCTTGTGCACATTATGGGCCGTGTTTGTTTAAACGCCTTGCTGTTAAAAGGCAGTTATGCCCTAATGAGATGTAAATGACTGCAGGAGGTGGTCTCCCACTCACTCAATGGGACGTCTCTCCACCTTTGAAGTCCTGATTTTGGGGGTCCGGGGGTTGTCATAGTGATGCTCCCTCGTCCCCCTGACCGTCTCTGGAGAATTGGCTTTGATTGGGGTATTGACAGGCATGTGGCAGCCTCCCCTCTCTTTCTCCTCCTCTCCTCCCTCCTTCCCTCTCACATTCGTTCTCCCCTGAGCTTTTTCTCAAGAAAGCTCTAAGACATCGGACAGCCCGCCACATGAAGCACTGCAGCGGAAAAGTGTTGTTCTAAGCAAGAACTGTCAAGTCTCTGTGGCGTCAAAGCTCCCGGATTAAAACAGTCTCTTTTGTGACAACTTATGTAAAGCACTTTATATTTAGACGCTTTTGTTTTGAAGATGTGTTTTGATGTTTTTGGAGGTCAGACTGAAATCCAAGGATATAAATAACTCATGCAAGGTGCATGAGTCGAAGATACTTGGTATGTAGCTCACAGTTGAGCGTCCGTCTGTGTGCAGCAGTATGTGAGGTGCATTTAGTCACTTTAATTCTCGCATCGGAGGACGGCCGGTGGTGCTGAATTGAGAGGAGCGGTGGGCATCGGGTTCACTCTGGCCACCAACAAGGTAATCTGCCAGACAGACCGTGGTGCTCCATCTGTTCGGGCTGTGTGTGTGTGTGAGTGTGTGTGGCAGTCACAGACATGTCACCTGTCACAGTCTAAACATCACCCACCTTGCTGCAAGACACGTGGATGACAGAAAAGCAGAAATAGTGAAAAATGTGGGGCAAAAATAGACTTGGTGGTGGAGAAGTGTAAGAGATAATGAGAGAAGGAGGGAATGGTGGGGAGGGTAATGCTCTGACCATAAGGACACAGTGTTCCTGCAGCCACCCTTGGCCCAGCAGAACGCCCTATCTTGTCATCATTGATCATGCTTAGCTGTCAATTGATGTGAATCTATTAGAATGGAAGGTCTTTGTGGATGGATTCCTGACAGGCACCAGTAGCCTACAGGCCCGTGACCTTTTGTGCCCTCCACAAGGTCAACACCCCCCACCACCCCTTCCCAAAAAAAAAAAAAAAACAAAAAAAACATCCCACCCTCTTCTCTCGAGACCTCCATCATGTGGTCCTCTAATCAATTAAGCCGCATCTTACATTCCTCTGGTGTGAGGTCACGCCAACGTTTCCTCCGGGGGTTTCTCCTTTGAATGACTGCTGCCCTCCTCCCTCTTCCTCCTCGCGACAAAACGTCTGTGCCCACCCCCCCCCTTTCAGTACGAGCATGTGGTGTTTGATTAACAAGCTTTGATTTGTTCCTTTGCTCTCATAATTTAGATTCTGTCTCTGATTCAGCATGAAACGAGTGGTGGAAATATACATGTATTTGTGGCAGACTGTGGAGAAAGAAGCTACCGTGTCGTCAGTGTGACAGTGGGACGGCGCTCTCTCGAGTGGTGCTTTAAATCACAATAAAAAAACAGATCTGTTTAAAATGCTTACACTAAAAATAGACCAGAACAGTAGACAAGGAAAATGGAGGATTTTAAAAAATGCTTCAAACAAAGGTTGTCAGACCATCACACAGCATCAGACCCCCCCACACACACACCTTCCCACAATGTAAATGGGGGGTTACATCTAACTTTTTTTTCTATTTTTACAATTCATCCCAATTTCATCCCATCTTTCAGAACAAATATAAAGACGTTTGCCTTTTAGCTGTGTTTAGACAACATTTTGTACGAACACATTTTAGGAACATTTTTGACTGCATGCGTGATCTTGATCAGTTGGAGAAAGAGGAAGTTCTGAAGGCTTCCTCTGTAAACAAGAACATTTCCAAACAGGGGAACATCGTGCAGCATAACAGACTACAGCTTGTGGTTCAAGTGGCCCAAAGCAAGCTTGTTAAGGATCCTCTATTTCTTTTTTTTTTTTTTTTTTTGTGGAGAGGGTTGTCAGATTCATAATAGAATAGAGCTCAGTTATATAGAATGTGGGTCTATATTGGATGATTTCACATGATTTCCATTCAGTACCAATTCAGGAAGTGGAGTTCCTTTTATGTAGCAAAATGAAAACTGCAGTTTCTTCTTGCTTTCAACCATAACCTCTCAGCTGACTGCCTTAGTTGCCATCACATAACTATAGTTGGTTTGCGACAGCTATGTTGCTATGGATTTATGTGCTGGTTGTTAATACACTGATTATTTGATTCACAAAGCAATAGTCCAGAACTTTTTTTAAAGAAATAATCAAATTGAATTGAATGATTAAAGGGGAAAACCATAGATCCATACATTTGTTAAACTGGCAAAATTACATTTCTTTACATGAAAAATGACTAATCAACTAATCAGCTAACTGTGAAATCTTTTCAGCTGTACATATTTTATGAGCTCCTCCTATATTTTCATATGTAAAGATCTTGATTAGGAAAGTAACTAGTAACTAAAGCTGTCACATAATTTTAGTGAAGTATTTCCCTCTGAAATGTAGTGGAGTCATACAAAATGGCATGAAAAGAAAAGACTCAAACAAGTACTTAAATTTTATACTTAAGTACAATACTTGAAATACTTGAGTAAATGTAGCTGATTACATTCCACTGCTGGCAAGAATATGTAAAATATTGCCATGGGATGCTGATGAAAAAAGAAAAACTAAGATCAATCTTTCTGTCTGGCAACAGGGTCAGGAAAATATATACAAAATCATCTCTGCCCTTTTCTCCGGCTGTGGACGTGTCACAGAGCAGGATACTGCTGAAGATCAATGGATCTGCTCAGATGAAGGTTGTGATTATACAGCACAGCCCTAAGGTGGGAAAATTTGTCACTGGCTGAATGTGAAGCAGGGCGTTGCAGAAAAAGAACATGCATGTTCAGCAAACTCTCCCTGTGTAAATAGAGCTTAACCCGTGAATGCATACCTCAGGTCCTTTAATTCATATATTTCATTTAACACTAAACACCCTGGCACTCCTTAAACCATTTGTTTCTAACTGTGTTTCACAGTCACAATATCCAGTATGACAAGGATTATTTTTCCAAAAGTTTATAATACTGGATGCAAACGATAGTTGGCAATGTTGTGTTTTCCTGTGCTTCATAGGATCTTCTTGTTACTGGCAATAAGTTTAGATACACTGATGAAAAAGTTTGTTTGTATTGGTGTCGCAGTTGGGTGATGGGTGCAGCGCCTGGGTGTCAGACATGGTGCAGAGCAGCAGTTTCTTTGATACTGGAGGATTTTGATGACAGGAGCTCTGGAAATGAAGATATACGTGAGTCTTCTGATGATGAGGACTGGCAGGCGCTCTGAACTTCATATAGTTACCTCAACTGTCGCTGCTATAAATGCACAAGTAGATTTCCTGGCCAAATTTCCCACTTGGGAACTGATAAGATCTCCTGGTCTCCAGCTGTTGTGGCCACGACTGGAGGGGAAAAAAAGAGGGGGCACAACTTCTAAAAGCTGCAGAAACAAAAACCACTTCAGCTGAGGAAGTTTTATGTTTGGTAGGTGCCCATCTATGAGAAGAATATATACATATGTATGTATGTTTCTTTTATGTTGTTAATAATACAATCTGAAAGGTCTGCATGGTTTTCATATATTTCTTAATCTGCATTCTATAGGTGCTGGGTCGGTACAGACTAAGGTATGAAGGAGTGTTTAAAAAAAAGGGTTAAAAAGACTCATTCATCTCCCTTTGTTTGCTGTTTTGTCTGTCAGAAGGCACCATAAAATTGACCTCATTAGAGTGAGTGAGTTGTTATCTGAGCGTGATTAACAAAGAGGTCTGATAGGGCTGTGCCTCAGGAACACTAGAATATTCTGCGGCTCAGCTGCATACATATGAGGTCAAATCGACTATAATATTCCACACAGGGGAGTTAAGCTTTAGAAAGTGTTTCCAGGAAGGAAACCTCTCCGACACTTGGAAAAGAGGACTGATAAGAAGTATTCCAAACACACCTTTTCTGCCTGAGCACCCCTGAGTGCAAGGTAACGTAAGGTAACATATGATAAATTCTCGTGTCCTTGAACATTACTTTCCCGTTTGCCCCGGTTGACCATGCAAGCTCACGTTCTCTGAGCAGCACGGCGATGTGTGTGGGTCCCATATGATTTACATAAGGCCGCAGAGGCCCATAATCGCACTCAGCAATCACTGTGCTAAATTTAACATGGGGGATAAGGGGAGATCAGGCCCAAATCAAAGGTTTTGTTATCTGCTCAGTGCTCATAATGTAGATTACGAAACAGCAGTGATCTGATAAACATATGGGCAAGGAGCAGGGTAAAAACATCTGCATGCCTGCTGGCCACACAGTAGCAGGGAGAGCTTTATCCCACTGCCAACCTTAAATGAAGAAGAGGAAGCTGGCTGAAAAGGGAAATGTAGACACAAAATTAGTATGTGTGTGTGTGTGTATGTGTGTGAGAGTTTCTAGTAAATGTCTTGGTCATGACTTGCTTGGCAACAGGGTGAGGAAACAGTCCCTAAGTTACCTTGGGGACCGATTGTGTTTGAGTGGAGGAAAGAAAGTTGGGAGGGGGCGTTTTGGCTTGGGTGGGTGGCGAGGACTTGGATGGAGGAGAACAGGAAGACAGATTGCCTATGGCAACCGGGACTTTCTGTCAGATCCAGGTCAGTAAGTTGCAGCGTGACACTAGGGGGGGGAAATGGTCTTTAATCGCAATAATCAACGTGATTAGCGTGAGCAAGCTGCAGCCCCAGACGTCAGCCTGCCACCCAGGCTGCTGTTGGCCTCAGCACCCTCAGCATCGCTCTATGGGAACAACTGAGGTGGGAGCACAGGAGGCTCACACTGAAACCTCTCTGCCTGAACGTTGAGCAAGTGTGACCATTAGAGGAAACTGTGGCGAAGGAGATGGAGAGATAAGTAACGGGCCACAAGTTCAGGACTGTGACCTTATTCAGAATATTCGACTCTGAATTGTGGGAAAGAAAGAGCAACTTCCTCCTCAGCGGGGTCAGAAGATGATCCAGTGCTGTGTCACAAACAAATTGCTCCCCCTGGAAAACAAACTCCAGACAGTGTAAAAACATTTTTTGTACAGTTTTGCACATCAGTGGTAGCTTCAGCCAGCTGAAAAATCAGTTTGCACACAAGCTTTTTGACCTTGGGGGCAAATACAAAATGCAAGAAAGGGCGTGGTGGTCATGGCGACTACCTTGCGCCCAAAACATATCACATATCTGATTCCTGTAGTTGTCGGCTTGTCCATTAAAAGTGCTGTTAGACACTAAGACCTCACAAATGGTAGGGTAGGCAGATGATAAATGTATGAAAATACAAAGAAAGGGATGTTTCAAAATGAAAAATACAAAAGTGAAACGGAGAAAACATCATCAGTGAGCATGAGAACAAGAAACCACTCCCATGCCCTGCAGCATCTATATTCTAAATCCGGTCTGTGAGTGGTGATTTGTCAGTGAGTCAGCATTCGCAGAGTATCCATCTCTTTGTGTCTAAACAGGTTGTCAATCACCGCGCTGGCACTTCCTGTTTACCTGTCCCATTGACCTCCTCTTTGGAGAGCCACCGGTGCTGAGTGCTCCGGGCAGCCCTGAGGACAAGCACTCACACGGCCAGCATCAAAGTTAAGGCAAAGTTTACCCAGAGTTGAGCTTCCACAGGCTGCCCCGCCGTCCACCGGGGTTGTGTGCTCAGATAAGAAGGCTGCTTCCTGGTCCAAACATACACACACAAAGAGCAAAGAAAGGCAGAAAGGCAGACAGACAGAAAAAGGGGGTTGGGAGGCAAACAGCGAAGTGTTCACAGGTATCATTTGTTTGAAAAGTGACTCAGTGATGTGGAAAGACTGTGGTTGTGTGCAAGTTTGTTGTGGAATTTGCTTAATGGACACTGAGCATTGTGCTGTCAATGCTACTGAATGGAGTAATACAAAAATTGAACAGAGTATTAAAATATCCATTATTATTTGAACTTCCACAAGGTAATCGTGTAATCCAAAATAGCTATTTAATCAATCAAATCACACAGTATATGTCCTGGTGGGTTAACTGCTGTGTAACATTGACATTACCAGTTCGATTCAGGCCAAGAACCTGACTTGCATGTCGTCACCTCTTCCATATCCCTACGTTTATTTTTGCTCATGTCAGAAATGTTAAAAATGGCAAAAATCAGTGTCAATGCGACAGGAAAAGCCAGTAGTACAAAGTCTCAAAAATGAGATTTTAATTGACCATCTGACAAGCAGTTCTGATGAAGTACACTGGCCCCCTGAAGAGGCCTCTGTACAGGACAAACCCAACTCTAACCTAACTGGATTTTCCAAATTGAACGTATAATCAGTGTAGTCAAGTTTTTTCTTATTTAATGAAACCCCAATTTTATATGTGGCTGTCCAAATTTTTTCTGAAAAGTAACCTCTCTTAAATCTAACTTGCTGTTGCCTTGATAACCAATAATACCACTACAAGACTACAACTTTAAAAATAGAAAAATAATTAAAACAAAAAAAGGATCAGATACAACTAGATAAACTATGCAAACATTTTCAAGTAAAAATAACTGAACTCATCTTTGTAATTTTCTTAATGGTATATTATAACCATTATTTGATGTCACAGGGACAAGCAGCAGTGTTCGATTTCACATCAGCAGCTCTTCCGTATAACACTGAATACAAGTAACCTCAGGCTTATCATATATACATCATGTAGTGTCATCCTTGGGGCAATAGTTGATGTATTTAGGTGAAACTTAAACTATTGCCATTAAAATATAAAACCAGTCCATGTCTGGCCTCAGGACGAGACCATGGTCAGATTCAGGAGTCCAGCGTTGACCGCACTATGAACTGGGAACATAATGGCTGTTCTGTTCCTGCCATCTCTCAATGTAATGGTACTGTAAACCAACAGCCCAACAGCCCCTTGAGCCACATTGCCTCGCTGCCTTGGTATTTCTACAACAAATTAGCGAGGCAAACTTAAATATTGGGTCGTCTGTCAACATGATGGGTGAAAGGAAAAAAGAGGCAATTTAAGCCTAATGTATTTCAATTAGTGGCCAACTTTTAAAGGAAAAGCGGACTTCCGCAGAGAGAAACATGTCCAAACGTGGGTCATCAGTGAGGGGGTTGCAGCGGGTGTTTGGGTGTTTGGGTGTTTGGAGTTGGGGGTGCAGTGAGCATAAATAAGGCCTTGTGGCTATTAGCAAATGAGCAGTAATGTCCCCTGAACGGTGGTGATAATGATGCAGTGGACAGGACATTGGATTTTGATTGGGCCCTCTCAGCGAACAGGCCTCAATACACACAGGAAGTGCTTGTTTGTTCCAAGCAGCACTGTTTCCTGTCCGGCCGGCTGTGTGGGGGTGTGTATGTTTTCCACTGCGATAATCAGGAATCTGGCGTGTGTGTGTGTGTGTGCACGCGCCTTGCTCCTCCGTTTGCCTCCTATGGCTGCCGGTTCAAAGCGGCGCTGCTCGCCAGGACGGAAGCTCCCTGCAACTGAGGATGAGATCACTGTGCGCCCAACAAGGGACTTCCTCCCCACACAGGAAGTGGAGGCGCAGCTGAGAGGGAAAGGGTTCTTCCTCTGCCACCCCTTCTCCTCCCGCCCCTGCTCTTCCCGTGTCCTCCTCCATGATCCGTGTTTTGTCTCCACATTGAGGTAAAGCATTGCTTGCTCGCTCTCCCTCTCCTCTCTCTCTGACCGAGCAGGAAGTGCAGCCTGCGTTGTTTACGTAACAGAGGTCCTCTCTCCTATCAAGCCACCCAAAGGCCTCTGGGAAACGGGAATCCCCAGACTTCATATCCTCACATTTGTGAAGTGGACATCCATCACGGATTGAAAGAGCAGCGTATCTGCGTGTGTACATGGGAGAGAGACCTAGAGGGGGAGTGAGGAGAGAGAGAACAGAGGAGCATCTGTGCTGATGTTGATGACCCTTTCCTGAGATGGTTTTCCCTCTACTTAAATTGACCCTTGCTGGAACCGAAGAGGGACTGGACATGCTCTTGTTCGAGAGCCCCCATCATTTCCCATGTCTGCACATGATTCCAATAGTGAACATTTGCACTCATTGCGTATTTGAAGTTGGGAAATATGAATGCCACCGGTGATGGATATCACACTGTGTCTGTGTGTGCCTTGTTCTGGGGGGAGATGTGCATGGTCATGAGACTCATGTGACTGGGTAAGGGTCCACAGAGAGAGAGGATCTATCTATCTGAGGCCCTCGGACTGCCCGATGGCCATTATGGAACGAATGAAGACTTGTGAGTGTATGAAAGGAAAGTGGGTATTTAGTCCACTGGAGGGCTGGATGAGTGTTTCTGTTCACAAGCGAATACTTGTCAGGGTACTACATGTTCTAAATGTTCAAAAGCACATATTAGCTAGCTTAGTATCTAAATTAAGGATCTGAATAATTGTAGAAACCTGCATGATTATAATGGTGGTTAAAAATGTTGGTTAAAAATGTACATTTCTATATCTTGATGAAATTTAGGATGGGAAAAGTTTTTTTTTGCAGTTCTATCTGAACTCGTTCTTGTCTGTTTGCAAAAACAAACAAAGAAAGTGCAGTCAGAAAGTAGCCATTACACATTTCTAAGATCATTCAGATAATCATATATATTACAATTTCACATTAGAGCAACTAACAATATTTTCATCACCAGTTACTGTACTGGTTGCTTTACAGGTTAATCGCTTCTTCTAATAAAATGTCACAAGCTCCCAGAGCCCAAACTTTTCATCTTTAAATTCCTTGTTTTTTTCATGAATAGAATAAAAATGGATAAATAAAATGGATAAAAATTCTAAAAAAAAAGCTGCAACACTGATATTTCAGAAGCTGAGACTACAGAATATTTTTGCTTTTGATAAAAAATTACATCAAAAGCTAAACTGATTAATAATTTCAGAGATAAACTTAGCCCATCTAAAAATCCCTGATGTATCTAATCCCGTCTACATGTATGTGTCCACGTAAGTCTTTCCTCTGAGGTCAGGACTGTGAAATGTTTGCATGCAGCATTAGGGTCCTCCTAGTTTACTAGAGAGCCTGTCCTTGCCCCTGGACCTGCAGCTCAGTGGCTCCACAGCTCTGCTCATACAGTGGAGGGTTTGAGTGGCTGCCATAAGAACCGATGGCCTCAGGACCTGTTGGTGGAGGTCAGTGAGTACAAGAGGCGACAGCTGTAGAAACGCTGGGAGCCCGGTGCAGCATGAATACTGCCGATTATGGCCAGCATCTCATGCACATGCACGCACGCACACACACACACACACAGTGATCAGATCTTTATCTAAAGGATACATTGTTCAGAGGTTTCTGGAGTACCGCCTCACAGGATATAGACCACTGTTAGAAAGTGTGCCTGTGTCCATGTGCGTGCCGTATTTGATTGTATAACACATGATCAAAAAGATGAAGCTTTGTGTCCCACTTCTTTTTATGGATCTATAGTATGTGTGCATGCGTGTGCTGCAATTATACCAGTCCACGTGTGCACTCTCATGCCCCTGTGAGGCGTTGATGTGGTCGTATAGTTTACAGGAGGTTGAACTGGCCTCCATAAGTCAGTGTCAGTATGTGTGAGCAACAACCGCTGCTACCAAAACTGTGAGATCTCTCGTATAAACAGTAGATAACCACACCAACCCAAGTGTGCTCACGGATGTCTTCTTATGCAACTTCTGCAGTTAGCTGACATCCCTCAGTTTAGGTTGAGCTAAGCATAAGAGCATGACAAGTGAGGATGTGTTTCTTTTCTTTTAGGAACAGTGTATTTTTTGGTGGAGTTCAGATAAAGAACTTAACTTTTTCAACCCATCATTTTATTTTCAGAGCCTTCACTTACTTTATAAGTAGACACCTGGTAATAACACATTTATATACTCTGGGAATGTTATCTATATATCTACAAGTACATAGTGGTGCTATACCCAGTCTTTATAGCAGTCCATTTGCATGAGCAGTCAGCCACTTTTCTAGATCCAATAAATCACAGGCAGGATTTATTTTTAAATGATTCATGAAATCTGGCACTGCCTGTCCTTTACAGCAGTTTCCATTGATTCAGCAGTGGCTTAGTCAGTGTTAAATTAACTACGGCAACGAAGCAAAAAAAATAATGTGTTGGGCATTATGAAATTGTATGACACTCTGACTTGAACCTGATAGGGTGCATTCCCCAATGTTGCATTTTAAGTGACTGGGATGGCTATTTATATGTTACATTTTTGCAGTTATTTAATGGCATTTATTTTATTTAATTTGTTCTCAGGCGTCCCTGATATATGCAAACCCATCAGTACCAATCTTGAAACTGCCACTGAAAAAGCTAAAGTGCAAAGTTATATTTTCACTCACAGCAAGATCCTCTGGCAGCAAATGGCTCAGCAAAACTTCATGACTTGTTTCCATTTATTGCAAGGGTATTTTGGTCACTTAAATGCAAGACCTTTGGCCCTTGGGGAGGGACAGGGGCCGCTGACCTGGATGCCCAGGGAGAGGTGTTGCAGCTGGGATAGTGCTCTGGAGAGACGGCGCTGGTGCTGGTGGGAGCAGCTGTTGTGTGTTAGACTGTCAACACAGTAATGAAGGAGGGGTTGAATCTGGCACAAAGAGTTTTGGTTGAATTTTGCTCTCAGGTTACACTAGTGTCTGCTTGATTTTTACTGCTAAGATAGCTTGGAGATGATTATCTTTGGTGCATCAGAGAAATAACAGGAAACGCAAAGATTGTCCACATCATCTTGAGCATATGATCGAAAATGACTTTACCACCAAAAACGTGCTTTAATTGTGACTCCAGTGGAAGTACCACCCAGCTAGGTTTGAAGAGGTTACCGACTTTATCACTTTGAACATCAACACACCAGACAAGCCCACCGACATGTCAGAACATCGAAGTCCGCTTCAAACCCTTCGTCACCATCTTCGTCAGGGTCTTGGATCTCCAAGCTTCCCCCCGTTCTGGTTCTCATGGGAACTTCACCACTTTTCAATGAGCCGCCTGGTTCACCTCTCAGCACTGGCCGCTCTGGGGTTAACTCCAGGGGTCAAAGGTCACAGGATCACAGGCTCCACAATGCCTCAGATTGTTGATTGTTGATGCTAAGGCGGGCGCAGAGAGGAGGGGTACGACTGTGTGTGTGTGTGTCTGTGTGTGTGTGTGTGTGTGTATATGTGTGTTTGTATTTGTCTGATTGTGTGCGTGCAAAGGCTCCAGTGCGTGTGCGAGCGTCAGTTTTTCTGCATGCATCCCGACATGTTTACATGTGCGCTCATGCATGCCAACGCATTGTGTGTAAAAGGAGGAACCTGATTGGCCGGACCACCGTGGCAGATGAAACTTGATGGACTGCAGGCTCTCTAAGCTCCTGTTGATGGGGATTTGGAAGCCTGTCTTTGAGGGGGGAAATTCAATTTCCTCCCCCTGCTCGCCGGCGCTGTTTGGATAGCTTGGCCTGGGATGGGAGAGGGTGTGTGACACTCCAGATTACCCAGTAACTGAGAGTCTGCTGAGAAAGTGGTGTCTGATCTGCGGCGTGCCATGACTCAACACGGGAGGAATGTGGCACGGTAGAGAGCTGTCAGTCTGTCTGTCAGCCAACCTCTACGTCTGTCAGTCCCTTCATTTCCATTTCTTTTACAACTTTCGAGTGAGCTATGACACGTTTGCTCAAAAGATTTGCATTTGGACATCAATGCTTTATCTGGGTATTGATCTCTTCATTGTGTGTATGCAAATCAAACCTTTATTGACGTTTTATTGATTGATCATGATCAATACGCATGTTAAACAGTTCATGTGCTGAGGATCATAGTCAATCAGCTTATTTGTTGTTGTATTCATCAGACTGTTTGTACTGAGTCTCTCTTATTTACCGCTGCATGTTGGATCATGTGATGTCCTCCTTCATCCTGCTATACCTCTTAACCACTTAACCCTCGGGGCGATTTTATGTGATAAATTTATGCTAATGAAAATTGAAAAAATATGATTTAATAAGTTATGGAATGTTACTACAAACCCGCCGGCGGGTTTTGACAGTTAACTGGTTAATACACTGATGTCCATTTTTTGGACACACTCCGGTTTGGAAATTGCTTTGTGCCGGTGTGAACCATTGTTTTCTTGTGTAGAGAGAATAGGCTCAGAATGAAGTAGTTCTCAAGATGTTTCATCAGTATGTAGATCTGGGTGACCACACCCAAGGAAGAAGTGAATTTCCATCCAACACATTAAGCACAAGGTGATATCATTTACATGTGGGGATAAGCGGTGCACACCTCAGACAATGTCTCCTGGAGTGCTTGTGGTTTTTGGCAGATGTAGTTGTGCAACAAATAAAAAAAGAGAGCTTTAGAAGGAAGTTCAAACCCAGCTTACTTTTTCACCTCTGCATGCCTGGCCAATCACGGTGTTGACGTGGGTGTGAATGCCAGAGTGTCAGTTTCTGAAAGTTGCAGAAATGGCCGGACACCTCACCACCAAGGTCAGGCAGTTTTGCTTTTAACATTTTTTTAAGGTTACCTTTCAAAGACAACCAATGTCCCTGATGTCACCAAAAGTGATCCGAATGGGGCAAAAATGTGCATGAAACACTTCATTGTTGGTGAACTCTTTTGTGTTTTATCTGAAATACATAATTGCCAAATGGACTTTGCCCGGCTTGTTGTTTTTGTCAGTCAAGGTAGTTTTTCTGATATCCAGTGATCACTGGTGTCTGCACCATGTCTTCTCATACTGCCAATGTGCAGTGGAGCTCCATTGTCCTGAATCCTCCTACATCTTCATTTCCTCCTAAACTTACAGCCCTGTCATCACCTCAACCTCCTCTCTATGTTAATAAAGTGCAGTGAAAATGCACGTTGTGTAATCATCGCATTTCATCTTCTGCCAACTCTCGGAGAGCAAGGTGACATGGAGGTCCCAACTAATCACACATTGACTTAACTCATCAGCACATGCTGTAGCAAAGACAACATCCTCCAACTGAATTTGAATGCTGAGCACCTAGTGAGCCTCGTAATGACGGATATCTGAGGTGCTGGATTGAGCGTGCAAAAACAAACATACACACAATCCTGTAGGGAGTTTGTGTTCCACCTCATCAGGAATGTCAATTACTTCTGCATTATTTGTACTGTTATTGTTTGTTTGTTTGGCCTGGTGGAAAGCTGTGATAAGGATCAGGGAGACAGTGTGGTGTAAGCGACACCCGAGCTGTCAGCCTCCTCATTACCTTCGGCTATCTCTTTCTCACCTACCCGTAAAATGGAGGAATGTCTTTAAAGCCTCATCCAATTTTACTGGAGCGCTGACCACTTCATCATACGCAGATGGTGCTGTGTGTGTTGTTTGTATGTGTGTGTGTGTGTGTGTGTGTGCAAGGAAAGGTTGTGCGTGCTTCCTGGGTCACAGCTTGTTATTGTTCTTGGAAAACCCTTTTGATGGGCAAGTATGTTGCCCGCAGTCTCATATTTACTGCCAGAACAAGAAGGAAAGGTAAAAGAAAAAAAAAGAAAACAGGAAAAATAAAAACTTAAATGTCAGATTAGGTTACAAAACATCCTCTGCCAGAATTGATTCTTAGTAAATGTCCAGAACATCCAAGAATATCATATAATATGTGATGACACCATTAATGATGCAGGAATGAATTACAAAAAAAACAGACATTAAATGTTATTTTTTGTCATTTGACACAAATGATGTTCTTTGTTTAATAGTGACTAGACACTAATTAGCAGCAGTGACGCATAAACAGCAGTATGAGGAAACATTCAGAACGTTAATGTTCAAATAAACTGTGGTTGTGGCTGTTTATTTAGGAGGCATTTTACAGCATGACTCAGCCTGGCTGAGTCAAACGCTGCGATCAAGTATCTTTAATTATGTCAGTGATTAATGTAATGAAGCCGAAGACATTAAAAGGAACAGGGAATGTGTTCCTGCTGCATACTGGAGATTAATTGTTTTGTGTATGAATAAATTTAACAGAAGTATATTACACTAGAATATTATATCATTGCATAAAAATGCAAGCATGCATGATAAAATAACTCTGAGTGTGGTGTCAATAGTCTCACAAGGCAGCAAAGAACTGAGAAGAAATTGGAAGTCAGGTGCCTTGAATAGCATCACACAATCTTCTCCAAGCTCCAGAACAGCTAGTAAGTGTACAAAATTGACCTTGTGGTGAAATGGTTTAGGTATCTGCTGTTTCAAGTGTCAAGGGAGAATCTTCAATCTTGAATTTTAAGCCATTAGGACAAGAAGTCCTCAGAAAAGTGGAAAAATGAACATCGAAAATCATCAAAAGAACAACTACTTAATGGACATTTCAGCAAGATTGTTTTCTTAACAACTAAAACGAAGCACATATAAGTGTAAAAAATGGATCCAGGTACTCTCACTGCATCCATCCATCCATCCCTCTTTTTTTCTCAAACCATTGTGATCCTGAACTCTGATACTCGTCTGGACTTGTCTCAGCCCCTCATCTCCACTGGGCTGAGGTTACACAGCAGGAAGGGGATGGATGAAAACTCTTTTTTTTTTCAGTTTTTGGCTTCTTGAAATAGCGTGATGAAAAATGTTGAAAAGCAATATCATATTAAAAAATTGAATAATCTTGTAACCCTTTCAAATATACATTTGATGCAGACACAGATATGATGCAGATACAGTCAGCTGAATAAAAATCAAGTAAATCCAGTCAGATTTTACTATGGTCATGTGGATTTGTCTCAGACGACTGTAACCACACCGTGGATGAGCATCTTCCACTGTCTTTCTTAGCGTTACAGCAAGAGTGGAGGTGTGGTCTTTGGAGTGGATGGAGTAATCCTGGAGTATTTAAATGATTGGAGATGCTCTTCAGTTAGATAAGATGTGATTAAGGATAAGAGACATAAGCTTCCTTCAAGATTGGCAGATCCTCTCCCCTCCTCTCCCCTCCTTTCCTCTCCTCTGCTCGTTTCCCATCCCATTTGTCTTCCATCTCATTTCATCTGTACTCATCTGTTCGCCTCCTGTAACTAATCAGGTGTAAAGCACAAGCCCGGGCAGAAACCGGATGCCACTGGTGTTTCAGATATATCCTTCACACCTCATGACTTCTGTTTCTGCCGGGCCGTGAGAGAGAGAGAGAGAAAGGGAAACAGATGCAGATATGAAGGCTTTCAGCACTTCTCCAAGGCTTATCTACGCCTTTGATCTATATTAGTTTATTTGGGTGTATATCAATCAGCCACAACCAACCCTTCTCCTTCTCTTCCGGCCATGACTTCCTGTCCCAGATTAGTCTTCCATCCTGCCCACCTCTGCAGCTCACGATGCAACGGCGCTTCAGGATCACAGGTCAGAGGGCAAGGGTCGCGCAAAGAGCGTCGTAACGATGTCCAGACTTAGGGCAACTGACCGCCATTGTGGATGAGTGTGTGTGTGTGTGTGCGTGGAGGTGGTTTAATGCTTGAAAGGAAACTGTCCATCAATGTGAAATCTGAAAACAATTTGACTGCATTAGGGCATTTAAAGCGTCTCCACTGATTTCCCTATTGGCCTCTCGTCAGTACCACACACACCCGCTGCTGTATGCAGCAGGGGAGGAGCGCACAGAAGGCCTTTCACAATTATGCATTCACTTGTCCGTTTGCTTCTTCATTTACACATTTGTTTATTCATTTATTCATTTGCTATTGACTTCGTTTTGATCCAGCTGTCATCTGCTTTATAACAGATGAACTGTGACTTTTGTTTGCATATGTGACCATTTGTGCACACGTACGTGCATTCGTGCCGCGCACAAGTCGTGTATTTGACCAGCCGGAGTGCAACAAGGACCTGTGAGCATTAACAGGTCTCCTCATACCCATAATCTGTTTCCACTCACTAATTTACTCAGCCGTCGATTGTCCAATAACACATAATAACATGATTGATAACCAGCTTGCTTCGCTCCGGTGCAAACGCTGCAGCGAGCATGCAGCAGACCCGTAAAAAAGCTCTACTTTTTTATAAGGTTGTAAAAGGTTAGACAAATCTGAGTGGCATACTTCTGGTATGAGTCAGTACACTGTCTGCCTATTTGCAGTGCATAAATTGTGTATGAACACTTTCTCTAAATTTCCTTTCCCCCTGTTGTATATGAATATATTCCTCTGTGTACAGTCCATGTTTATGCATCTCCACCCATGTTTAGCATAAGCTCATGACTCAACTGTTCCACCGCTACCACCAGGACAGTTTGTCGGCTCCTGCGCTCCACAAACAAGGCCTTTTCTCCAAAACTCTCCAAACCCTTGCCCTTGGCCGGCAGTGACGGTTCCCATGAGGGAGCCCGCCGATGCCTCCTTTAATTGTAGCATGTAATCTGACTTAAACACAAGGCTGATAATAGTGCTGTCTATGTGGAGGTTAGGATTAGAAAGGCCCCTGATTCCTACCAGCTCTCTTATTATCCCCTCAGCCCCGGCCACAAGGAACCGAAGGGCTTGGACGTGCTTGTTTCAAGCAGTGCCAGTTACTCTGTGACTCATCTAGGTTGAGAAACATTTGAGGAGAATGGAGCCCCTGTTTTGGTGTGTCAGCGTGCTGCTTGTGGCTCTCTGACAGATTGCCGTGAGACATGAACGCGAATCTCCCTCCATGCTGTGCGAGTATGGAAAATACACACGCCTTCACCTCAAGTTATGCAGCCCGACCATACTCCCAGGGAGTGCTGTGACGGTCCTATTTAGGCTGCATATTTGAGGTAATTGGACGTAAAAAGAGTTACAGTGCAAGCCATTCTTAAAGGTGGAGATGACATTTTTACTGTCGTTGCAGTGCTCAACGTTTCCCAAACACATCAATATAAAGCTCTCTTTTTCATACTTAGAAAAATACAAGACGTGAGTAATCACATCTCATATCCTCCTGTCATTAGATATATTACAGGAAAAAAGCTAGACGGTTTCTATTACACATTATTTTGGCATTGCTCTCTACTTCGGGAGGATGTGCTAAATATAGTTGTGAATATACACTATATGTAAGGTTTTTTTAAATTATATTTTGATTATGAAAATTAGGAAGGTCAATAATATAAAACTCACAAAATCTGTGTTTTTCATTTTCAGTTCCTCAGCCCCATTTTTCTCTTTGCTTCCTATTTCTAGAAGTATTTTGTGACAACGTTGCATGTGAAGCAAAAAGCATCATAACCCCTTAATGTTTTGTAATATTTATTATAAAATCAAAGTGAAAATTGGTCAATGGATATTTTTGTGGAAATCTTTAAAACCTTTAAATGAGCAGCCTTACGTGTGTGTATATACAGAGTTATAAGCCACAGGTTTGCAGAGGTGCCATTGAGGAAGGCATGTGACCTTATATCTCACTAACTTTAACTTACTAAGTAAAGAAGCAGCAGCTAAGTGGCTAGATGTCTGTGTTCTCATTAGTTAAACTGTGTTTACTGTGAGCCAAGAGATTAGTGTGCCTTGTGCTTAAACACCCAGCAGTATGCATCGGGGGAATATTCAGCACAAACGCCCCTGATCAATAGACATGTTTAATGCTAATCATCACCTATACCCCACCCGCTTATATTGATTCATGGCTGCCAGAAGCCGAATTACACCAGCTGTAGGTAGGATTAGACGCGTGCACATGCACACGCGTCCATACTCGTCCGTTGAAACACACACAGACTGAGCTTGTTTGATGACGGCAGGAGGAGCCCTTGTATTTATTGATCCCCCAGCCTCTGAAGGACAAGGTCGTCAGGTCATCCGTCACAGAGCTGGGGGGCGACAGTGACACACGCGCACTTCAAACAGAACTGACGGACCATGCAGTGGCCAGACGTGGTCCGTTAATGAGGGTCATGAGGGAGTGTAGGTTGTGGTCAGGGCAGAGCTAACATTATTGGGCCACATTTGATCATGCTGGATGAGAAACCATGGAGGTTACAGGAGATAACTCGAAACTACAAAGGCGGCCTGTCCTGTCAACAGGTTACAAGGGATCCAGTTTACCCACTTATCATACTCGATCACCTCGTGTAAACTAGATTAGACTGCGGACATCACCAGCACCAGTGTAGTGATATCAGTGTCTGATAAGTAGGCATCAGTCATGCAACTGCGTGCATACTTATACGTATAGAAATAGAAACTGGGAGGGTGTATTTTCATGTTCAATATATCTCCATATTCCCAGCATATCAGCTGGAGGTCTGGAAGCTGAAAGAAGAGAGTGCCTCACTTGAGTGTGCTGCTGAATGCAAAGTATGCCGCTGACACAGCCTGAGAAGTATTCCTGCTATGCTTTATTCTGTTTCCGCGCCGCTACATCCTCACTTTGACATTTGGCTGTGATAAGAGGAAAGCCTTGAATCCCACACGTATCCACAGTGGATTCCGACCGCCGCAGAACACTGCATCCCAGCTCCACTCCCACACTCTGCCGTACAGTAAGACTACTGCGCAGTCCTCGGACAATGCTCGGATTCAGGCTGTATGCATGAGGCCCATTCACACTTCCTATCGCTAGCATCTGCAATGCTAATGACTGAGTGACTGAGTGTTTTTCTCTCTGGCAGGGAGGTTGTGTTTTCTCTATGCATCTCTGTCCCTCCATTTTTTTTTTTTTTTTTTTACCCCGTCCACAAATTTCTTTCTCTCTCTCCCTTTCCCTTGTTCTGCAGTTGCGTGGGCGGCGCTTCTGAAGCCGCATCAAAGCTCCAGACGTCAAAAGAAGCGGTATGGCTCAGCTGTGCGCAGACTGTGGCAGAATCTCAGTAGTAAATGTCACTTGAAAGATTGTTTACAACATTTCTGTGTGGTTGCTCCGTCAGATGCCCATTGTGCAGGCAGTACGGTTCTCTCTGATGGGACTGCAGCTGTGGGACAGTTTCTTCCACTTTCTCTGTTGTGCAACTTGATTTCCCTTCAGGTTCAGATTTCCACTCAGTATTAAACACCTCCTTGTAAAGTCATAAGTCTGCACCCGCTGCAACTTCATATGAACTCTACAGGATTTATTCCACCTGAGAAGTGCTCCTAATCAATCTTAAACACGTCCCCCCCTTCACACACTCCACTCCCTCTCTTTATTTCTATATGTCTGTTTCTCCATCTGTCTCCAACTGCTCTACATACACCGTCTCGCCACCTCTCTCAGATTTACGCGCACA
Organism: Amniataba percoides; assembly: GCA_037176925.1. NCBI lineage: Eukaryota > Metazoa > Chordata > Actinopteri > Centrarchiformes > Terapontidae > Amniataba > Amniataba percoides. The sequence continues at coordinate 8,561,577 of JBAJHX010000031.1, read as the reverse complement.
GGCTGAGCACACTGGGAGCTTTCTTAAGACTTTGTTGTATCAGTGTCAGTTTTGACTTTCCTCCCTCAACCAACTGCCGGCCAGGCAGTGTGGAGGACTGCTGGCGGCGCAGGGCCGTGCCGGAGGTGACTTCCTGTTCAACAGCTGGGCCCTTGTTCGGCCCCAGCCCAGGCTACACTGCGATAATCTCCCGTGAGTCTTTCCACATGGGCAGAGAAGCCGCCTTGTCGCACCACTGTTTTTCCTGCCTTCCAACAAAGAAGAAAAGGTGATTGTGTTAAGACCTCTCAGCCCCTGCTTGGGGTCCAAATGTGTTTGTGTAGTGTGTGTGTCTGTGTGTGTGTGAGAGAGAGAGAGCTGTGAATCATTTTGCTACCAGGATGAATGCATGAATCAGCCTTTTCAGTAAGTATGTGAAGCAGTGGCTGGCTGAGGTGTACAGATTGGGAGCGTTCAGCTGTCACCAGCTGACCTCACCACAGACAGACTTTGTGCTCCGAAGCGAAGGAAACAGGGCTTCTCTCTGTCCCACCCCCCTCTGGAGAACACTTATACCTCAGTTGGTTATCCTTAGATAATCTGGACTGAGCTGTGTGTGCATGTTGGCGGGGGCAACTTCCATCTTTTTTTTTTTAAACATCTCTTTTCCCATCGTCCCCTCTTTTTCCCCCCTTTTCATGACCTTTGGCTCATCACAAGCCCCTGGCGCCCCTGGGCACAGGAACTGACCTGCACTGGGGTCACCCGAGGTCACCTGAGTCTTCGTGGCTTTTTGTGTGCACCGATAGGACTTTGATGGCTTATTAGGGAATTTAATGGTGGGTAAAATAGTTGGCGTCCCAGGTTCCACCGCCTGCTGGGAAGTTGACTAGACCAACCTGTTATTAGAGGGATAATAGAGGAAGAGAGAAAAGGTATATCCAAACTTTTCATGATAATTAAGAGTAAGCAGCTGGGTTTGTTTTTAGCTAAAACATACTTAGATTTAGCCCAGGCTTCTGTTGGAAAGCTGCTCTTGGACCAATTGCAGTTTTTGAGGCTTTGTACTTTTTCATTTTCATATAATAAAACACACATTTATTGGCCATATTCCTCCTAAAATCTATTTTTAATCCAAATGAGACCTTCAGGTTTAATAAATGTAATCCTTCCTGTCCCCTGATGAGAAGGCACATGCAGCCAAAAAGCGGGATGCCGTTGGGTTCACACAATGCTATTCTGAACTTCATTTCCAACTGAAAGGCAGATGACACACATGCAGCTATGATTGGACGAGACAGCTGTGCACAGGATGTACAGAGGGCTTTGATTGGCCTTGGCAGCTGCCCATGCCGGGCTTAGTTTTAGTGCTTGCTAAGTGTGTGTGTGCATTATCAGTGAGGTCACCGCTTTACCATACCGCACTAATGCTTTTGAGCTGATGTTTATCCCACTAATCAAGTTAAGGTTTTGACCGCCATGGCCGTCATTGAAAGGAGAGTTGTTCAAAAAGCAGCACAGTGCGTTTGCATTCGCCGCCTGTTTCAAACATTACTGAGTTGTTTTTGTTCTTAGTGAGTTTGAATCTGGATAAGTGCACTGAGATCACTTATGCTGATGTAATTTCACTGTTCAGTCTTGGAGGAATAATCTGATATATTTGAATGCAGTTTGTTAAAACAACCGCTCACTCCCATTCAGAAATGTTTGTTTTCTGTCAACTTGCAAGATTTTTGAGCCCACAACAAAATTAAGCATGTTCCACGGCTTTGGGACAACTTTGACCCACAAATTTGTAATATTGTCCAATTACAAGTCATCTGCTGACCTTTGAGGGGATGAAGAGGCTGAGGGTTCAAAATGGAGGGATGGAGTGCATAATTCACTTTTATTATCAACCTCCTCTGACGGAGGAAAGAGAGCAATGTTTTGCAGACATTTATGAGACGGGAGTTGATGGTGCAAATATGTTTCTTGAATAAACTGCGCAAACCAACAGGTTTGATAACTGATCTTTAGCAAACTCTTTTACTTAGAAAGCTTTATTTTCCAAAACAAAATGGTGTGCAAGAAAATGCCAGGAGGGAAAAAAACAGAACACCAGAAAGAAAACTAAGAGAAGCTCAGAGAGCTATTTCGACTGATAAGTTCCAGGTAAAACAGTTAACGTGCTCACACTGTGACTGCAGGCGGTGTGGCACCTAGCTTCTGAGCTCCACCTACGTCATAAGAGCAAATTCACTTTGCAGTGTGACAGCAGAGGTGTTGTGAAAGCCACTAAGCAGTTGTCAAGAACTGCATACTCACAGCAGATCCAAAAAACACACAGAGGGAATGTGAGCCCTCTAAACAGAAGGGACCCCAAGAATGTCACACATGTGCAGAGTTATTCATGGAGCGCCATTGGAAGATAAATTCTCAACAGCATTACCAAAAAGTCTACAGCACCCATCTTCCCTGCCTCTGTGGTTCGGTTTGAGCTCTACCAACAGCTGAAGCGATTACATAATCGTGTTCTTACTGAGGGCCGTGCCACTGCTGCGGCAGGAGGGGTGCCACCGTAGGGCCCTGCCACAGATGGCGGTCCTCCCTGTCCGCACCTGTGAATCATTTGGACCCAAATTGTTTATTTGGCTTTTCTTAAGTGCTACCAGTGTTTCCTCTGTGCATTTGTGTCCCCTCTGGAAAAAAAAAATCACCCCCTCCCTTCCAAAACAGCATGTCCCTCTGGGCGATACCCAGCTTCGGCATGACCACCAACAAAATAGAGCCAAATTAACCCAAAGGACACCCCCCACTTTTCACCCCCACCCCTTTTTTCCTCAGGCTGTCAACTTCCAGAAATGCACAGGCACTTAACACAAATAAAGGAGTAATTCAAACAAGCTCTTTAGAGGGAAACACAGAGCTGTTATTTGTTGGTGTTTGTTGTTTTTCATCCTTTTGAAGGGAAAACCTCTCTTCCTGCAAGTCTAAATTTATTTGTGTGCTTGTTGTTGCCAACATGGAGGAGGAGGCTGCTATCTATTAACTTAAACATTCCTCTCAACCGTCCAAACAGCAGCGTGCAGTGGGTGACTCAAGCTTGTGGTCACAATTTATGGCTGCAAGCTTTGGCTTTAGGTTGGTAGGATGATGCACACACACACGCACCACTGGCCTTGGATGCTGTTGTTCATGCAGATAAAATGATTTTCCAGCCCAGCCCTTCTCCAGCAGTTTTCCTTGAGAGCAGAAGTCTGCTTAAAATGGTTTAAAGAGAAAGTGGAGCACTCGCGTATCTGATAAATCCATATCATTAACAAACAGCACACTGTTAACCAGCACCATCCTGGAGGAGCTTGCAGGTGCTAACGAGGTCCACTCAATTTGCTAATGAGATAACAAGCAGGCTAATGAGGCCCCAAAAGAAGGTCATGATGTAATGGAATACCCAGCTCACACCAATGCAGTGATATGAGAGATGTACTCTTCTGGGGAATTAAAGATCTTAAAATGAATATGCAATAAAGCGGTCTATTATAACTCATCCCTGGTGGGGATGCTTCTTAATAGGAGCTTTGATGATAATACTCAGGAAGAGAACATAATAATAAAATAAGGATGAAATGGGAAAAAAATGAGAAGAAAAAAGGGGAGATGTTTGTGTTTGGAATTTGTTCAGGGTAATGAGAATGATTAGCTCATCCAGAGAGGAGAGCTGGTAATTAGGAAAGCAGCATGAAAACATATTTTACATGAGCGTGCAACTTAATTAGCACAGTTTGACATCCCTTTTTGCTACATGCAATGACGTTTTCGTTGTGTCAAGGTTTAAAAATGCTTCTTGAGCAACCAGAGGTGAGCTTTGTTTGTAAGGCTGTACGGCGCTTGGTTGTTGGGGGCTCTGTGCCTTTGTCTAATGTCAGAACAGCGTCTGCACAGAGATCACAGAAAGTGAACTGAATTAAGCCTCATTCAGCCTATTACCGTGTTTCTTATTGTGACTGCATGTCTCACGGTGTGTGCGGGTACCTCGTGCTTTTCCTCGCACATGAAAGTTCACATATGTGCCATGTACATTTTTCTGTGATTATGCGTGCACGTCGTGTTCCCCACCATCTCGTTTTCTGTGATTCAGTGGAAAATTCCCAGATTGCCGTTGTGCTGGCTTAGAAAACATAGAGGCTGTAACCAAAGCTCCGGCTGTTTCAGTCATAATCCCTTGTGCCTCTCCCTGCACTGCTTCCCCATCAAAGGAGCGCTGATTACTGGGAACTCCGCTGGGAACAGGGCCGGGAGATGGGAAGTGGGCATGGCAAAGGAGGAGCTGACACGCCTCTAGAAAACAGGACTGTAACCAGTGATGTAGCACTAAATTAAAAGCTATATGAGCGATTTCACTACCAGAACACAAAAACCTAATTAGCTTTCTCTAATATAAATTAATCGACACAAATATTTTTTCACTGTTGTTGAGCTGATGTCCCTAATATGACTTTGTTTCTAATGCAGCCTCATTGGCCACAATTAGTAATTATATGTTCATGTTTTCCTTGCAATTCACCATAGTCTGTATCTAAAGATGGAAGACATGAAAGCTCTCCAAAAGTGAAGCCAATATATCTGTCACTCTATAAGAGCCCGATGCTTCAACATGTCATGAATCAGTGAACTACCACAATATCTAAAAGTTATCTCAATTTAACTAACCTGACCAAGACTGTGTGCACAATTGTATCAATGCTGCTGTGTATAAATAACTGAAATAAGGAAGTATACTGAACTAAACTTTTCATTTTTGTGGGAAAAGCTAATTGCATTCAAAAGCGACAGACTCAGCTGAAGCGTTAAATTAGCTGTGAGAGAAACATTGTGTTTTGTTAAAGTGGCAGCCTAACACTCTACTGTATACACACTGGTGGCTTTTCCACATGTCATGTAACCACAAAAGAGACTTGACGCTGTTTGACTTCTGAAAGGAAGGGAAAGGTATTCAAAACAAAAGACAGCAAGAGTAAAAATGTCTGACTCACTGGTGGAAAGGGAAGGAAGCAAAGCATCCTTAGTGTGTGCGCGTGTGTGTGTTCATGTCTAAGTGTGTTTTTGTGTGTGTATTTTCAAAGCCTGAAATAGATTAGGGAGTGTATCCGCACATTCTCTCCTTGTGTTTTTAATCTTCCTGTCCATTTGTCCATCATGCAGTGGTGCAGCACTTCCTGTCTGTATCGCCACGGTGATGACTGCATAGCCAATAAAAAGTCAAACAGGAAACTGAGCAGAGAGCCTCTGATTGTTACTGAGGTGTCTGGCCAAGGAGTCCCCATTGCACATCCGCCGTGCTTTTTCCCTTTTAATAACACACACACACACACACACACACACAGGAGCACACAGAAGCACACACACGTACTGTATACTCACACACACACAGGCAAACAAGAGCTCAAACAGTATAAACAAAACAAAAAAAAGAGTTTGAACCTGTGATTATGCAGAAATCAAGGAGATGAAATGCAAGACAAATATTAACACAGTCGTCTCCTTGTTGTGTACAAAAACACATAAACACACATTTAGTCTCAGCGGGATTGTCAGGAGAGTGGAAGTGAGCGGAGGTGATAACACAGAGGCAGGAAGACAGAGCTGCTGGATGTGTAATGGAAACATCCCGAGTCCGAGCCAAGAAAGATTGAAAATCATTCATGTTGTGTTATTTCCTACACCGTGCTGAAAGGGTGCGGTGCGACACGACACTTCAGCATCAGGTAGGGTGTCAGTCACACTCAGCTGACTGTAAACGAATGCTAAATTCACTCGCAGGTATTTTCCTTGTCACATCTCTTCCTATTTGGTGTTCATCACAAAGATGGATTATTAAACAAGAGCTGCAAAATAACCGTCGACCAGATGGGGGAGGTAACCGCAGACAGTTAAGTTGAGGGGACTTTTGACCCAGACAGGGTGGGATGTGCAGTCCTGGTGGTTAGACAGGAGCCACCTGGTGAAAGGCCAAGGCCTGGGCTGTAACCCTGGAAGGAAGTGGAGGTCCTGAGGAGCATATGAGAGACTAAAGGGGCAGGATGTGTAGGCTGGACAAAATCTCCCACTATCCATTACTGCTTATGCTTATAAAGGAGACGTGTGAGACCAGCCAATAATTCTCACTTTTTCTCTTCTAGCCTGTTGCATTCTGTTGTATTCTATTATATGCAAAGATATGTATTACTATTTAAACTCTTCAGTGTATACATTGAAAGAGCATTACACGTCATGTGATTGTACTGTACATAATGATTACATAATGATGAATCAACTTGATTGATTGATTGATTGACCCTTCTTACATTGACAATATTTATATGTGCACCTTTGCTAATTGCAGATACAAAGTGATCAGTTTAGGGTAATATTTTTATTAGATCTACATACATATTTTTTCTATGCTATGCTTTTCTGTTTTAGACTTTCTATGTTGTTCTGTTCTATGGTACACTGTGCTGTACTGTGCTATACATTGTTCGCTCGGCCCTGTGAAACTGTAAAGTCGCTGTGTTGCACATGAAATTTCTACTTGAAGTTTGGTCAATTAAAATAGCAGACAGTAAACATAGTGCATCGTACAATAAATATGAAGGGATTTTGGACACAGCCACATTTTCTCATTTACTGCTTAAATGGTATAAGGCCATGCTGGTACAGTACTTGAGGTTGTATTTTAAGAGGTTTTGAGATTTCCGTCACATAGTCCTGGTGCCAAACAATTCAGTTGTGAACCTTGTAAAGCCGCTCAAAGTGAACTTTTGTAGTTAAATCCACAAACCTCATTGTAAAATCATTCTCGTTTAAACTACATTCTACTAAAGAAGTGAAAACTTGATTGCAGGTTCAGGGCAGAGATGTAAAGCCTTTGCAGATACAGTTGTAAGACATGCAAAATGGAGCATAAGAAATAATCCCACTCTCTTGAGCAATCAAAATTTCTGTTAAAAGGTACAGCCATTGCTTCATCAGTTCCTGATGTTCTATTAACTGTGACCTGAGTGTATGAAAGCATCCTTTGTGGCTTCCACACACCCTCTTTCTCCCTCTCAATGTGTTGTGACTCTTGCAATGTGTTTCTTTGCGTTTTTTACGCAACATGCAGTGTCACACCTTGACCATGTGCCAGCTCCAACCAAGATTTACCAGCCTCTGAGACAGCGATGCCAAACCCCAGTCTACAGGACTGTGCATACATGCATCCTGCTCCTGACGGCACAAGCATGCATTCACTTGTGTGTTTGCGCAGGAGACACCCACACACGCTCTCATGCTCACACAGGGATAAAGGAGAGATAAACAAAAGCAATTATTTGTTTCCACACTTCCACACAATCTTATTTTAATTACGCTCCCAAACACACCTTTACACTGCACGTACACACACACACACACACACACACGCCAGTGGATGTTAATAAGCCAACAACAAGCCTCTGTTTTGTGGCCTCTGCAATATGATTATATAATAAGTGAGTTTATAGATTTGAGAGCATCATAAAAAGTGAGAGAGCACGGGAGCTGCATGCCAGACCTCAGGCTCAGCATAACCAGCTCAGTGTGTCTTAATTGAAAGTCTCACAGGCCCACAACTTGTTTTCTCTGGGAATCAGCTGGGGAGAGGCTCTGGGGTGTTGCTGGCTCAGGCGCTGCATGCAGAAGCTTGCGCAAAAAGTCACCAATTATGGACAAAGGGCTGAGATTTCATTTGGTTTCGATTCAAATGTCTCACTTCACTCTCCCACGCTGTAAAGCCCTTCACTGTGTGTCTGTGATGGAAAAGGTCACAGCATGTGAACTGGAGGCTTGTGGCGTATTCAGCCTGATCTGCTGACTCACGCTCTTATAAAATCATCAAAGTGGTGCAGTGGACGTCCTACTCTGTGATCTGACAAAACAGCCAACAGCCAAGCATGCCAACAGAATAAACCATCAGTAAATAGATGGGGAATCTGTGACAGGCAGGTCTCGAACCGGCCGCGGATTCTGGAGCACGTCGCCGTGTTGTCCGCCGAGTCTCACGACCCGCTATAATAAATGAGTGGAGCTTTCTAATTTGGCAAGGATTCTGTCAGGGGTCAGAGAGCATCATCTCTGTGCCTTTGAGCTCTGTCTTGGGGGTTGGCGGAGGTGAGGGCGTAGCCACAGGCGAGCACGCACAAATGCAAACACTCACAGTCCCACTTTATCTGCTGATTTCCAGCAAGGTCAACCCAACGTTCTTTGGTGCTTTCAGTGGTTTGAATTCCTGTGTTGTGGTCCCCAGAGATCACATCGGGGGTCAGTTATATTTCTCAGAATTCACACTGCATGGCACTGTACTGGGTCCCAGAGTGTGAGAGGTCCAGGTCAGATGTTACATCTCCAGACGAGGACGATCCGCGCAGATCAAAGATCTTCATTAGAGACCCCACGCTCTGGCTTTTTCATAACCGCTCGCACACAGAGCCGGTCCGCACCCCGGTGGCACCCCTTGGCTTCTGACCCTGTGAACTGTGCGTGTACAGAGCCAAGGCGGAACTAAACGGGTGGCTCCGGCGGCGTCATGAGAAGAGCTCGGCGTCATCCATGCAGAATGCGTGTCAGGGGATTGGGTAACTCTGCCAAGGGAAGAAAAAGGCAGGCAGCACACACTGCTCACATTGTTGAAACAGAAGACATCTCACTTACACAAGACAAGTGTGTAGTGTGTGTGGAGAAGCGTGTGTGCTCATGCATGGAGAAGCATCTTCAGATTTGTGTGCATGTCCATGCTTCTCCATGTATGCAAGTGTTTGTGTAGCAGGAGGAGAGCGTAAATTAATTTGAGTGCAAATACGTGCATATATGTGCGCGTGAGGCAGCTTCTGTTTATGTGTGTGCTTCTTTGTGTGTCTGAGTGTGTCTGCATGTGGTTATGCCTCTGGTCGTAACCCCCCTTCAACCTAAACATATTTAACTGAAGCAAATGACCCCTCATTACTCAATGTGCTACAATCAAAGGTGATAGGTCACTGGTGCTCTTGTGTGCGTGTGTGTGTGTGTGCATCCCTGCCTTAGAGCATTTAGACTGTGAGTGAGTGTGTGTGTGTCCAAGCGTGTGCGCATCGTTCATCATCAGTGCTTTGTTTTTGCCCCTCTCAGAGTGTTTGTGTTTACCTGCAGCTTTATCTGATCTGGCCTCACAGGAGGTCAAAGTCGCAGCACGTTCGGGGAAGGATTATGTTTGGTCCATCTGAAGAACAAATGACTGAGGATCAACTCCAGTCTGGCATTACCTGCTCACTGAGACACTGACAAACGCTGGAAAATGCAAATTTGTCAAACACGTCACAGTTGGGTATACAGACAGAGCCGAAACAAGTCCCGTTCTGAGTGATTATTCAGGAAAAGAGTTCTGGTTTGCTAACTACGGCGGGGTGTGATGGATGTGCTTTCATTCATCTCCCAACTGTCTCTCCGGCCTGTTCGTCCACAAATTCCAGTTTAACCCTGGAACTGCGCTTCACTGTCCCTGCAGAGCAGAGGCAGCTTGTGCTCCATCAATGCCACTTGAAAATACAACTCTGTTGCTGTTCACAAGCTGCTGTATTTTCATGCCTCTGTGGCTGCACCGATTGTAAAGATGGAGTTTTCCTTTTGACTTTTCCCATATTTTAGCTACAGTTTTGCCTCCTAGAAAGAGAAAAGAGTTTATTTACTAGTGATTTGTTTTGTCAGTCACAGGGATCATGTTCCTTGGCGTAGTTTTACCAAAGTAGGAACAAACGTTTGTGTAACAGTACACATTGAATGGCAGGCATACAAAGCACTTTGACACCAGTTGCCAAGATTTGCATTCCTGCTGAAGAGGAAAGGTCAGGGAGAGATTAAGATTTTAATGAAATATTAATAAACAAATAATGTTTTATCTCCTATCTTCAGTCATATTTGAAATATGTTGACATATTTCAACAGAATTTCTATAAGATGGGGTTGTTCATCCATGTCAGGATTGTTGTTTTTCTATCCTCATCATCATCATCATCATCATCATCATTATCATCATCATCATCATCACCAGTACCACCACCCCTGGTCATATCCGTTTCCTCTGTACCTCACAGTGCTAAAAGACAACAGTCATCCAGACAGGACATACAGTAAGCCCCATTATGGGTTTCCTGAGTCGCATTCCAACCAAACGACCCAGCCGACTGATGCCCGGCGCAGGGCATGCATTCCCATCCTCACACTGATCCCTGCACATGCTCTTAGCCATACTCATACTTTAAAAACATCCGGGGCCCTATCAGATGCCCCTGCTGAACGCCGCCTGGCGACTCTTCACGTCTCTCAACCAGCTGGCTCACATAATCAGTAGCTTTGAGGAGACACCCGGGAACGCTGGCATTCCCTTGGATATCATTCGCGTTCTCGCCGGTGTTGCTGTCAGCATGAGTAAAAGGGGCTCAGGTTCGGCAGCAGCTATGGTAATGGGATGGACAGATGTTTAGATGTGAGGGATCGGGCCCTCCTGGGGCCCCTACAGCGGTGCGGCCTGACAGAAAGCAATCAGCTTGATGTGGAGGAACAGAATACTGTACTGTACATTCACGGAAAGACATGCAATATGAGCCAGGAGAGAAGGATTTAGATATAGGGATGGATAAGGAGAGAAATTAGCAATGGAGAGAGCAAAAAGAACTGAGGTACACAGAGTAGAAAGAGCAGAACAAAGAGCGGGTGTAAATGAGGTGAATGCTTGGAGTAGAAACAATGCATTTTGAAAAAGTGGAGGGGTCCAATGTAAAAGTATGAGCAGAAAATCTTGGATAGGCAACTGAGTAAGACTGAGAGTATGACAAAAAGCAGGAGTGGAAAAGAAGGGAGTGAGGGGAGGTGCGGATAAAAATGAGTCATGTTGGCAGGAGAGAAGGGGGAAACAGCTGAGAGGTTTTTGAGGTGCGTCTTTGGCTCTGATCACACTTTTATTTTGGCTCAAGTAAGGTGATACTTACGAGCAAAAAGGCTGCGTCTCTCTCTCTCTGCCTCTCTCTATTTCTCCCCCCCACTCCCCACCCCCCCTCCCATCTGTCCCTGCCAAGTTTTTTTGTCCTGGGAGGTGATGTGAGTGTTTCCACATGTGGTAGGCCAGTGCTACTAGTTTGGCTTGTAACACTGACTCGACACAAAGCCCCCTTATGGAAAGGGCCACGATTACCTCATAGTTCTCCACTTTTAACTTGAGGGCTCAGATAAAATCAGGAAGAGAGGCAAAGGAAAGGACAGCAGAGATGGATGGACTGTGTGTGTGTCTATCATATATACGTATATCGTTTCTCTGCACATTATGCCACAATATTTCAAATTTCCCATCATTTTATTTAATAATCATATACCTGGTTATTTATTTCATTTAGTCATTCACTTATTTTCCTTTCGTTCCCTGTGAAATGACTGAGAAGATCAGCTTGACAGTAATTGGGATGGGTCAATACAAAGTCCCACCCGTGGTGCTGAGGATCATTAGTGAGAGTGAAATAAACATTAATCTGCTCTGTGTGCCGATGGTGCCGCTGGCAGCTGCAGTCGGCCGCACACTCCATCAGACGGACGGAAGGGAAAAAAGATGGATGAGGAGCTTACTTTTTCTTTTCTGTTTGCCGTAGTATGGACTGAATTGGAGCGAGCAGTAAAGGCAGTATAGTCATTTAATGAGATATTGTGACACTTATTACTGCTTTCCTTAACTGTTTTGATGGCAGATTAGCTTGTAAATGTTTTGTGATTAAATGTTTTTGTAGTTTTAAGAATAATAAAATTAATAAAATAATATTGTAGTTAATGTTACAATCTACTGTCTTTTGTTTTATTTTGTTTAGAGACGTCCTCTGCATTTACCAGAGGTCATTGGTACATAAATTGAAGTAAGGGTACATCACTTGAGTATCATAACTCCTGTATTATAATTCTTTTTACGCCACCTAATTTATCTGGCAGATACAGTTGCCAGTTACTTAACTGATTAATACTTTACATACAGAACAAATGCTTATAAAATTAAATGCCTGATTCTAGACAGTGGTGACAGAAGTACTCAGATCTATTAAAAGTTAAGAGTGAGTGTAAATGCCACAGTGTGTAAGTCTGATGCATTCATATGTATCTTAATGGTGCAGCTGATAAAGGTGTGGCCTGTCTTTATATACAGCTGGATGACTTGTAAATTTCACCAAGACAACATCAATAAAGTCTTAAACTTTATCTAAAGTAGTATGTCATAATTTATTTGATTATATTTTCGGGGCAATATTAACCAGAATGTTCAAACTAACTATCAAATAAATATAGTGGAGTAGAAAAGTATATTTCCCTCCAAAATTTAGTAAATAGAGCCAGGAGACATAGTTAGAAGTAGTACCTCAAGAGTACCTCAAAATGAATGTCTGACTTCATAGTTGATACTTTACACCATTGGCTATAGTAACCAGTTATGTAGAAGTTTAAATGGGCTCCGCCATCGTCACTGCTTGCACATTAATGTATTGATAATAATAATAATATTAATGATAATGCAATAATATAATATATACATTACCTTTTGATACTGGAGTATATTTTGTTCAAAATACCTCTGTACTTTTACGTTTGAAGATTTTGAATGTAGAACCTTTGTGTGTAAGTCAGTATTTTCACGCTGTTGTATTGCAATGAATGGAATGAATCTGAACACTTCTGGCCAGTAATGGCACACATCTCTTTGGCTTTTTAGGCAATGACAAAGAAAAGTGAATCATAATTGTAACCGCTTACTTAATTTGATAATTTGTTAAATTAGTGAGTATGTCTGCATGTGTGCGTGTCTCTCTGCTGGGACATGCACAGCTACTCTCTGTGCCAGGACACTGGGGGGGAGGGGGGGGCAGCCGGGTGAGGATTGAAGGTTGCTGACTGTGATGGAAGCTGAGCGCGATGGGACTGAGGCAGCAGGCATTGAGGAGGAGGAGGGCGGTGATGAAAGAGAGTGAGAGGATAACACACACTCACACACACACACTTTTCTCTGTCGTCCGTTAGTGCCTGCCACCGTCACAGTGGGGGGGCTGTGGCCTCTCCATAGCCTGAGAATGCTAAAGGCTAATCCTACAGGAATGCTCCAGGAATGTGAAAGTTGAGTCAGGGATCGAACAAGAGAGGGGTGGAGAAGAAGTGGAGGAGGGAGGGTGGTGTAGGGGGAAAAGGGGGGACTTAGAGAAAAGGGTGGCATTCAGGAATACATGAAATGAAAGAGAGAGAAAAAGAAAAGGGGGAGGAGTGGTGGGGGGGGGTTCAGGGAGAGTAGAAAGAGAGGTGGAGAGGAGGAGAGGTTGAAAGAAAAGAAAAGAAGAGTTTGGGGAAAAAAAGCTGAGAAAAGGAACAAAGGCAGAAAAAGAGGGGAAGAGAGAGGGAGATTGGCAGGAGGGCTGATTGCAGAGTGTCTAGTTGTAAGATAAACGGTGGGATGCTTTCTTTCTCACTGGCATTTACAGCAGTTGTTATGGAAACAGGCCAAAACCTGCTGGATTGTTTTTAAAGACATCTCCTGTCCTGCAGGTACACAGAGATCTTCCAGATAGTTTCACTGGAAGAGTCCATGAGCCTGTCTTGTCATGAAACAAATGAACTTTGTGCAGGCTTTCGTAACAATGGCAGTTAGGCGTCCACCGTTGCAGCTTAGCTGTCAGGATGAGTCTCTACTTGTCCTCGCTTCCTGGTTCTTGGTGGTTTTTCCACCTCACAAGTGTACTGTGACGTACCCAAACCGGCACAGAATGGTATGTTCTTCCATTGTGGTTTGTGCGCCGGTTCAGTAATGCCTGAGAACGGGAGAACGTGACTCTTCCCTGTAACACATTTGGCGCTGCTCCACAATATTTCCTAAACAGCAACATCACAACACAACTGCTTGATAATCAGAAGCTAAACCAGATTCACAGAAAGGCAGGACACGATTGTATTGTATGATATCTTCAGTTACCTGAAAGGCAGGTGTGCCTCTGTGTGCGTTTGCCTGACTGACTGCCAGCGAGGATAAGTGCATGTGTAGGAAGAGAAGGTGTCTACACTGCAGATATGTGTGTGTTTTCGTTGTCTGGTTGCTCTTGTGCAACAGTAATTACAGTTACGGTTACGGTTACAGCTAAACTTGCTGACAAAACACAGCAGGCAGCGCTGGAGAAATGCAGCTGCTCCATTATCGTTATGTACGCATGTGGGTGGATGTGTTTGTGTGTATTTATGAAATGTGTGTGAGTGTGTTCTGAAAAGAAATAAAGGCACTCTTAATTTCATAAATGAATAAACTGAAACACTTTTCATTAGAACACATTTTAAGACATTTTTGACAAGCACAGGTGTAAATGATAAAACCCAGGGCTCTTGTTTGTGCGTGGCGACTCTCCCACTGTCGTGGTGTACCGCGACACACAACGGAGCCATCGTTAATCTTATTATTAACACCTGTGCTTCTCCTTCTATAAGAAATAAAAAACGTCTGCATTGAAAAAGGCCTTTTTCTGACATCTCAGCAAAATAGAATGGGGAATTCTCCAACAGCTGCCCTCATGCAACCATTTATGTAGACTTGAGATGAAGGTTATGTTCTGTGAATAATTCAGCGGATCTCACTTGATCACATACTGACGGGTGATATTCAGTCAGAGCTAGTTCATAAGACACTTTGTGAAATCATATGACCACGTTAAAAGGTGTTTTCTGAACGGCCATGCTAAAATGTTGAGTGAAAAGCCGACCATCACAGAGAAGAGCGAGAGATGATGTCATCTAAACATGGGGAGAGCTGCGTACATCGCACATGGCTGCAAATTGTTGCATAAAGAATAAATAAAAAAGAACTAGAGAGAGAAAGTCTGCTTTCTTTCAGGATTGTTGGTTTGCAGAAAGGACACCGATGCACAATATAAATTGTTTAAAGGTATGACGTGTCCTGCAACAGGTCATCCAATCATGATGGAAGATAAAATGTTTATAGTTGTTTATAGTTTTCATTTGGGATGTTGTGGTTATTGTGGTTCAACCTGGACAACCTAATTCTATCTTTTTTGTGGCCTCTCTAATAAGTATGCATTATCTGAAGCAGAAGAAGCAGGAAGGAGGTACAGCAAAGACCTTTTCTACCATCTCCCAGGATAAAAAGTATTTTTTCACATTTAATTTTCATATGCATATCATTTTAGATATATATCAGCAATTTAAAGATCCCTGATGCATAACTGGTTGAAAATAATCCAATTAATAAGATAAGTGGTTATGATTATGAGGGTTACAATACATCATTTGTTAGAAAAAAAAATCCCCTTCTTAGATGTGCTTCAGTCTCATGGTATGTTTGGCTCTGTGTGTGTGTGTGTGTGTGTGTGTGTGTGTGTGTGTGTGTGTGTGTGTGTGTGTGTGTGTGTGTGTGTGT
>JBAJHX010000031.1:8527379-8545342 GCA_037176925.1 Amniataba percoides | reverse complement strand
ACAGGAAGTGGAAAAGAGCAAAAAACCTTTTTCCCCACCCAGATCTTTTTCGATTTTGTTTGAAAAAAGGTAAACCTTTTTTGGGGCTGGGGTTTACCCCCCCCCCCCCCCCCCCCAGGACACAGCAGACAGACAGCCATGCATATGATGTCTGAGGTCTGGTTAAGAGGACTTCCTATATAGGGATACAATATAAACATGCACAGACTGACAAATCTAGACAGGCATCCGCAAGCGTGCGCGCGCACACACACACACACACAGGCTGCATAAACAGTCAAGGCAGCTTTTAATGAATAGCCTCAGTTTTCACAGACACAAAGTTTTACGGTATAAATTAGAATTCTTCATACTTTCTCTTTTTGTGTGAGTAAGAATAAACCAGAATGATACCACGGATGCATATTATAATTTTTCGAAAAGAGTGTCATTTAACTTAAAAACATGAATGAGCACCCAACTTCCGTTTTCCATTTGTGTGGCCCTTAACATCCTGGAGTGATCCGGGATGACGCGGCTCAGGATAAAGGATTGGGATGGCAGATTACAGAAAGGGAGTAGGTTGGGCGGAGACGGGAGTGTAAGCGAATTGGAAATTGGGCCCAAAGCCCAGCACAGCATGCCACGCTCCGGGCCTCATCCAGCCCCGCTTCAAAGAGCCCTGAAATCTCTCCAGAGCCACTCAGACAAATTATAGTAATAAACAACAAGCCACCCCCACGTCCCCCCGATCTCACCCGCCTCACCTCCCAGGGGAAAAACAAACAGCCCAGGATCCCGTTGCCCCGGCGACTGAACCCTGACCAGCCCGCCCAGCCGCTGACCGTCTGTTTCCAACTTTGTTTATTTGTTTGTTTACTCAAAAACACCAGAGACCGCGGCAGTGGGGAAGGTTATCTTCACAGAACTCCGGCTGAAAGGAGTTGGAAAAAATAAAGCCTCCAATTACATGTGATTTAGTCCATCCTGGGGTATTATGGGGCTGGTGGATTTGATTGGGAGAGATAAGCCGGACTGTGAGTGGGCTCTAATGACCGACCGGCCTACGGGAAAGCTGGGTGTGCTTTATTCAATTGTCTCCTTACAGTAAAGAATTCACAATGCCATCCTCATTTTGCAAAGCCTGCATGAAGACTGAGGAAACATTTTGTTCTCGTGTTCGTTTTCAAACAAATCCCATGAGAAAGCGAGCGCTGAGTGAGGTGTGACACACAGTGAGGACACGTCGGATACACAAGGTCTCATCCCAAACTGCTGGCAGGGATTTCCTAAAAAAAAGTTTAAAATCATCAAAGATTCTTCAAAGATTCTCATCTACACTTGCAGTTTGTCCCCAAAAGCCTATTACTGTAGAGGTTGGGACATTGAAATCCACGCTGTTCTCCTGACACTGTGTGTGGTTTTCATCCCCTCCCATGTTTCCCATCCCTTTGCACACCGTGTCCAAAGGGGCAGTAAAACTACAGAATGTATTAATGGGAAAAGAAATGTACCACTCATATACTTGTGCAGGAGCAGAAGTCTTTACCTCCCGTTCAAGGCCAGCGGCACTCAGAAGGTGTGGAATTTGACAAGGCAATAACTCACAGGCCTCTACTGTAGCTCACATGGAGCTGCTAACAGAAAACCTATGAAGGCCCGGGCGAAGAGTGGGCGATCAATCACGACTCTCTTCTTTTATCTGGTTTAGCTAAGAGGAAAGCCAGATAAACACTCTCTGGTACCGTTCCTCTGAGGTCAATCCCTGTGTGACACCGAAGCCTCGCTGGAGATCCACCAGACGTTCGGGTGAGAGAGGGAGAAAGAGATGCGCCGGCGGAGGAGAAGACAGATAGATTGAAAGACGCTGGACCAAAACATAAATGTTTAAGTTCAGGAGCCAAGTGGGGAGTGTACTTCCCAGAGCCTCGCTCGGGCAGATCAATCACGCTAATATCAGACAGTCATGGGAGGAATGTCAACAGCCCTCACCTCTAACCCCACGTGTGAAGGCATTACAGTGGAGCAGTGACCCCCTGATTCTCCTCACGGCGACCTCCAGGCAGCCCTGCTCTAATGGAGATTTTATGGATGGTGTTCCACTTTATAGAGACTGTGGGCCTGACTGCGCGGCTCTGGGAGCCAGATGTGTTATATGGACAAAGAAAGCCAATTACTTCAGACAGAAAGAGCCTTAGTTACTTTTCTCAGGTACACACACTGATATGTCAATTAAACTCATGGAAATTTTAAACCTTGTCTCTTACAAAATGCATTTACTTACTATACAGTTAACATACTGTAAAGTCACTGGATCTGTGATGTGTGGAATTTGACTCCGGTTTCTTTGTGTTGTTAAGTTTAAGGTGCTTTCAGGTGGCGAACAGTTGCATCAGTACAGGGAGTCTTCGACTTACGTTGGACTTCTGTTTGTACGGACGCGACATAATGCGATTTTTGTCACAAGTCACACGATGTTACAAATTTACTGAGGTATTGCCGAACAAAGTCAAAATGCTGTGTAACACACACACACACATCGTTCATACACCCATCCTATGTCACTCACCTACGCTAACACAGTGGTAAAATCATAATCTCAGACATAAAAACACAGTACAGTATTTGTTTTAACGGTGCAGACGCTGAATGCGCAAAATTTTCATAATAAATTTATGGGAGGTGGCGACGTAACCACAAAACGCTGTAGTGTCGAGGACATCGTAAACCGAGGACCTCCTATATTCTGTGTTTAGAAGAGGCTTCAAGTTACCTCCAATCCTACCAACGTTTGCAGCTGCTGCTAACCACCTAGCTTACTCATCAGCTAAAGGCCAGGTCCAAGCTGGATAATCAAACTGTGGAGCTGATAGTGCTCCAATGCTGTTTTTCTTCATGGATCTCTTTACTAATAGATAGCTGCGTAGAAACAGACCAATCTGATCCATTTCCCTCCCATTTAATGGAGGCAGTGGTGGCAATTTGCTACATGAAAGATTTTTTCAATTCAGTTACATCAACCCCCAACAACATGTATTTTTTGTAACCATATAACCAGTGCTTTGATTTGCCCAAACACAAGACTGTGCTTTGGTTGAAAGAATTGGATATAGAAGAAGAAACAACAGTGAACATTTTGTTGTGTTTGGTAACAACAGAGAGTTCAGTATGAACGTTTCGTGTTGGCAGTTTAACAGTTTGCGGATTTGTTTAATTTAAACACACAAAACACTGACTGAGCATCTATTGTTTTTTTTCATTCATATGGTTTTCAGGAGACAAGGGTTGAAAGTTGAAAGATCAATCTAAAAAGACCTTATTGTGAATGCAACATCCTGTTTTTTTTATAACAGATTTAAATCCAAGTTGCAATAAACGCTTCAAAAAATACTCAGATGCTTTCTTAAGAAACATTCTTGAACTGTCTGAAATTGTCAAACGCCACAAAGAGGCATGAAGAGGCTTTCTCCTGTTATGATGGAGTGTGAAATAGCTTTTCTATGACTATCTCACGAAAGGTACACATAAAGTACATATTATTATGTACTGTTTTCCACCTAAGCCAATGACAAGATGGTCCTCTTGGCAGAGGTAATGAGGAAACCGTTTAATGATGATGGCGACAGTGATCGCAATGACAGTGATGGCAACAGCTGTGAAGATGGTGCTGATAACAAGAAGCTGGCCAGACCAACAGCATCCCAGCCCGATGAGTGTCTTCATTTTTTCCCTGTATCAGATGACAGAGGAGAGGTGAGAAAGAGGCCTGTTTATCAAAAAGAGGAATGCAATAAAATGGTTCCAGAGAAACAGAGATGAAGGGAAAGAGAAAGAGAAAGAGAAGGAAGATGAATTTTGAAAGATACGTGTGGATAAAGAAGGAGATTCAAAAAAAGAGCACAAGAAGAGGGAGAGACTATCTGAAAGGTTGATAGTATGTTGACGGTTATGTGGGTAAATTTGTGATTAAAAGGCCGAATGTCCAAAGAAGTGTTTTCATGTTGTTTTCTGGAAAATTCCTATTCAATTGCCAAATATATATATATCATTGTTGCCACCTTGCTAGCATCTGTTGAGTTTCATTCAATTAAATTCCTGCCCTTGTATTTTAAGAAAATGTTAAGAAAATGGTGCTTCCTTCAGCTCCACTGAGACCTCAATTAATTCACTATTTTATTATTGCAAAGTCAGCTAAAAAAAGTTGCACAGACACTCACTGAAGATGATAAAGAAAGATGATAACAAATGTACTGTGTAATTAGCTATATTGCCATTAAAACTAAGTGACCACAGGTTAGAGGTGACAGTCGGGCCTCTTAATGTGAATACTGCAGCACCCAGCTGCATCTGTGCAGGCTTACAATATCATTATAATAATGAATGAATAATAAATAATACAACTACACAAAGGGCCAAAACAGAGAGAGGGAGAGAGAGAATTTGGACATGTGTGGGCATGTCACAAACCAAAAGAGAAAGACAGTGAAAGAGAGAGAGAGACAGACAGACAGAAAGTGTGAGACAGTGAAAGGAATGATGGGGCAGGACAGACAGAGAGATAAAAGGACAAGAAAGAGAGGCAGCGAAAGAGAAGAGAGATCAAGTGTCAGGTCCACTGTGGTCCATTTTGCCCGGAGACAGCTGCAGCCACAACTGACAAATCCAGAGGGGCCCCTTCCTCTATAGGCACCGGGAAAGCACCGAGAATTATCCAGCGTCTCAGCTCTCTGCTCCTTGGGGAACCTCTCTCTCTCTCTCCCTCTCTCTCTCTCTCTCTCTCTTTAGTTAGCAGGGGTGGGAGAGGAGGGGGAGAGGGTCATGGCCAGTTCCACTTGCAGTGCCTCCGCTGATGCCCCTGCTCCACAGGGCTCCGCTCCGTCCCCCCTCTTCTTTCAGTCTCGAAACGGGGCAAAAAAATCCTGCAGATTCAGGGGGCACCAACCTCTCTCACACTCCCCTGCGTCCACTTCTTCCTTCATACATCCCCTCGTAATGATTTGTATAGGTGTGCATGTATGTGTGTGTTGAAGGGAGAGGCGGGGGAGAAGTGTGAACAGCTGTGATGTATTGTCGTCTGGGGCATGATAATATACCCATGTCATTAGAGCTGGACATTGCAAACGTGTACGTCTCTGTGCGTGTGTGTGTGTGTGTGTTAAGGTGGGCTTTAAAACAAGCTAGTCACAGTTCAAAGGAGGCCACAGCTTGCTGGCAAAAGCCCCGCTACCTGCTGCGCCCGTAAACCAAGGAGAATAAAGTGAGTAAAGTGAAATGAATGCAGCCTACCGCCACAGAGCAAATACAGGGCAGGCCACGGATATTAGTGAGAGCGAGAGGGGCTATCAGGTAAAACGTGTGTGTGCCGGATTGAGGGGGGCAGTAGCTAGAAGGGTGAGAAAGGTAGAGGGAGGTTTTGATGTTTGGAAAGGGAGTGCAGCAGGGGAGCGCATCGTAATGTATCTATTGAAGTTCAGGCCTCTGTGTTTGATACAGTACATCTGTACCCCATTTCCCTCTTTTCCCCCAGCTGTGCACTCTCACGTGTACAGGAACAATAAGGCCCGGGACCATAAATTCCCTCACTCCCTCTCTCCCTCCGCATCCATCTCCCTTAGCATCCATGCTTCTCTCTTTTTATCTCTTTTTCTCCATCCTTTTCCGACAGAACCTCCGCACCCAAACGACCCCCTTTGCCCCCTCTCCCCCCCCCCGATATAATGTGATGATATGCTCCTTTGCTGTTAGCCCCAGATTGCTGACTTGGCTTGCAGCCCCTTCGCCGTGGATGCCGCGCCGTAAAAAGCTTGAATTAATTGATTTCCTCTCAGTAAGAGGGGTCATGTCTTCTGCTCTGGTTTCCGACATCCCTCACCCCCCCCCACCACCACCTCTTCTCTCGCCTCACTCACACTCCCCATGTCCTCGCCCCCTTGCTCCTGACGCACCTTTTACCCAAATCCCTCCACCACCGCGCTATGCAACGCAAGAGAGTGGAAGTATCAGTTGGCCCCGTCAGGTCCGCCAGGGTCTGGGTGCGTGGTAAATGAAATATGGTAGCTGTCGCATTAGGAAATCCATTGAAGTTAATTAGGGCCAGTGTTCTCTGCAGAGCCACATCTGCTGCTGTTTAGGCGCCAACACCACCCCTCCCTCCTCCCCACTCCCTCCCTTACCCTGTCCAGACACTACTATGGGGACTGTGGTGGAGAACATGAGGGTGGGGGTTGATGGGAAACTGGACCTGGGGTATTGAGTGGTACTGGCCAGCGGTTGGCTGGGGAGAGTGGCAAGGAAGCTGAGTGGCTCAGAGGTCGCGACCTCCAGGTAATTCGTAATGGTTGCTGGGTGGAGCATCGAGTAATGGATATGGCGCTGTTATCAGGGCTATCAGCTGGCTAAGCTGTTGTAAAACCACGGAGCCCAGCGATTCCACACCCACATGCTATAACAACATATGATATCGACCCGCCGACTGAGATTCTTTCAGGATGTATGATATTTCAGCACCCACATTCAGACGCCGCTTGGTTTCATAGAGGGTCAAGCGATATCCCCAATAAAAGAATTAAACTGTCTTATAGTATTGGCTGGTAATGAGCTGTGAAACAGATCTTAGCAATTTGGTGGCGTGGGCTGTAATGGGGTGTAATTTTGCGATGGCAGCTCAGATAGAACAGTCAGAAGGCGTACGGGGCTTAACCGTACGCCGGAGGATTTATCGTTCGCTCACAATGCGCTCCAGCTGACTCACATCATCAGGTGTGTGGCCCCGGAGAGCGATAACGGCGACCAAACAATGAAGACAAGACAAGTAAACTTAGCGTGACAGGGCTGACCACTACATCGACAGTAGTCACAGAGCTCAAAGAGCGGCGTTCTGTCAAAGTCTGACGGACGAAGCAGGGGTCAAAAGTTTAATGATAGTGTGTGTGTGATGCATGGTGACCGGGCAGCGTATTGGCATGTGGACAAACGGTTCAGAGTCACCCCGAATGGCTGGTCACAGCTCTTTAAGATCAGGCTCCGAGTGCTGGACTGATGGGTCAGATAAGACCCCGAATCATCCATTGGATTCAAGGCAGGCCCATGTGGAGTCTGCTGGCTGCCAGAGGATTTGTTTTTACACCAGACTCAGGTCAAATATTCGCTAATTAGTTTAATTTTTTTTGTTTTAACCTACTTGAAGTTCCAGATGGGGAAGGGTTTACTGTATCAGAGTGATTCAAAGAGTGTTTGGTAAGCTGTCAGTCACTGAGCGGTAAGTTGACATTATACTCTTCTGTGTTCATTGTGTCGCCCCGCAGAGAAAACACTTGCGAATACTACTGAACAATTCTATGTTTTGGTTTGAGCGGCGATGATAAGAAAGGGTGAGACCACATGTTTATTCACTTCTTCCATTTGCAGAGTTTAGCCACATTTTTAGTTTGACATAAATCTTTATGATATATAGTCATAGTAAACAGATGTGTAAGAAAGTCGTGTTGATGTAAGGCCTCAACTACTATAGCATAAGGATTATTTGCCTTATGATGTTCATTAAAGTTGATGTTTTTACTTAACTCTTCATCAGATCTGTAACTTTTCATTTATCCAAATCAAGGTCTAAGGATGGACAATGCCATATATTGTATTATAATGAGTGTAAAGCTCTTTGAGGCAAACTTGAGGCTTGTGATTTGGTGCTCTATAAATACAACTGACATGACATGACTTTCAACCATTTTCACCCAAAGAAAACTTTAAGATCTAAAGATGCAGCGCATAGTTTATCTGTGGGTTTACCAATCAGCAGGAGAGAGTGGGTGAAAAAAATGGTCACTTAACCTTTGTCAAATCACAAAATAACCCCTCCTTGGTCAGCCACAGCAGGGGGTCAGTACACCCAGTGAGCTAGCTGATCATTTGTCACCTACAGTTCAGTTCAGGGAGCGTCTTCACCGTGCCATCCATCTTCACTTTGTATTCTAAGTGTGTGTCCGCAGTGTGTGTGTGTGTTTCACGCCATTTGTCAATAGTTCAGAGTGCATCTTCACTCATTCGTCTTCAGCGAGCGTCTTAAGTGTGCATTCTTTGTGTCCATCTCAGGTCATTAGTGGTCAGCGTGTATAATGGATGAATGGGGTGGGTGGCTACCCGAATAATACGAAGGCTTCTCTCGTCTTGTCTGAAACCGATTGAACAACTTAAACACAATTGAGATGTGCAACTGTAATGTGCTTGCAAAAGAATTTATGAGAACAGCACAGATAAAATGAGCAAAATAATAGTTTTAATTTTCAAATGCAGTGTACTGTAAATGCATAATCCTCTGAAGGGCTTTTGATTTTCAAATATCTATATCTATATATTTTATACAGCAAAAGTCATCTCATAGGTGAAAAGGAGCTGACCCCACCACTGTGGAGATTTGACTGTGGATAAGTCTCTGTGTCATCACACACACGCACACACACACGCACACACACCACCACCACCAAAACTGCACCCCTGTCTTGGACTAAGTATTTTACAATTTGGAAACCACAAAATCAAACAAATATTTAAAGTGCACCCCTCCACATATTTCCTTCTTATTGTTAAATCATTTGGATGTCTGACCTTCACTGTGCAGGATGATGTACGCGCAGAGTTTGACACCAGAAGGCCGTTCTCACATTCATCTGCTGAAGGTGGAAGGTTTATCGGTGAACACCTTAAATCTCAGTTCGAGGAGGGTACGTGCTGTACGAGCATGATTTGAACCAGTGGCTGAAGGAGTTTTGAGGTGAAGGTGCAGCTCACACAAGCGTGCTGCAAAAACTGAGAAATGAGTCGTCTTCCTTTTGGAATAAAACGCATCTGCGTATGCGTCTGTAGATTCTGGATTGTTCGATGAGGGAATAAAGGGGGGTGGATGTACGTAGTTTCTGGCGGTGCTCTTTAAGTCAACCTAAGCAAACGGGGTTTAGTTATGTTATCTAACAAGATCTTATATGATTCACTTCCAGTTTGGAGTTTATCTGAGCTTCCATTAACTGCTCTCCTTCCCTCCCACAGACAGACACAGTCAGCACATGTGACAAAATACACACTTAAGGTTGTCGGAAAGTCTAAAGCTATGTGGTTTGGCTGGGAGTCAATCTGAACCTAAAGTCTACTCAATCTGCTGCCTCTATGTATATCAATAGCAATTTGGGTGAAATTGCCTCTCAGCTGCAGCTTGATATGAGGGAGCAGGGAGGGAGAAGTGAGAGGGGGCAGTAAGACGAAGCCAGCAATGCCCACTCCCGTGAATGTGTGTTCTGCCTGCATACTTGGCATCGGATCAAGGTGATTCTGGTATGAGCGAGGGAATGAGCTAAGGAAAGTGTGTGTGTGAGAGAGAGAGAAAAAGACAGAGGAGTGTGTGTGCATTCGCAACCCTCATTAGTAAACTCCAGCCCTGCGTTCACAGTATGAATGCGCCGCTCCTCCCCTTCCCTTCACTCTCAGCCTCTCAACTAAATGAGGTTAATAAACCTCGAGCGTTTACTACCATCACCAACGCCGTCCCACCCTCCCCTGCTCCCTCCTTCATCTCTCCCTCTCTACCTCCACTGCGCTCTTAGCGCTCCTGAGCCAGCACTCCTCCACCTCCCTTCTCCTCCCAAGCCTCCCTCCGTCTTTCATCTCAGCTGAAATGCTTTCTTCCTCTTTTCCTCACCTCCTTTTTATTGTCATTGTTGCAAGGCAAAAGCTCTGGGATTTCCTCCCTCTATTTCCCAGGACAGAGCTGCAATTACAGCTCAGGAGAGAAGAAGACCAGCTGTGCAGGGGAACTGGGAGCCGTGCACGGGTGGCAGGGGAGACAAAGATGAGGGCGCCCTTCAGAGGCCAGGAAGTGAAACTGCTCGTGTTCCTGCTACAATATTTCTTCCTCACATCAAAGCAAGAGCATGTTTTTACACCACATGGCCATTTTTTTAAAAGTACCAGGCAGGGTCATCGTGACCAGAGAAGAGTAACAACCCATCATAACGAATAATGTGCTGTGTTATGACCCGGCTCGCATGTCACGAGCGCTGCAACACAACTGAACACACACACGCTGGCTGTGGCAGGAACAAGCAGCGATACCAAGGAAATGTGAAGAATGCATCAAACAGCCTTGGGTGCTCTTATCTTGGACAGCATGCGGACAGGGACATCCTAAAAGAAGAAAATCCACAAAATATGATTGAAGGGGACACATAAACATAAAGGACAAATTCAGACAGCTGTGACCTGAATACGTGCAGGAATGCTGTTATGGCTGGGCAGAAATATTATGTGGCACCGTGTGAATATTTAATAAATGAAACACACATTGTTGTGTTAGTGTTACGCGTGTTTATCATTTCATCTTGGCGCTTACAGCCTGAATTCACACAACAGAGACAACTTATTATGCTTTCTTAATATTTGAACTCACCTGCTGTACAGTACTAGCTAAAATTTAAATGGCCCCTGTGATTATCTGACATCTGACTGGATTACCTTCAAACAAAAGGTTTAAGAGTTATTTTCACCTCCGGTCCGGTCACAGTGTTTCTCTGATCACATGACAGAGGGCCTGCTAGTTTTCAAGGCCCATGCTGTTCAACCTTCCTCAGATTTTCCTTCGCTGGAACACACTGGAGTGAAACACAACAATGAGAGTGCAGGTCTCAGTCAGAAAACAGTCCAATACAATACTCATATTTATTTCTAAAAAAAAACTCGTCATGAAGAAACGTGTCACCCAGTGCGGTGAAGTGGCTCTCCTTTTAAGGTGGAGTTAATAGTAAAACTGTCACAAACTGTCACAAGTTTATTATGCAGGAAATACGGAAAGTATATCTTGATTAATATAATTTTCAAAGGGGCACTCCATCAGTCTTTACATCCATGTAAAAGGTACGGGGAGCGCTACACAGCCTGTGAAACAGTCATATGATGTCTTTTGTGGTTCTGGAGTGGCATCACTCTTGTATCTCAGCTTGTGTTTGTCTCAAACTTTTTACCTGAAAGTCTGCACTACCAGGCTGGGATGTGAATGTTGATAGACACAATAAGCCATTGATGAGTAGAAACTGGTATTTTTGAAAGTTGACCAATAGATACAGATTAAGTCAGGATATGGAGGCTTCTGCTGCTTTGGGTGGTTATACTTTGTTTTTTGTCTTGTAGAGTCACCCTTGCTCTGTGGACATTGTTGAACATATGCCATTTCCCTGGACACTTTTATCGATACATTTTTAGGATGCTTGGCCCCAACTGGAAATGAACCCTTGACCCTGGCAGCGCTGCCAGGCCCACTCACACGCAGGATCGCATTATTAAAATGACTGTGATGTGTGCCTGTTCAACTTCAGGCATCAGCTGCTTGCAATGTAATGTTTCCTAACAGCTGTCGCACTGTCAGGTTGCCTGTGTGAGTGTGTAACAAAGAGAGAGTGATGGCAGCAGGAGCCCCCGCCGGGCCCACGGGACAGTCGGAGAGGAGCAGACGGTCGTGTCGTTTCACTGGAAACATATGGTGAAACTCAAGTGTGTAATTTACCTAGGACTACGGGTGGCCCCAGCTAGCACGTACACACACATGCACACATGTACACACACACACAGTGACAGGGTGTAATTTACCTGGGGCCTATGGGTGGCCCAGTATCCCGTTGCACTTGTCACACACAAAGACAGCTCAAACACAGTTCACACTCCCCGGCAGAGACAGAGAGAGTGAAACTAATTTCCCCACAGCCTGCAGACAGGAGAGTAAGAAATCACACAGTGACAGAGATGTTAGAGACCGACACACTGAAAGGTTGAGAGAGGTGAGCAGCATTTAGTGCGCTGGCCCGGTGGAAGACATTACCCTCAAAATCTCAACCTGTGGGAGTTGCTGCATACCCTGTATCACATCCTCTCCAATTCATCAACCTGGCTCCTTTTCAAAGCCGGCGTGATCCTCCCTCAGAGAAAGAGAGAGAGAGAGATGAAGGTCATGGGAGCACCGGCGGAGGGGGGAGGAAGACAGATTAGAGGAGTGTGTCCCTCCCTGCATTCCTGCACTGACCTTCATAGTAGTGTGGCACTGTTGCTATCATCAGCCCACCATGCTTTACAGCTGGTTGTTTTTGAGGGGTGGGATTACGAGCTCCTCGGACCTGCATGCCCCACCCCGACTCCACGGCAACCGTGAACGGAGCGTATCCTGTTTCGCGCTGAGGATTGACAGACAGGCCGTCGCAGACATTTACAGTTGGCACTGTTTGAGGTGTCTGTCTGTGGGGGCTGATATGATAGCCTGTCTGCAAGTCACCCTGTGTGTGTTTGTGTGTGTGTGTGTGTGTGTGTGTGCAAATGGGTGTTTGATCTCTTTTCCCAGCCAAGGGGCTTTAACTTCACTCCAGGTGCAGAGAAGTCAACCTGAGGGCATGGGAGGCACATACAGTTGAGATCACAATCCTCAAGTACTTACTTACACACACACACACACACACACACACACACACACACACACACACAGGAAGCTTCCTTCAGGCAGAAACTCAGACTGAGTAACTCTGTGGTTTAAACTGGTTTACCAGTCCAGCAGTGTCGCAGAGGAATGCTTCGAAAAAGACTCAGCAATGCGCTGCAAGATAAACATTTCTGTTGCCGCCTCCACATGTGACCATCAATCAGTCCTGAACAGAAATAACGAGTGAGAAATGAGAAGGTGAAAGGGCCAGCTGGTTCAGTGGGTAGTGTAATGACAATGTGCAGGACTGGCTCTCAGTGTACTGTAAACAGAGGCAGATGGAGTTGTTTTTTCTTTGCTGCAGGTCAGGTCTGATTGGGCAGAAAGAGGGGACCCGCTGTATGACGCCAAAGTGAGGCATAGTTTTTCAACAGGTGCAGATTAGGTGATTTTGGCTGAAATAATCAGGGCACTCATAACTCTCTGCCCAATAATGTGAACTGCAGCATACTGACGTCAAAATCTCTCCTGACTGCATTTCTTCTCCATTCCATTACCTTAAATGTAAGAGGAATAATCACTCTCTTCATCCCTACGTATCTCCACACAGGAAATCTGTGTGGTCCATAATGAGCTCAGTAAACATCTGCTACTCCTGTATTAGAGACCATTTTCTCCGCGTCTCATCCTGTAATATGGAGAAATTAGAGTGCAGGGAGTCATTCGGAGTGTTTATACACACACACACACACATTCACAGAGCGCAGACATAACATAAGGAGTCCAAGTGTTTTTATACTACCCAACTGACGCTCTAACATACCATCTCAGCACCACAATTTTCCATCCACAACAGTAAAACACTACCGGGTGTCCTTGGTGTGCGCTCCCTGAATACCAGGGTTGTTTTTTTGTTTTTTTCAAAGTGCAGGGTACCACGGCCTGTTCCAAGAGGCAGGTTTACTGATTTATTTCAAAATCCTTCCTAAGTTAAACCAAGAAGCCCCTCAAATGTGGAACATGTGTGTGTAAAAAGACTTTTGAAAACCAGATCACTGAGTAAACCTGTTGTTTGGGACCCTTATTATCTGTTTAACTGAAATAATAAACTATCTGTTTATTTAGGATGGCAGGAGTTTCCTTCAAAACACTGTGGGACACAACAAAGGCTTGCTTATGCAACTGCTGATGGAGGCAACATATATAGAGAAACAGTGCCACCTAGTGGCAGGACTCCATTACTCCACTGCAATTACAGGACAGTTACTGGTGTGAAAAGCAAACAAAGCCAACACTAGTATAAACAGAAACACAAAGTCAAAGTCTGTGTTTCTTGGGAGAGTAAAATGTAATTTAAAAGCCTGGAGGATTGAATAGCATTTATTATAGAAACCACTCAATGATCTGCATAGGCCAGCAACATACTCTGTACAGCAGACTGACAACAAAAACAAGGGACTCAATTCGACCAGTTTCCATGCTGGTTCCTCCATAAGTATTCTGCTGTGGCTACAGAAAACCATCTGGACTGTCGTGAAATTGATCCTGATCCAGCACAGTGTTAAGCATCCAGGCAGACTTCTCATTCCAGTCTTTTCCCACTCCTCAAAAAGTCTTGATGGTGAAAATGATTTAGGAGGGTCTTCCTCACTTGCTCATCTCCTGCTGGACCTCACTCAGGATCTTTTCCTCCAGCGCGGAGGTGTCGTACTCCTTCAGCATGTCATACTCCCGCCAAGGCTCCGCCCACTTCTGGGCGTGCTCCATCTTCTCTGGGGTCAGGGACAGGTCGAAGCGGATGCCCTGGATGTTGAACTTGGGTCGTTCCCAGCGCTTGGACCACGGCTTTGGACGCATCTTCACCTTCAGCTGGTAGACAGAGATCATTTGAAATTTTAATAGGCTGTTCTTTTTTTTACTAGATTACCTTATTTCTTCCTGTTGTGTGTATCTGCTTTTTGGTGTTTTATTGCACATGGTTAGCAATTTAACTTCTGCATATGAACATTTAATACCCAAATGAATATGGAAATGATACATGCAGCTCTATTAAAACAGCTTTGACAATATCAAAGTTGTTTGGTGAAGCTCGGTGCCGCTCTCTCACCTTGTTAACTGGCACCTCTCCAGTGAGGGAGAAGGGCACAGCCTTCATGTCCAGGTCCACCGTGCTGTACTCAGGGAGAGCATCTCTCAGATACATCAGGTTGTCATCCAGCCTCTTCTCCAACTTCAGCACCTCGATCGTCTGGATACGAGGGCTGTACAGGTCGTAGCAGATCTCAATTCCTAAGACACACGCAAAGGATCGCACCATTTTCAGATATATATTATGGAAGATGTAGTTGCGAATTATTGTTTCATTTCAGAATTCAAGAAGAAATAAGCAACTGGTAAATGTTATATTCATCCTCATACTCTAGGGCGAATACATTATTGCAACAGGTGAAGTAGGCATTAAAAGAAATGCTTTCTCAGGTCGCATTTCTGTTAAAATGTATTACTACTTCTGCCAGAATTATGTTCCACAGTTTTTTCTGTCAGTGTATGTGCAAACTCTTTTTTTCTGCATAGAAATGACTTCTATGTTGCACTTTCACAATTTAGAAACATGATTTCATGCCTTTAGTGGCTGAGTAGTAGCTCTGTGCACTTTATAAAGGGAACACTTTTAACCTGTCAAGTCCGACCCTTAATGAAAGAACAAACATGAATACAGGGAGAGTCTCAGACAGAGCAGGCTGTGTGACCACAGAGCAAAACCAAAACTTCGTAGGTAAACATGGAGGGAAAGGGAAAAAAAATCAAGATTTACAATAAGAACATGCCTCAGTGTGACGTTTCAGCAGATCTTTGTTGGACTGGAGCTCACAGAGAAGATAAATAAACCTCACCTTGGCCGGCAATGATGTTTCGGAGGATGAATGTTGCTCCCAGGCCCTTTCCACCCCTCTGGATACAGATGCCAACAAAGCGGTTAGTTTTCCCACTGGCGCAAGGGTCGGCCATCGTCACTGCCAGAATGCTCCCTTAAAACAACACAATAATTCAGATTATTTATTTTATTATGCTGTAATGTTTTTTTTAAACAATTTATATTTTCAAACATCATTGGAAATGCAGAGTTAAAACAGAGATAAACTTCTACCAAAATAAAAAAGAGCACAGTTATTTAACAAAAGGTAACTTGTTAATGTATATATATATTATTTTTGAGGGGTGATTTAAAAGTCACAGTGTTTTGCATGCCAAAGAGCCTGAGGTAGGCCTGTTCTCCAACAGCAAAGCTTTTTGACAAGTTGAAGTGTGAATAAGGACAAAACTGTTATTAGTTTCACAATAAACTATCTAAATTTCCCAACAGTACCCACTCTACTCATGTACAGTCTGTGTATTGGGAACACTGAAATGTTTACAACAAGGTAATCCCTATATTACTATTTTTATGCAAACAGAGAGAGGATGGAGGTCAAAATTTAATTTGTGGTCTTCAGTACAAAATTCAGTGAATGATTTCAGTGTTTATCGATCCTTTTTTATACAATCCCTGATGATGCTGTTAACTGTGATCTTTTTCATCATTTGAGTTTCACTCTTATTGTGATATAAACATGTTTCTGCTGTTTCATTTCTATGTTCAAACAGCTGAAAATGGTCCCTACCAGGAGACCTCCAGCTGTGGTCTTCGATCACTGTGGGTTAACACGTTGCAGATGACAGAGAATAAAATCTCATCATCGATCTTAAACATGAAAGGACACCAATAAACAGCAGCGAGGATTGGGTTTAAATTTGACGGCAGTACGACAGCTGAACTTGGACAAAGCGAGAAGTGCCTCCATGTTGGAGGACAAGACGCCTGAAACTGTTCTGCCTTATCTTAAACCTCGCAGTGTTGACATGTTTACCTGCTGTGTGTCTGAGCTGGTTTCTTACCTACGTAGAATTCAGGGATGTTCAGCACCTTCCTCCTGCGAACCATGTCTTTCCTCTCCATGGAAAACTTTAAAGGATCTGTTCGCTGTCTGGGGGGGATGAACTCTGGGCTTAGAAACCTGACAAACAGAAGACAGAAATTAATAAAACACACTTCGTTCACACAGGTCATAATACCTTTGGTTTTAGTAGGGACATCATACTTTCGCAGGGACGCCTCTTTTTGAGTTTTGTCAATGATGACGGGTTTGGATGGAGGGACAAATTTAGGTGGCTGCTGGCTGCTGCCCCCCGCAGCAAGATGACACACAGAGGTGGACAGAAACCCTGGAAAACGACAAGAAAATAGGACTTTTTTTCATGAAGCATGCCTGCAGATGTCTTAAGTCACCAGGTTGAAACTCGTTAGCTAGCACCGTTAGCTCAGAGATGGTGGACGTACATCGCAAAAACTACATTTCTGCGCGGCGTCACAGCAAAATATGAACTAAAAAGACTTTAAATCGCTCGCTTACTTTCATTTAGGAGCTTGACGTTTCGCAGTAACCTCAGAGACAAGATGCATCTGTCGAGGCCTTTAGCACAGGCCGCCATGATTGACCTTCTGTGGTCACATGCGAACCACGTACGGAAGCCGTGTGGCGCAAACGTCATTGAAACGCGATGAGCAAACGTCTGCAGTGCGGTCATTTGGCCACAAGATGGCGGCACTGTCCTGTCTGTTAAACGTGAGGTCACCTGCGACAACAACAAATAGGAAGCAGGACCTAAACACTACAATAAAAAAACCCCATATAATAACAATAACAATAATAATGATAATGATAATGATAATGATAATGATAATGATAATAATAATAATAATAATAATAATAATAATAATAATAATAAGCCATAGTCAACCTGATTGTATGAGTTGCCGATAATTATAATCATGACAACACTGACTAAACTGCAAAGTTTTTAGTTTTGTGTATTACTGAAAGTGCTACTGTTGACAAATATCCTCCTGTTTCATTTAGTCACTGCTGATGACAGTTTACTGATTACTATTGTTAGGGAAGCCTACTTTTCTTTTTTTAAAGTGATCTTGAAATTTGATCTTCTAATTAGAGACTGTAGAATAAATATCTATCATTATATTGATTTAAAAATGCACCTGAGAAGGAGAAAGTGTAAAAGGGTGAAAACTCAGCTATGGTACAAATACTTTTGAACAGTTGTTTCTTGTTACTGTGGCTCCCTGATCATTTTGTGGAGATCACAGGCTGCACGGGGAGCCTCGAACACACACACACACACACACACACACACACACACACACACACCTCCCTGCCTGGTAGGGCGCTCTGGCTCTCTGAGACCACGGAGGGGCGCGGCGGTCCTCCAGGTGGGCCGCCTCCGCAAACCAACACAACACGCAGTTAGAAAAGCAGAGAGAGAGAGAGAGAGAGGAAGAGGAGAGCAGCGCGCCGAGCCTCGATCTGTGAGCCAGTGCGGCGCGAGGATGAGGGAGGACTGAGACAGACAGACAGACAGACAGACAGACAGAGACATGGGACCGCAGAGAGGACCCCGACGCAGAGCCTGAACCCCCCCAGATGCT
>JBAJHX010000031.1:8476452-8527279 GCA_037176925.1 Amniataba percoides | reverse complement strand
AGACAGACAGACAGACAGACAGAGACATGGGACCGCAGAGAGGACCCCGACGCAGAGCCTGAACCCCCCCAGATGCTACTGCTGGACTTTCTAATGCTACAGAGAAACTCAACAACTCCGAGGCTTCAAGGATGTTCCTCTCAGATGGGACTCTCTCAGCCGTCACTCATGCGCTCCTGTTGGGAATAACTCTGTGTCTGTGCGCCATCTGCGACCTCTCCAAGGGCTCTCCAGACTTCTCAGGTCGGGGACTGATTTTTTTTATTGCTCTGTATGAGTGTGTGTGTGTGTGTGTGATCGTGTGTGTGTGTGCAAAACAACTTTTCCCAGCTTTAAAAGGCGCGCGCTGTCTGCACTGTCCGGACGATCACACGAGGATGAGCCACTGCTGCTCCCGAAACAACTGCGATTTCGGCATCCGAGTCCTCCTCTCGGGGAGACTCGTGGCTGCTGCAGTGTTTTGCCCCCCACAGGACTCAGGCACGCGGAAAAAGACCCGCGTCGGGCTGATCTGGTGGCCGATTGTGACACAGTTTGCAGAGAATGAGCCACATCGGGCTGCAGGTCCTCACCTGGCTGCGGGAGGATCATCACTTTCTGCAGCGCACATCCCGCTGCCGCAGCAGAGATTCGTGAGATAAAGCGGTTCATGTGTCACCCAGTGAAGGCTCTCGAGCTCTGATGGTTTCCTGCTCCGAGAGGGCCGCATGTGAACCAAACTAATGAGTTATCCTGTGCTGCGTTAGAGGCCGCAGAGCCCGGAGCGAGCCTGCAGGTTTTGTTTACAGTGCCATAAAACAGGAAGGAAAAGGAAAGCTTTGTGTCGGTGTTAATTGGCCTCTAATGGGTCTAATGGCTGGAAACGAGCAGGGTAACACTGTGGGGAGAAGGTGCCAAAGAGCAGATGTATGGAACATGCCATGTGTATGATCGTGTGTATGTGTGTCCCTCTTGCAGCCTAATGAGCTGCTAAACATCACGGTTGCATTGGGGGCCGTTAACAACACGTCTGTAATTGCAGTGCATGTGTCAGTGGTTGTTGGTTTTTGTCAGGCTGTGATGAAGCAGATCAGATGTTGGTTAATTAAGCAAGAGGGGGGGAGAAGCATAAGACCAGCTGATTCCAGATTTCCGCTGCCCGGAGCAGGTTTACCAATAACCCCCCGGCTTAGACGTGATTATGCAAATGCTGTGTCACAGGCAGGAGTTAATTTGTTGAAATCTCAGCTTTTGGTGCAGCGGTTCCTTGTTTCGAAAGTTCGCCCTCACCGGTGACGTTGCTCTGTAGGCGGGTGGGGAGGAAACACTGCTGTTATGTTTGGGCTCCTTCAGGCCTTTGCCTGGGCCCTCAGTTCAGTTACTGTGTTGGGCCCCCAGATGCAGATTTTGTCCACCCATCAGCTCAGCATTTCCATTTTACGGAAATGCTGAGCGAGCATCCCCATGCATGCTGTGAGAAAGGGGGACGGCCTCAGAATACCTCAGGGACAAAGACTTCCTTCAGTCCTCACATTCTTGACCAGCTGGAGTCTCCCCGGAGACTGAGACAGAGGAGCGCTTTGATTGACAGGTGCTGCCAGGGTGCAGGGTGACAGAGGTGGTGGGTTGAGATCAAACATCTGTCGGCCGGCCGTCTGGTTGGAGCAGCGATGGTGGCGTCATTGAACCTCAGGTGCTGAGGTGAATTATCTCACTCCGCCATGATCAAATGATTGTTCCAGTACAGGGTGTCAGAATAAGAGTGGTTGTCAGGTCATGCTGTGCTGAAATAAAACATACCAAACATTGGCATGGTAAACATTTTTTAAAGGCCTGAATAGCCCAATACTCCTGAGGGTTTACCAAGTGGAACCAAAGGAATGTTCATGGTCATAAAAAAAATCTTTAATTTGATCAGGTGCTATTTTTAGTTAGAGATCCCGTGTCTCGCATTTGCATCGTTTGTCGACAACTGGGGTAATGTCAGTTTAATATTTCACTGCTGAAATGGAAACAAACTGTGTCGGTGGGTAATTTAATTCTCTCTCTCCCCCTGTTATCAACATCTATTATAAAGCCGCCCAAATGGCTAATTAGAGGTATGGAGTGAGCTGAGTGGCGCTTACGAGGCCCCAGGTTAACGTGGTTTCAGGCTAGCTAATTAATTGCTTTACAAGTTATCAGTGCTCTCTTGTTGATTTTATAAACCGACATAAACTTAATACACAGCCTTAATGTGTCCTGTCCTGTTTGTATTTGCTCGGGCTCACTCGTGTGGCGAGCGCTCGGCTTGTTATGTAACTGTTCTGTATCAAGACAGCTGCAAACCCTCCATTATCACAGATGTGTGTCATGTGTCTTTGCTTTCCTGTGTAAACCTGTGCACCACAAACACTGGGGAGGGGGGTCCTAAACTTTTTTTAATATGAAAACAATGTTGGTTGAACAATTACTGTTGTTTTAAGACTTCATCGTTCTTTTTTTCTTTTGTGGAAAAGTTGATTATTCATTTGTTCGTCTTGCTAACCGGCTGCGAACATCACGTAAGTGCTGGCAGTAGTTTCTGTTGTCTGTAGAAGCTAAAAGATGAACCTTTTTTCATCAACATGTAGCTGTAAAGGAAAGGGGAGGTGAAGGTAAAAAAAAAGAAAGCCAAAACAATAACAGGAATCAAGCATTTTCTGTGGGCCTTTGAACTGAAGGTTACTTCACATGTGAGTGTCTAAAAAAAAAACACACACACACATACAGGCGTATGTGTGCTTCATTGAACTGCAGAACATTTTAGAATCTCCACATTGTTAATGGCCACACGGTTACAGTGAAGCAACTTCTTTCTCTCTCTGTCATAAAACCCTGTAGGCAAAAAAACCCATTTAACCCCAGTCAATGGGATGTGAGGCTGTTGAGGGGCCAAGGGGTCAACTGAGGTCAACCCATAGTAACTGTGAGTGTGTGCTGAGGGGGAGAGTCATCCATCTCGCCATTCACATTTCAGGAGAGGAGGAAGAAGTTCATGTACGGTTTAAATTTAGGTCTAGGTCTCCTGAAAGACACAACGCTGCTGTAAAGATGCTTTCTGGACAACATGTATAAAAGGAAACCCATCGGCATCTGTCCATGTTTGTTGAGGAAAAAACAAGGACTATGACAAATTTCACTTTTGGCTCTGCGAAATAGATGTTTTAACTTATTCCTGATCCTTTTACTGACTGAATGATTAATCTAGTAATGGAAAAAAAAAAGTTGTGAAAATACTGGTGTATTTTCCCTAGCTGTGGCCCTACAGTGTGTCACTAGTTTACTGTAGTTTTCCTGCATTGTGAAAAGGCTGAAGGCCTCGACCCCTCTAAGGTGACAGATCAGCTGATTGTTTCCCTAAGCTGCCTGACACTGCAGCTAACACACACACACACAAATCCACCTATGCTATTACCCCATGGGCAAGCCCTGGATTAGGCCACCACTGCCCACCCCCCCCCCAAACACATACACACAAACGCACCTCCTCCATCTTTCACTGAGCGCCACTTGAGGCCCCTCAAATCTTAATCTGCTCCTGGATAAGGGTAGCACACTGAACCCCACGCTCTCCTCTCTCAGCCCCTTTCCCTTCCCCCACTCGCACACCCCTGCCCTCTTTTCTCAACGCCTCCCTCGCTGCCTCTGCTCCTCCCCAGGGCTTGCCTGATCACTGTTTCTGTGTCTGTGTGCACCAGGTGAGCTCTGTCTAAACAAATCCTGCCTCCCGCTTGTTTTGTCTAGTGCGGCGGAGGCAGGCGGCGAGGCGGGCAGCGAGGGCCTGGCATAAGGCTGCTTTTCTCTCTGACTGAATAGAGGAAAGGGGGGCGGGGGGGTTGCAGCCATTCAAAGAATAGCCTGTGTGAGGTTCTCAAAGGAGTGACTTGTCAAGAAATTTCGATTTGTTGCGTGATGGTGCCAAAACACACAGAGCTGTTGGGTGTCGACGAGGAGTGAGTTCGTCCGTATGTTTGTTTGCTTCGTATGGAACATGACTGAAGCATAAGTGATTTCAGGGTGGGACTATGATCCTTGATTTATTTTTGTTGGTTAAATCCACTGAACTCCTTAACAGAGAGGAGACAAGTTGAAGGAGGATTTGGTCCTGATAGCGCTTTATCAAATCTGAATGTGCTTTGGAATCCGCTTATCAAATCTAAATCCTTCCAGATCCCACTTTAAATCCATTAATGTGTTGCTTCCATTTAACTTAAGTGACTAAATGACCACCTGAGCGTTTCATGCTCTTCACCGGGAAAAAAAACTAGATTCAGTGTACGATTAAAAAAGAAATGTGTTGGTGTCAGATAAATCAGTTCAGGTATTTTTCCAACTAAGAGCTGGATTTCAAAAGAGAAAGCAAGCTGCAAGTTATTTAAATCTTGAGCTGCTTAAGACAGAAGTGTCTAGCGTCGCATTACAGCAAAGCATACTCCAAGAATGCTACGAATTTACTGCCGTCATATCCAGCCATTTATCTGTGTGTGTTGTGTGACATTTGGCATTAATAGCTGAGCGGTGCTGGTTATATCTAGGAGCGTAAATCCCATCTTTAAAAGATCTACACAGACTGCTTCTGCAACGGCAGTCTTCATACGTAAGGTGAAATGCAAAACTAAAGAGCCTTTGGGTGCAGACAGCTTGGAGATGTGGATAACTTGTGTGTGCTCCTGTATGCATTTATGGCAGTGTGTGTGTTTGTGTGCGTGTAATTCTAGGTGGAAGTCTGGCGTGGTACAACATTAGATAGTGATGAAAGACATGACCTACTGTGTAAGTCCCTCCCCCTGGATACAATAAGTACATAAACAAACACATAAAGCAGAGCTTGACATCATGTCGGGGAACAACAATGCAGCACTGGTGATGAGAGATGGGTGTTTACAACAGGAAGCAACTCTTCCCCTCTGCTCGTTTTAGGTTCAGGATGAGGAAATTAAGTGATCCCACGGCAGCAGTAACACACCTGGAAGTTTTAAAGTCATAGCTTAACCGCGAAGTGAAAAAGTGAAATGTTGGGGAGTAGATTATACAACTTTTAAGTCTTTAAAAAAAAAATTTTTACCATTACAACAACTCGCTGAAAGAAATTCCAGAATAAGAAGACAAAGCATTGAATCCAAAAGTGTTGACAAGATTAATGTGAAAATGTGTTCAAAGTGAATGTAGCCTCGAAGGCAAGCTTTGTGAGTCAAGTCCTGGCATACAAGCCATACTAACGCGCACTTATCAAAATACATTTTTTGTCTCGTTGCCAAGGTGTGTGGGGAGAGAGCACATCCTGACTGAGGTAATGCTTAATAAATTATTTGGCTGCTGTTGGAACAATATTACACTAAATTAAGTCTTGGTATGTCAGAACTGGTATCACACAAAGAACGGAAACACGATTGTTAGGCGAAGTATTTTGCCATTAGTGAAAGTTAAGTCTTTTTTTCAGTTCGTTTCATGTCAATGAAAAGCACTGTTACTGTGCCTTTAAATTGAGGTGCGACTGAAATTATGTTTCATAGTTTCATTTTAAAGAAAAACCTTAAAATGTTGCTTTGTGGGTCTCAGTGAGAGTGAGAAGGACTTAAAAACAGACGTGTTGTGTTTGTCTTCCCACTCTGTGTAATGAGTGACTTCAGAGAGTAACTATGCCCTGATAATTGCTTCATTTGTAAAAAGTCAATGTGGAAACAAACCAGGCCACAATAAAAAAGCAAAAATTCAGTCCAAATTCAAAAAGTTCAAATAACCATGCCACAGGTGGGAATGCAACTTTAGTGTGTCAGCAGTATTTCACACTGCAATGTGTGCTATCTGTATATTGACCGAGGGCTTACATTGGCTGAGGAAAAATCACTGTAATTTGAGTGAGAGTAGGTGTCACTTTTTCTGTCTCATGGCTGATTTTGGGGTGAAACTCCCAAATTAAAGCCAGACTGCAATCAAAATTACCTCCATAGAC
The DNA here is from genome assembly GCA_037176925.1 of Amniataba percoides. Lineage (NCBI taxonomy): Eukaryota > Metazoa > Chordata > Actinopteri > Centrarchiformes > Terapontidae > Amniataba > Amniataba percoides. Next base: position 8,521,326 of record JBAJHX010000031.1, on the reverse strand, counting down.
TGTGGAGGAGTTCTAACTACCAGCTGAATGAGGCTGGATGTCTTAATCAAGACTTATAATCAGCAGAAAACTGCTCAAAAAACGCCAGCCCTTAATATGATAATCGTTATTTTGCATAGATTTCTGTTTATCCCTAAAACCACCCAAATCGCCCAATCAGATGTCGAGCTGGTTGCCTTACAAGTAATAACTGTTATCGGGGAGGGAAGAAGGGGGTCTGATTCCTACACCATCTAACTGCATAGATGTATATGTAGACACTGCAGGTGTGTGTTTGCACTTGCCCTCTCTTGCATGGGGGGAGGTGTAAAAAGCCCCAAAGAAAACACAGCGAAACGCGTGAAGAAGATTCTTGAGTGACACGCCGGCGCTGTTGTGTGCAGCTGCAGTTAGCGAGCCGTCCTCACATCTTTGCTGTCTGTTCAGGCAACAATCGTGCAATTAATTGTGTAACAATGCAGTCTCATTTGTCATTTTCTGAACAAAGACTCCAGTTAGCCAGAGAAAGTCTGGTTCGCTTTGTGAGCAGAGAGCTGGTGTAGAATCAGATAAGTGGCGATACCTGCTGCTGCAAGCACGAAGCCTCGCAGCAGCCAGTTTAAGGATGAAACTGAGCCCTAGATAAACAGAAACAAGTGTTGGGAAAGACACTAGTGGGTGTGTGCGCTGGCAATTATCTCCTCGTGTCCACCCCGCTTATGTGCTTGGCTGACAGACACTCACACGCACATGCAAAAACCGCCACACACACAAACAAGAGACACACGCACACACACCATTTCTGCTCCTGCATCTCAGGGAATGTCAACCATGCTTTGATGCCCCTCCTCCTCCTCCCCTCTGTCTCTTTTTTTCCATCTTTTCTGTCCTTGGAGCTGATTTATGTTTGGTTTAAGAGTCGACATGTATGCCTTGATCTGGCTCCCTTTTTATTCTTTCTCCATCCCTCAATCCTCTCTTCCCCTGTTCACTTCGTGCTTTCTTCTTGTAGCGGACAGAAAATAACATTTTGAGCGTCATTAATTTTCATGGTTTGATTAAACCCCCTAGAGGCAGAGAGAGAGAGAGAGAGAAAGAGAGAGAGAAAGAGAGATGGAGAGGTAGAGGTGGGGCACAGAAGGGCCAGTCTGAACAAGGAGGCATTGTGTAGCCCCCCAACTGTGTCGGACTGACAGTCTGCATTACAGCACGCTACAGCAGCCTGCTCCCCAAAGCACTGCTAATCTGTTGCTTACTGGCCCCTCTGGTGAGCTCAGGTAAGGGGGGAGGGAACCAGAGAGAGGGAGAAAGAGATTTTTTCTAGTTTTTTTTTTCATGTTTAATCCAAAATCATTTTTTACCAGGCAAACTCAGGCTGCGTTTGCTCGACTCGCAGAATGGCAGCATGGTCAAATCTTTGGTTAAACGTTTACTGAGAGTTGTTTTATAATTACATTTTTAATGAGTCTTCTACTCTCATTTTGCATGAAGGTTCACAGCTATGCAGCAAGCCAGACTCACTTCCAATAAAGTGTAAAAACAAAAGTTGGTCATTCAGTTGTTACCTAGATCAAGTTTGAACTTGTGAAAACAGCAAAAAGGACAACAAATTCAATGACGATTCTTAACTAAACACAGTAAACACTAATACATTTCTTTCTGCATGTATTCAGTTGGAAAACAAGAGTCAAATTAAAGTTTGGCTAAAACATAACTCTGGGATCACCAGAGTTATAATGATTCATCCTCAGAGGGAACAAAAAATATGTGTACCAGATTTCATTGCAGTCCATCCAATAGTCTTACAGAGACGTTTCCCTTAAAAGCACAAATATCAACTTCATGGTGTCAGTCCATCACCAGAGTCATTAGAATACAACAGGCCAGCAAGTCCCCTTCATAGTATTTAAACACATCAGGTTCTGTGAGGGCAGGTTTTTATCATTTTAGAACAAAAACAAATGAATTTATAGATGAATCCATTATAAAATTAGTCTTTAGTTATAGTGGACTAGAAGTACAGCGAAGGGTTCACGTGTAGCAGCTGCCATTGCCCAAATCGAGGCTGCACATTCAGCAGGCGAAAACCTTTACCCAAGAAGACCCCAGTTTCTTGGTAGCAACAAAAACAAACTCTCCATGAAACTCAGAATGAATAGAGCAAGGTAAGCTTTCACATTTAGTCTGGTCATTCCTGCAGATCAGTCTGGGTTTGTTGTAAATGGAAGGAGATCTCCCTGCTAAGTCCCATTGGACATGCTGCAGACGGCTTTTCACTCCCTCAGCTCCTCAGGACTTGTTCCATTGCTTGTTTTCACAGAGTAGCCCCCCTGATAAGCTTGTTAATTCCCCCAAAAGCTCAGCCTTTCAGTGCCAACCCACTCCTACCTTTTCTTTCTTTTTCCGTGGAAGGAAATACCTCTCTTTTCTTCAGAGCGCATGCTTGAACCTTGATAGAGGTATGCTGTCGTGCTGTTATTGCATTAAAACTAATTACTGGTTTTTGTCGAGGGGGTTTTGTGGGCTTCTGACAAGGGCAGAAAGTGACAGAGCAGTCGGGAGGCGGCTGGATCCCAGTGATGACAGGGTGTAGTGAAAGGAGCAGAGCTGCAGAGTCCAAGGGTTGCTAAAGGAAGGAAGTAAAAGTCATGTATTTTTGCTGGATAAATAAAATTTGGAGCTTTAGCACTGAGGAGCACTAAGGTTAGACAAAAGAGGAGTCATTGTGTTGGAAAATGTCATTCTCTGATCTTATTTTTGGATCGATTCTTGTTACATATCGAAACAATGGAGCATTTTGCATTTCTTTTAATAAAGTTTTAATCTGTGCCTCTTATAGGCTTCAGATTCATAGAGACCACACAGCCTTTTCCGCCAATTCTATCCAGACAATCATTTGCTATAAATGGTTCGCTCATTGACGTCTCTCTGACCAAACATCACAGCAGCAGAGGAAATGAGTGAAAGGAGGTCACTTCTTTATGACCTCTCTGTTACAAGCTCTCTTCTCTCGACCTCAGGCTACTGCTGCCCCACCCAACAATCATTTAAATCCAATCCGCCGTGGTGTGGCCGACGAAAGAAAGGTACATCTGTCGCTCGCTCTGTGACAGTGGAGCTCACACACTGATGCATCTGTCTGCTGTCTGCTGGACTCTTGTTAGCGATGGGCCAGTCTGGCTGCCACCCGGCTCTCCCAGGCCGTAAAAGTGACCATTAAAATGACAGATTTCTCTTCCGCCGGCTCCCGCTCTCCATCTCTCTGTGTCCTCCTTTCTGTCCCGCACTTTCTCTGCGGGGGTCTGGACACGGATCCCAACACCGGGGAGGGTGTTCCCGGAACCTCTGTGCCCCTCGCTCTGTCACCCCTCACCCTGACATCCCATCATTAGAGACACGCAACACTCACAGAGTAAAAGCGTCCTCTTGCCTAGTCCCCTTTGACCCCCCTGGAGGTCATAAGGGGAGGCACGTGCTAACAGAGGTCATGGGAGGTTTTGATTGGGCCCAGTGTTTGGTTTTTGGGGAACTCACAAGGGTAGACTCAGCGGCCACCGTCCAACCGTGAGGCCATCTCCAGGCCCGGCAGATGTTTTTCACCCCCTCAGGATGAGCTTAGACAGCAAACCGACAGGTGGACGCCCCTTCATTGTCTTCACGAGTCAGCTAATGCCGATAGCCTGAAGTATCGTCCGGGGCCTTGTTGCAAACATGGCTGAGTTAGCCTTTGACTACCAGGCTAAGCTTCTCTTGTGGTTTTGTTTAAGCTAGACCGTTTAGTGTGGATTTGTTCCCTTGGCTGTGTGTGGTTGTGAGCAAGCGAGAGGAGCGTGTTGTGTTCGTGTTCTCCTCCAGAGCACGAATTCCTCGCCCCGCCTGATGTGTGTCTGACTTACCATGTGACATCCCCGCATTTTTCTCTATTAAATCTCTTCTCTCTTTGCCTGGAAGATACAACTCCATCTTGTCGCAAGAAACAACTAAAGCAAACATCTTGATATCGCTGTCATCTAATACAACTTTCACATGCGAACCCAGTGTCTGATGTACACATCTGTTATACCTCCCACCATACATCCTCTCAAGAAGGAGATTATATTGTTTATATTATAGTAATTCTACTTGAATTATATAGTAATTCATCATTTAATATTGATATTAAGTTCTGTGCAAGTCAGCATCCCTGGGAATTATGTCCATGTTGGAATCTGGGATTGTGCACGTCACAACTTTCGTTCAGCACTTACTGCTCATGCAGAAAGTAATGCAATATATAGCGTATGGTTGGATGGATGTGGAAGTTAGATGAGCCTGTTGCACTGCCAACTGTCATGCAAGAGATTGAAGCTCGTGTTCAAACACAGACCTGCAATTAAAGTTTACATTTTTAGTAATCGTAACCATGATCTGTCCCTGACTCTACCAAAGTTTTTTTCTCTTATGTCATAATCAAGTAGTTTAATTGCTATTTTTTGCAAGCCGTAGCTGCAAAAAATAGTATAATTGTATAATAGTAAAAAAAAGTATAATTGTCACTGCAGAGGGGTGTAAGTTTTTACTTGTATCTAATGCTGGTGCTCTAGAATACAGACGTGTGAAAGAAAAACCCAAATCGATGAGTGAGCGTAACAAATGTTACATATATGACACATGAGCTCACTGAATGGTCTGGTGTAAAAGATGTGAATGTATTTATTCATTACGTTGATGCGCAAGTAAATGTTCCAGCATGAAAACCTTGTTGCTTCCTGTTAGGTTCTTTGTTTTTGTTCCATCTTAAGATTTCCCCCCCCCCCCCTTAGGGTGTGTTGAAAACTGTTTTCATAGTTTCATCTTTTTAAGACCCTTAGGCCATAACACACACAGCCCATTATAAGCCTGGGAGACTGCGACTACTGGACTCAAACGTCAGTGTCAACAAATAAATAAGCTGTGTTTTAGGCGCTCTGGCAGGGGCGGGCCACAGGAGTTTGTTGTTTACATCCAACATGTGGAAGTTTGCGTGCCTGTGTGGGCGTGCTCATGTGTGTTTGAGTGTGTAGGTGTTAGAAAGATAAGCTCTCTCAGGGAGGAGGACAGCACCGGGCAAGCAGAGTGTTTGTGTTTGTGTCTGAAGTTTTAATGACTTCAGCTGCTCAGGCTCCGGTCTGTGTCTGCTGGGGGAGGATGTGTTTGCAACTCTGCCATTCAGATTACGGAGAGCATTGCCTGAGGACATTGATACACACCATTAACTGAGCCCGTGTGGTAAAAAAAAAAAAAGATGCACACACCTATCCTCTGCCTCTGGATTATAAAACCACTGAATTTTAGTGCCTCAGTGAACCAAATCTAAACATGTGAACTTGTTTTTCATAAATGACTGCATGTTGTTACCTTCTGTTTGTGCCACTGTCTTCTTAATTTCATTGGCTGTTGTTTGAACAGTCGTAAGTGAAGTCTGATAGCAGAGTGTGATACGCATGCTGGGTTCACAAACTGGGGAGAAGAGGAGGGGGGGTACTCTGGAGCAGGATTTGAAGTTGTGTTGCTGAGATCCTCTGCGGGGTTAAATCTAGGAGACTAACCTCATGTGAGTAAGCCCCCTCAGCTGACGCCCCCAATCAGCAACTGTATGTACAGTGTGTCTACGTATATTAACACAGTACATGTAAGTCAATTTTGAGCCCCACCAATTTCAAACACAAACACACAAACAGAGAAGATATATGAATGAATATGTGCTGCTGTTGGTATTAACAGCAGCACAACAGAAAGTTTTATTGCGCATAATAACAAGCTGACTGAGACAGTATATTTTCAGGGGCCTCAAAGACATCCTGAACTAACTTTGCTGATGTGAGTTAACAGACCGACAGAGGCTCAAATCGGATCACAACAATCCATCAAATATTTGCAGGTTCTGTGCCAAAACGGCAAGCCGGTGCGTGTTTGTTCAAATTAATGCACCAGTCTTAGGTGGTTTCACTCAACTCTTGAATGAACTTTCAATGAGCTTACCACTTACAAGACCCGAGTAGTTTAAAAGGTAATCCTGCTCTGATTTTGAGTTTTAGCCAAATATCTCTGTGCTCCCTCCCCGCCCCAGAGTACTATTAACAAGAAAGTAGGCTAATCCAAAACGTGACTATGGTAGCAAGACTAATGTATTGTAAGCAGAGGAATGCAGTGTATTTTAGGAATGCATTTCTCTTTTCTTTTTTTTTTTTTTTTTTAGCCCCAAATCTGACTGGCCTAGCAGCAAGGAGTGTACTTGGCACATTTACAGCAGCGGCTGCTCGTAGCTTTCCTTTGACATCATGCCCTTTGTGTAGCGGTGCTGTCCTTTGTGGCGTCCACGTGAACTCTAGCTCCCTTTTTCTTCTCGTGTTTGAGGTCTCGTTTCATGTCGGCACACCTCATCAACCTGTCTGATGCAGCTCGCGTGTCATACACTGAGCTGAAGTTTGGGCCTGAAGAGGTGACTGCAGAGTTTCGACTGCATGTGATTTAGTACCGGCGGTTGTTTTATCTGAAAGTCGTGGCGTGCTCCGGGCCCTGCTGCCGCCTCTGTGGTTTGTGGAGAAAAGTAATTACTACAGGGCCTAAAGCCACCAGCGCTGGCCTTTGGACCTCCGCTGCCACATCCTGTGAGCAGCAGCCTTGCTTTTAAAAGCTCCCTCCATTTTCCCATGTACAACTCTTTTTCCCATGATTCTTTCTTTTCTCTCGCCCACTTAAAACCGCCTCTTTCTCAGCGTCTGTCCAGCATTTTAATCCACAATTGATTATATAGCAGGTGTCTTTTGGGATTTTAGGTTGTCTTCATCTACTACTTTTCTGCTCCGTCACTTGTCTGCTTTACTTTCCAACGTCCTCTTCTTCACCCTTCTCATCTGCGCCAGCTCTCTGTTGAGTGCTGCCAGAACGCGGCCGGCGTCTTTGAGGGAAACCTCCGCTCTTCCCAGTAATCACCACTTAAAGGGAATTCCTTCTCCAGCAGCAGGCCTGCAGCTCTGCATCTTTTGAACATTTGATGGTTTGATGGCTATAATTTGCTTAAAATAACACCAATAAAGTCATGAAGCTGTAAATGCCTAAATACCTAATGTACCAAGATGAAACGTGATGCAGCCTTTGATTTTGCAGCTTTCAAAAATGCCTTGGTTACTTAGTTTCCGTGGAATGCTTTTTGAGGTGTTGTTCCAGATATATCTTTATTATACATGTGACATATCTGTGGAGGTTGCAGTTACAACTTTTATTCATATAATCTGTTGATTATCTCTAAAACACAGTGTAAACAGGCTCTTTGGTGGCATTGCCCAATGCAAGAGGCTTTGCAAACATTACTTCAGAGGCAACCTTGGAGGGAGCTGAATGAGCAAGCAGCTGAACAATAGGCATCGTTAAGCGCTATTATAACACGTCAGTAATACTTCATGCCGCAGCGCACTGTTTGCTCACCGGGCTCGACCAATGGGAGGGGGCGGCATCTTTCAAAAGCCGGGGAAAGCCCTGAGCATGAGTAATAGGCCGCGCTCTCCACCTCGATTGCCTGTGGAGTCAAAGCGCCCTCCCTCTTTCCTCTCCTCTGTCGCCCTCCCACCTGCCCCCAGTTCAAGTGAGGAATACCTGTCATACCCTTTCGAAGCAGACACTAAACATCTCAACTTAGTGGACCATTGGGAGATTTTGTCAGAGCTCCCCGGTCTCACCTGAGGGGAAAGGCAGGTGAGATCGCAGTGGAGGCTTTTACACATTCACACACGCCCTGCTGTAACTGTGCATCGCTATGTGACCCGCTCCAGGTTGTGACTAATCAGTGATTCCCAGGGAGGAAAGCTCCCTCCTACAGACGTCTTTCTCTGTCGTGTTGACACAACACAGTGGCCCGTCACTAATCTCCATCATACCTGACCCCTTCCATCGCTGGGTCAGACTTTAGGGTCATCACATGACCGCAAATGAGGAGGCAACAATCCCGAGGGCCTCAGATTTCTCCCTTCACAATTGGCCGAGAGATGGCCTTTGAAACGTGGACGTTCTTTCCCATTCGCATCATATGACGAGATCCCATCCGTGTTGGATGATGGGTACAAAAGGCAGGTGCAGCCATTTGTGTGTCATCTGTGTGTTTAAAACAAATCCCTACGCTGCTTGTGCGGGAGATTAAATGGACCGTTTGCTAGCCTTTCAATCCACTTCACGACAAGAGCGACCTGTTTGTACACGAACAGCCTCGCGACCGCAACCTCCTGTCTTTTAATGGCCGAATAAACAAACCAGCAGACATAATAGTGCGCCGCTTTTGTCAAGGGAAAGGGCAGAGAGCTAGTTAAGGAAGGTGTCTGGCCCCACATGAAAAGAAACAGGGAGGAGAAGGGAGAAGGAGAGACGCCTGGGTGTTCCTCCAGCATTGTTCAGCCTTCTGCCTCTGAGGGACACCTGTCATTGGCTGGGCGGTTTACACAGGTGCCTTAACCCCGCCTGATTTGTCGGCCTTGAAAGGAGGCTTCAGTCAACAGGTAGCACGAAGGGAACAATAGTGACGGTCCCGAAGAAGAGAGAGACAGAGAGAGAGAGAGAGTGGGAGGAGGGTGGGATGGCGAGAAAGAGAAATGGATTCTTTGGAAAGCACCTGAGGGGATTGTGTGAGATAATCTGTTTGCTTTTACCCACAGCTCCGCTTGGTAGGGTGGAGGAAGGCGTAGCGACGCCTCTGCAGCTCTCAGAGTGTTGCTTAATGAGCCCTCTCCTGAGAAACTCCTCCTCCAAGCAGGCCGCGCGAATCCAATCATCCATCTTCAGTCCTCTCTGTTTCTCTGCACCCGAGGCTCGGAGAACCGTGCAAACTCGTGGTCTCTCATGGCACTGGCGCTCCACCAAGAACCAGCCCTAATAATATGATACTGTTACACCAACACCACACACACCCTGGCTTCAAGAGCCAAGCAGCGAGGCCTGTTCCTACCACGTTGTTTGTGTTGACGTTTTGTGTGTGTGTGTGTGTGTGTGTGTGTGTGTGTGTGTGTGTGTGTGGTCTCGCTGCCAGGGGAAATGCCAAGTTCCCTCTCACCCTGTGTGGAATGCGGCAGGCAGAGCAGACCTGTGTGTGAGTGTGAGATTACTGCGGAGGGGGAGAAACCATTTGAGCCAACACAATTTGAAAGAGAGAATCAAAGTTTCAACAGTTACGCCGTTAAGTGTCATCTCTGAATCGCACAAGGGAAGCTGTGTCAGACAGCTTTAACATCGAACACGTTCTTCTTTATGTTCGGTCATACACGCACTGAGTCGTGGAAAGATAGCTTTGTCATCCAAAATGTAAACATCCACGCATCTTCATATATCACATCTGATTCCACTTTCTGTTATTTCTTTAATGCGGCTGGACAACTGGCAAAGGATTTAGTTTGGATCCAGGTGATGTAAACAGCTATGGTAGTTTGTGATGATACAGAAAAAATGCAGAAATCTGAGCTTTGACATTAAAACAGCTCAACTCCTGTGGTTGTTTTACTGTTCACCTCCAGATAATTTAGTCTGTGGCATGCAAATAATCTCTGAATAAACTTAAAATAGGACCATGTGCACCTGTTTTCCATTCACAACGCAGCCACAGGTGGACACCTGTTACTGTGAGCAATGGCGGTTTAATAACCGTCTGTATTTAGAGTGAGGCTGACCTTTCCAAGCTGGAGAATGTCTCTTCCCTTCCTCCTTTTAACAGTGCCCGTGGTGATAAGAGGGACAATGTGTGTGTTTTGTGTGTATCAGTGTGTGTCAGGGAACTCTGTTTATTTCCTCATCCCCGCTGAACAGTAAGCAAATAAAGGTAATTGAATCACAGTGCGTCCACTTTGTGTGTGTGTGTGTGAGCATGTCTGTGCGTGTGCGCGTGTTTACTTCTCCGTAAATGTGTTTGCGGAGCACTTAGGAGGGAGCCTGAGCTCGCTTTGGAAGTTGTTTTTCAGTTGCTGAACAAGTCCAAATACTTGCATTTCACTTTAACGAGCCTGGCGATGTGCAAAAGCGGTACACACTGAGACTTAGAGCAAAGTGTTGGTTTTCTCTCTGCAGCAGCCAGCACAGAAAATGGCTTAGATAAGTCCAGAAAGACTTTACATGACAGCGGCCAGGGGATCAGCTCGGCCCTTTATCTGTGCTTCCCTTCTCACAGGCTGGAATGTTAATGGTGGCTTTGTGATGGCCTCAGTTCTCCTGTGTGACTGACAGGCTGACTGGCAGCCCTCAAAGACTCCTAATGGGAAAGCAGAGTTAGCCGAGGAACTTGGAAGAATGAGAGCTTTTTGTTTGAGTTGAAGCGGACTGCGGGGTTAAATGGAAGTCTGTGCGGTGTTTGTTCAGTTAAATGGTTTATGCGATGTTTCCATTAGGTTGTTTGGTGCAATTAAACATGTTTACCCGCAAGCAGATAACATGCTAGTTGAAATGGAGCCTGAAGAGTGGCTAAAAAAAACTTTAAGGAAGAGAGAAGTCCAGTATGATGCATCTGAGGCCTTACGCTTCTTCACTTCACTTCACTTCACTATATAGGCCATGACATTTTGAACTGGCAGTGCCTCAAAATGCTCTCTGAAAGCTGCGGCAGATCTGTGTATCTATGTAGAAAAAGTGTAATAATGTCATGCTTTAAAAAAAACAGCAGGTATTTTTTAATATCACACACAGCACTATGTTCCACAGCCATGACTGGAGGGCTGACGCTAACAGCTAAATAAGCTAAAGCTTTACCCTCTCTGTGCTGTTGTGGTATTCTGGCCCTGGAGGCGTCTTTTTAGATGTAAGCAGTGATCTGTCGGGGCTTGCTTATATGCAGCACCACCACATGTCCATGGAAACGCTCCATTATTGAGCAGAAACGGTCTCGGGAGGCCGTAACGTACCGTCAAACTTCTCCACATATGATCATAGGATCATATAGGATCAATTTACCATTTGCTTTTATTTGGTTAATAAGCACTAAGTTTGTCTGAGGTGATATTAAATTACACAGCCTCAGGATGTTTGTGCTGCACATAATGCTTAGTATGCATTGTAATTAGACTTCATGTAAATCATGTAAAGATGGTCAGAGGTGTCAAACTTAACCGCTGCTTTGGTGTTTTGCTCTCCGATAGGTTACCTGTCCAAAGTGTTGAGAAACTACACAGAACAAGCCTGTGACGGAGACTTCCTGTCCGTTCGCTGCCCACCCCGCACCACCATCACCGTCCAGTCGGCTTTCTACGGCAGGAGGGGCGCCGCTGACCCCCAACAGTGCCCTCAGACCTACCAGGCCCTGTTAAGTTCCTATAAGGCTCGGGAGAATGACCGATACTGTTCTGTGTCCACTGCACTACAGGTAAATAACTAAGTCCACACATCCTCGATTGTATGTCAAAATGATAATTTTGTCGCCATTTTCTTTTATTTACAAAAAATAGTGGCAGCCAAAATGAATGAGAGTTTTCCTAATTTTCTATGCAGGTCTGTTAATTCATCCCAAGAGTCTCTTGTGTGTTTCAGACCTTCATCTCTCTATTAGTCCTCTCTTCGTGCACGCATACCCTCACTTTTGGGCTGCAGAGCCTCCTGGGAGAAAAGCGCCCTGTAAAATCGACAAATTGGCCAAGGGTTATATTTTGGAGGACCACTGATTATGTAATGCTTTGTGAGGATGTTTTCCGGCAAATTACACTCTGTAAAGAGGAAGCCGGCTTGTATGTTCCAATGACACAAAGCGATTTCATGGGGTCTTTGCCTTAGCATCCTCTCCTAAATTGGGATGCGGCTGGACTGGAACCCCCGCTTTGCAGCACCAATACAAACACACACAAACACGTCCTGTTCGGCATTCATTCGGCCGCTTGGTTTATTCTTAGTCCCCCTGCCTTCTAGCGTCGAACACCCTCCGTTTCCATAATAGACAGGACAGCCATGAATGCACAGACACAGAGAGGGCATTGTGCTGAAGTGAGAGAATGACTGACTGCTGCGCCACCCACATTAGTACAACCCTGAAGAATCCCATTGTGCCACCTGTTCGTGACCCTTCGTTTGTAGGTGTTACAGCATGAATGTCTCCATACACAAATGCTTAGGTCAGGGGTATGTCAACAAGGACAACAACCTTTTACTCTATTGGTCATTTTGAAATGTATTATTTACATTTATAAATAAAATCCAATCCAATAAATAAAAATCCTTACATTTTATATGTTATAACTAGCAAATGTTTAGCATTTTGTATTGATAAATGACTTAAATTATTGATTTACTATAAAACAATATTGCAGATTGATTTTCTGATTGGCCAATTGTCTCATTAATTCAAGTATCTCTCATCTGGAATTCAGCATTGCAGTATTTATAGGAGACTCTCTGTGATGTTTAGTGAGATGCAAAGTTATCCCTTTTCCATCATCAGTAACGCGATACAGAGATTTGCACATCCCTGGTTGTTTTTAATTGATACAGTTTATAGTTTTCTTATTTTTTAAGTTTCCATGAAAAGGCCAGCAATGTGTTTGTTTCACCTCCTGTTTCAAAGGTTTACTTCTCTTTTAGGAAAGAGAAGTAAACCTTTCAAAACAGCCAGCCGCTGTAGATTTTAGTAAATCTAACTAATTCAGGCTTTGGTTACTCAAACAGTACTTCTAAGTAGGATACATTCATAGTTGGCATTGCTCTTTTCAGGAGATATCACCAATCTTATCCTGTAAAGTGTTTATATATTAATCATTAAATTAACTCAGAGTGAGGCCCTGCATGTGTATTTGGTGTGAAACACAGATACCCCTTATTTTCCTGTCTGCTCTGTAACAAATGCTTCTCCTTTCATGTGACATTCTGGGAAGGCTCTGGACAGAATCCATTCAGTCATTCCTCCAGCGAGTGGGATTTCAGTAAGGGAGCGCGTACTGTGTTGGAATGTGCTCACCTGGGTTACAGCCGGCTAAAGATGATGAAACTAGAGAAGCAAAAGGATGCCAGGAAATGAGTGGAGTGGAGCTCTCCAGAGATTTCTTTCTCCCATTCTCTTACCTGCTCCTCTCCTCCATATTCCCATGGCCATAAGCAGCCTGTTTGAAGTGGTTTTAAGTTTGCCTGCTGCTGGTCTCACCATCGTTAGCTTATTGTCCCCCTTCTAAACCTCTCTTTGGTCTTCTCTCGCTCTCTGTCACTCTGTCCTTCTTTAGAAAATGCTGGACGAGTGCCAAGACAGAAGGAGCTGTCAAGTCCTTGTCAACAGCCGCGTGTTTGGGACAGACCAGTGTCCTGGCAGCAGTAAATACCTCATTGTCTGGTACAAATGCAGACCTAGTAAGTCCCTCATCGCCTCGAATCCTGACAGTGACACACATTTCTGTTTTTTTCCTCTCTTTTCTCATACGTTATAAACATTTCCAGTCAAATCCGTGTCCACATTGTGGTTTATGGTATGATATAATACACATATACTGCAGGCGCAGGGATGTTTTTAACCGAAACATTAAGAAGGAAAAAAATAGAGCATTTGTAGATTGTAAATTATGCATTTTTAAGAGAAAAGTTTCCTTAAAAAAACATCAGGTTTTCAGTATAAAGCAGCAATGTAAGACGTCGAACTGGGACAGAGCAGGACAAGAAAGCTTTGATAAATGTCAGATTTGATTAGTCTTCCTCTAATACTGATTTTTAAATGCTTTTAATACCAAAATATTTTTTATTTTTCTTCACATTACACTGCACTAAATTAATGTCAATAAAAGATTAAGTTGCCATTATTCTATAGTTTTCTTATTGTCTGGCGTTAGTTTTAACCCTCTTAATCCCTTAAAACTTTTCAGTGTGTTTTCATATATTTAAAAAGGATACAGCTGAGCACTGTATTTTTTTGTTTTGCAAATATAACTCAAACTGGAGTAAATATTGACTCAAAAACTACAGTGCCCATGTTTTTCTAAGCTACATCAAGCTCTGACAGTCCTTGTTGGATTAAAAAATTAATGCATTTTGTATATTCATGGGATTTGTCTAACCATTGATCCAACTTCACTATAAATTCTACACTTGAGTCTTACAGTATCTGTGGGAGTCTTTCCTGATTCTGCCGTCTTTCCTGCTTCATCTAAAAGGAAAAAAAACTCTTTGCATGCCTCTCCCTTTATCCCTCTCCTTCCCTCTCACTGTGAGCCAGGAAGCTAAGAGTATCACTCCAGAGGGGAGCCACAACAGTGCAGTAATCCCACCCAGATTCTAGCCTCCATTCACGGCTCAGTGCCGTGTTGAGCCGAGCCGCACTGAACTGTGCAACAGTTCACACTAGAGTGACCAGAAGTGGGCATTAATCCACTGATCCCCCTGCTCCCCACCAACTTTTTCTTTCTCCACCGGACCCCGGGGCCAATCAACAGCTCTTTGTTCACTGTCACTTAACCAATGACTTCTCAGGGGAAGAGAGAAAGGCCACATGGGGTGTTAGTGAGGTGCAACGGGCAGGTGTCACTGCCTCTGAAAGGAGAGGTGGATGCAGGGTAGAGGAAGTGAGGGAGAAAGGCAGCGAGTGAGAGCGAGCAAGAGTGAATCCATCACCAGGAGATATAACAAACCAGTCCTGCCCCCTTTTTCCCTTCGTCGCTCTTTCTTTCTGCATTCCTGTTCCACTCCCCACATGGACGCAGGAGCGGCCGCTGTCGTGTTTTTATTTGCCGGCCAGTGGAGCTGCTCTGGCTGTCACAGGTCACTGTGGCTGGATGTGTGTGAGGAATGCCTCGGCATGGCTCTACATGTTCACCGCGCAACTCTATCTCTGTTTCTGCCTGTTTACACCCAGTGAAGCCTTTTGTCAGGCCTCAGTTTGCTGTGCCTAGTAAAAGTAGCTCCACAAAGGTTTGATTACATAAAAAAATATGGAGAAAAAAAATACACATATACTCTTTTAATGTGTTTTCTTTACTGAAATCATGAAATATTTAAGCAGATAACTTGACTTTATTTATTCTATTTCTTACAGTTATTCCTAATGTAAACATGTTTCTTTGTGTCTTTTTTGTTGTCAATAGTTTGGGTTTTGATATTATAACTCTGTATCTCCCCTCTCTCTCCTCTGTCTGCAGACGAGTATAAGAGTAAGGTGGTCTGTGAGGAGGAGAGGATGAGGCTGAGCTGCAAAAGAGGCATGCAGATCGCCGTTTACTCCGCCATGTTTGGCCGAACTCAGCAGGGCACCCTGGAGTGTCCCCCGCACCACAGGAGGGCCCCGTCAGTAGGTGAGGCCCCTTTTCACTCTCACACAACTTCTCAACTTCTGGCTAAAATATAGCTCGAAGTTTGAAGCAGACTTAGAAACCTCCCGGCAGTAGACCGAGCGAATGTTAATGACCAGGAGAAATGACTATTTACTTAAGAACTTAAAGACTTTACACACTTACTATCAAAGAGCGCATGCTGTCTAATCCTAGTTGCTGCCAGGAACCGTATTCCTACAAAGTCCAAAGTTTTCAAAGTGACCTTAACTGATCCTGATTATGGGCAATGGGTGAAAATCATATCACCATCAATACTTTTTATATCATTATAAACATTTCCTCTATTCTTAGCATCACTTTGTGGGTCAGTCTGAGGTCAGGAGAAGAATTACATTTCTCACATGAAGACACAAGCTGGGAATGCAAATCGAGTCTGTTTGCGTTTGCATGATGTTAAAACAAGCCTCCTTGTCCTGCTAACGCTTTCATACATATTAATGAGTTTGGAGAGTGGAACTTCAGGTCACGCTAGGCTTTGATTTCTTCTCTTTGCTGGGGTTTGTCTGAGCGTCGTTATGTATCCGGCAGATGGGCAAAATGAAATATTTTTATTGTTTTACCTGTCAGCACTCGAGCACCTCTGAACCAACAAAGAGAAGTTCAAACGCTGCCAGGCTCATAACTCCTGCTTGAAGCGCTCATCATGAATTTCCTTTGACTTGGGCGATTTTGCCTTGAGATGCTGTTGTGGTGTGGAAGAAAATTTCATAATTCCTCTTTAGCTTTTGTTGCCTCAGAGCAAACACCGGCCTGCCACGCCCGTCCTTGAAGACACTGTTCTTACCCATTCATAAACTTTAATTCAACACATCGCTATTTAGTATTTCTTCATCTTGTTATGAAAGCACGCTGAGATATATAAAACCACCACTCAAGCTCAGGTAGACCCACACAAACACACACACACATATTGCCAGGGGAGTAGGGCTGGAATGTAGATCAGGTGTCTCCGTCATCCAAAGCGGAGTTTGGCCCGTAGAAAAGGGACAGTATTGAGTTCCCTGCAAGTGTGTGTGTGTGTGTATGAGTGTGCATGGGGTATCCAGACGTACCCTCGCCCTTGTTTAGGGGAATGTTAATGACTCTAAGCTTGGATCCATGACAAGTATTAGTATAACCATAGCTACCATGGTGGCCCAGGCCTCTTTGCTGGGCAGCTCATTTATTTCGCTTTAGTCTGCGCCGCCTTTGTTTCGTTAATGTATAGAGAGAAATGAGCACTGAGGTTTGGGCTTGTAAATAAGTAGCCCGGACAAGTGTACGTTAACTGGTGTGTGTGTGGGGGGGGTTGCTAGAAACCTGTGTAAAGTCATGAAGGAACAATGCACCACAGACATGCGCTGTATACCTTTTTTATGATAGAGGTGACAGGATGGGGTCGAAAGGCCGACACCGACGTCAGTCAGCGGGTAATCAGAGAGCGTCTGTGTGGGTGTTGTGTTTTATACAAGCACTGAGGGCTGCTTTCAAGCAATCTCAGCCAGTCCTCCGCATGCAGGTGGACCAGGAATGTGCGACAGGTAGGTGTAGAGAGTGAGACAGGGCCTGCTCGATATCTGGTTTCAGACTCGGGATTAAATACAGTAGCTGAGTTCTCCCGGCGCTGATGGAAAATGGACTCTACTGTTACAGTGGTACAAAGGCCAGATTAGAGCAGAGGAGCTGTACTGTTTACTGTCAAATCACATGTTTGTGTGCTTGTGCTCGTTTACATCCACGCCTTGTTGTTCCTGTTCACCCATTATGCAGTATGTGCATTCCTATCACACACACACACCCATACACACACATATCCGTATACACACTTCACCACCCACAAACACTTCCCCAGGCTGTTCCAGACAGTCTAGCGGTACCCTGGTGGGATTTCCCTAGTCAGCTCCGTCTTTCATGTGGCTCCCGTGTCACTATGAGCAGGATGTGAGGGTGTCTTGAGTGACAGCTCAGGCGCACACCGTTAATTATTTTTAAACGCTTTTTCCCCCTCTTTTTGCCCTGTGTCCAAGGGGTTGCGATGCCCTGCGCGCGTGTGTGTGTGTTTGCTTGTGGCTCTGCATGTATGAATAATCTTGGGCTTGGCAGACGCATTACGCGCAAGTTTGTTTTGTGCCTATTCTGATTTTATGTCTCTTTAAATGTGTGTTTGAGTGTGCCAGCGAGGAAGGTTATAGTAATCTCCTAAACCGCACCGTGCTGGCAACCTCAGCGCTGCCTGAGGTGCAAGATCAACAGCTGAACCCACGCAGCCGGCTGCACCTGCCCAGGTGAACTGTGCACAGTTAGAACGGCAGCAGTGAGGCAGCAGCAGCAAAGCATCGGTTGCGTGCCATTTATTTTTGCTTTGGCGACAAACATCTTCTATTTCTGCTATACCCTTAGACTAGGGTTGCAATTCAATGCCACTGCCTGCCAAGTTGAGGCAAATTTGGCTTCGTAGCTTAGGGAAAAGCAGCCGTCTCCTGGTGGTGCTTTTCCCTTTTTTTAATCCACAAACCATGTTTAGCTGGTGAATTTTGCAGTCCATTAACCACCGTCGAGAGCAGCCATCTGGTCGCTCGTTGAATCCAATGCCCTGGAAAAGTAAAACAGACAAAAACAAGCGCGTACACAGGCATGTGCGCACGAAAGTACGACGTCTTTGATCTCGTCTGCTCCTTGGTTTTGGGGTGGGGTGGGAGTGGTGGAGTTGGACAGGTCTTGGCTGAGATGGAGGATCCTCAAAGCAAAGGGGCCTGCTTCAGCCCTCCTCTCTCATCTGCCCCATTACCATCACACACACCTCTTGACATCTAAATAGCCCCCCCATACTTGGCATGCAGGGTCCCCGCTTCTTCTTTTTTTTTTTGAAGGCCGCTGCGCTTTCACTTTGGAGCGTGTGCTTCAGACACAGCTCACAGTAAGACATTTTCAAACTGTAAGCACGGAGGGCTGGTATCTCATATTATCGCAGTAGCTTTTAAAAGCGGAGCACGCACAGCTGCAGTTCAAATTTAACGCTTGACTTTTGGAGGCCTGCTCCAGTTCTTGAGATGCAAGCTGCCTCACCGTAACTCTATCTGCATCTCTCCCTGACTTTGATGCGCAGGGAGCCGATAAGTAGCAGGATGTCAGTGTTGTTTTGAACTTGGCAGATTAGATACAAGTTCTGTGTGTTTAAACCTGTCCTGAAAGGGGAGCAGTTGACAAATTTCAGCAATTAAATTCTTGGTGGTGACTGTTTTTTTTTCAGTTTCTACAATTACATCCCTGGCTTTGGTTGTCTGGCTAAGAACTTCACCCTGCATGTGTTTTCATGAATAACAGGTCACACATAACAAACTTCAGCGTGGAGGGTCACCACAGATTGGAATTCAGATGTGGTGTTTGCATATGTGAAATAACATGTTGTCAGTGATAACACAGATGTGTAGTTTGGACTGTTTTGGTAGCAAGTGCCTCTGACTCGAGAAATAACCAGGTATCACCTTCCAAACAAAGCTTAGGATGTGTGTGCATTTTTTCTGCACAAAGATGTTTGTGTGAGTTTTCCCTAACACTCTGGAATGAACTATTCTGTAATCCTTGAATATACTATTTACACAAAGTGTGTGTGTGTGTGGGGGGAAAGTGGTTTCAAATTCATTAATGGCATTCTCAGGAAGCCCTTGCCGCGTGCACGTCCTTTCACTCTGTCACGGCACCTGAAAGTCACTTTTCTATCAAACAAAAGGCCTTTAATCCCACAACAATGGCCTAAGCCTCCCTATGAAATGATATGCATCGCAGGTGAGTCAGAGTAGAAGAGGAGATGGGCGCTTATGAGAAGTTTGTCCGCCCATCATTTTGGAAATTCCAAGAAAGGTGTGCGTGGGTGGAACAGCTGGAGGATTGTTGTGAAGCGCGAGACCTTTCTGGGAAGAATCCACTGTGTCTGGATTTGTGCTCAGAGGTGTGTTTTTATGTTCGGAGCAAACGCACAAGTCTTATGAATTTGTTTGACGTACGTTCAGTCCACCAGCATACCCTTCACCCACAATACAGTCAGCCTCCATTAGTCTTAATATAAGGGCTCTGTGACAAGTGAAACCCGACAGCAGCCCTCAAAACACAGAGCTGCAGTTGATAATATTATTGTTATGCCGTTGCTTCATAAAATTATGGCATCATGTTGAAATAATCTGTGCAAGTGGGGAAAACTGATACCGGTTCCAAGCAAGCAGAGTTTGATGGATGACTGATGTGACAAAAGGAGCTGGTACAGGGCGGCATCCACACACCTTTCAAATGCACGCGAGGTTGCAGAAGAAGACGTCAGCAGGGGTTATCTTAGGAAAACTTGTTTGGGATTTTCTTTATGTAACAGTAGTCTGTGATCGGTCATGAGCAAGAGTCTGTGTTTGTGTGTCCAGGAAACTCCTCCCCTTCCCTCACTGCTTCTCTTCACTGTGGACCTTCTTCTGAACTACAGGCCTGTCCCTTCTGGGCCGTGTGGAGGCTGTGAGAGTGCTCTGGGGTGGTTCGGGGTAAAGGTTAAAGAGGGTTATTCACGCATGTTTCCTTCTGTGTGTGCATGTATGAGATAGAGAGAGCGTTATATGCTTTTTTGTCTGTGTTAAAGCCGCTAATGAGAGCCAGAAGAGGTCAGACCCTGAGGAATGCTCCTTTAAACTGCACAGAAATGCTGTGTGTGTGTGTCTCTGCGTGCAGATGAATGTGTGTGTGTGTGTATGTGCGCACACATTTAAGTGTGGACAGCCGGTGGATGAAGAATAAACGTGTGTGTGTCTCCATCTGTCTCTAGAAGTCTCTATCTGTCTCTGGACCGTCCCCACCCGTTCCTCCCCCCCTGCCCGACTAATCACCCAGTCAGGGAATCAAAGCTGCAGCTAATGGGGGCCTGTCTGTCAGTGGGCGCCCTTGTCAGAGAGGAAAGTTTTCGGTGTGGCACAGGAGCTCAAACGAGCCCTCTGGGGAGGAAAAAAGAAGGAGCGAGGACAAATTAAAGCACGTTCAGAGCAGCAGGTCATTGTGCTGCAGCAACTTGCATGTAGAAATTGATGTATGGAGCTGCATAGACACACATCAGCATGACATTTTGACCAGTAGACATTAAGTTAATGGTATAAAGTTAAATATCTTACTTCAACTGTCTAAATTGGGATTAAGGTTTTTTGTGTGTTTACTGTGTGAATGTTCATGTTTTGTTGCTTTGAAATGGACCGTTAAATCTCAGTTATCAATTACGCAACTTAGACCATCTTCATAATCAGTTTATAATATTAGTCACTTTTTAAAGCAAAATGCCCCATTTTCTGGTTCCAGTTTGTCGCATATGACTTTTTGTGTGATTGTCTGCTTTTGTTTGTCATATATTATTGTGATTATGGTCTTTGAATATTGGTTGAATGAAACATGCACTTTGGATACCTCTCCTCGGGCTGTGGGAAATTATAAAGTTTATTTTCACTGTGTTCTGGTACTTTACAACAATCAACTGATGAGAGGATGATCAGCTGATAATAACCCCTTACAATCAGTTCTTCTCAAGTTCAGGTTATACAATGTGCTACTTCAAGATGCAGCTCAACATGTGATGAGAAGCACTCAGATGCTGCTTGGTTATATTGTTTTTTTTTTCTTGCCTTTCCCCCACAGATACACTTTGGCATTTGATTTACTTCTATCTGATAAAATGTCCCTACCACATGCAACCATGCCAATTTTATCTCACTTGAATAAATATTTATTCATTCTGATTGTACTGATATCAAGCACATCGTCTTTTGTTTTTTGTTTTTTAAATGGTTTGTATTGTATTCCTCAAGGTGGAAACCATGCTTCAGCAGGGAATAAAAGAAAGAAAGGAAGAAAAGAAATGTGTCCGCAGGGGAAGAGAGAGGTGTTCCAAAAAATGAAGAGATTCTGTTCTTGGAAGAAACTCTTCGCTGAGACAAGCAGTTTGGGGATAAAAAAAAGTCTTCAAAGCACCAGAGAGTTTAGTTCTCCCAGAAGGAATCACGGTGCCAGCCGTGTCGCTCTTCAACACAAGAATTCATTTCAAGTGTGTTTTCTGAAACCCCTTTTGCAGATTGCCAGCAGTTTGCGAATGTTCCTCATCAGTCACTATCAGTGAATCCACATGTGTTTTAAACAACAGAGGGGACTGTCTAACCTTCTGAGGTGTCTGACTGGTTATCCAGTTACGCTCACTGGTTCCCACAAGCTTCCACCTCGCTACGTCCTGGTTGGGAATTCCAGTGTGTCGGCTCCAGCTGGGGAGTGTCCGGTTGCCCTCTTTTGCACAGCGTCTCAAAATGAAGCCTTCTACACGTTGTCTTTGATCTGGTTTCACTACAAACACAGTCAAGATCAGAAAATACAGCATGGCCCCTGATTATAATTTTTGTAATCTAATAAGACAGAGCCACACCGTTATGACCCGTTCATTTAATTCCCAGTGTTGATGCTATGCATGACCTCCGGATTGCCCTCTTTCTCTTCCTGACTGGGACGTTTGCCCCCACCACAGTTTGTTATGACCTGTTGACGCGTGAGCCAAGCCTCAGCCGGCAAGTTCCCCCTACCTTTCTGATCTTCTTCTCTCTCTTTCTCTTTGGGGCCCACCGTAGCAGACGGTGTGAGAGCCCAGTGTCCACTTTCAAAGGCTTGTCTCCTTGGGTTGTCTTTAGGGGTTAGATAGGCCTGAGAGGCATCCATGCGGAAGCCCCGGCCCATCACACAACACACGTTCTCACAGGGCTCAGCAGGAGGTTCTTCAGACTTTATTGGTGCTCCTTGCATTTCTGTTTGAGGTGACGCTGAGGTTCATGAGAGAACGCAGAGAAGTTCCATCGTATACCCGGAAAATTCATTGACAGTTTTATTAATCACTTAATTGTTAAACTGCCACAGGATTGCTGCTGATTTTCAATTGTTAGGATTTTGTGCTCTTTGTTTTATATCACTGATAACTGAAATGGTTTTGTCAGTTGGACAAAATGAGCAATTTTCATTGTTTTCTCAATTCTGGACCAAACAATAAATTGGTTTCATAAAGAAAGTAATCGGCAGATGCATCAGTAATGAAAAAGTTCTTTGTTGTTGCCCTACTTTGAAATGACGTTGGTGGAGGTGGTTCTGAAATTTGCACGCATGGCGCGTCTACGTGCTCTCCGCTGTAGTCATGTTACTAAAGTGAGAGAGGAAGGAAGTGAGAGCAGAAAAAGGAAAGGGCCTCATCTGTCTGTCCATGCTCTCAAGAGGATGAAAGGTGCAGAGAGGAGAAGGTCTCGAGGAGCTGGCGGGTGCTTAGCGATGATGTATGAGAGCCACATCCATGACTCTGTCTCGTCTCCTCACACACACACACACACACACACACACACACACACACACACACACACACACACACACACACACACCATACACACTCGCACATGTTGGCTCAGGTATCCTTTTAGACAATGTGAGGCCCCAGTAAGGTTGCTGTATGTGGGTCTGATGTGGACAGAGGCTCCACCATGGGAGAGGAGAAAGAGTGTGTGAGAGATTCTTGCTAGAATGTGTGTGTGTGTGTGTGTGTGTGTGTGTGTGGTGTGCACGTGCGTGTGTCTGTGTTGTACCTGACAGAGACTCATGTTGTCCTTTTGTGCCTGAAGTGCTTCATGTCCATCAGACACACAACAGCAAGGTCGTAAGAGACGTATCTGCAATGTGAACATTGAGCACATCTTACATAAGAATATAGATTTCATTTAGACTCTGGTTTGGCCGTACATTGTAATTAGATAAGAGGGGTTCCACTGGTGAGGACAGACAAATGTAAACAGCACTTTATCTTCCTGCCTTGTTGTTAAATTAACTTAACTTAAAACTTTAAACTACTTTAAACTATGAGCAAGGTCTGGAGGAGATGTGTTACATTTGCAGATCATTGGAATTGCTTTCCAATTATTTACTTGTTTTTTTTTGTTTTGCTTTTTAGTAACAGATATAAAAGAAAGGTATAGAAGTAATATATAAAAAGGCAAACTGTATTATTTTCATCAACCTGCTCTGTCCCCTCTCTGTCCATCTCTTAGACTGCCAGTCGTCCGTGGCTCTGCAGGTTCTGACCGCCCGCTGTCAGGGAAAGAAGAGCTGCCTGGTCCGAGCCTCCACCAGAGACTTTGGAGACCCGTGTTACTCCGGTACCAGGAAGTACCTCAGCGTCATCTACACCTGTGGTGAGGCCCGACACACCTTTGCCGAGGGCTTCATTTATTTTCTCACCACAAGGGGGGGATGTTCGCTCACTGATCAGCTTTACTCAGATCTTGTCCGTGATGTTTTCGCTCTGTGTTTCAGAGTTACTGTTATGCTCAGAGAAGAATTACATGTTTTTTCAGGGTATGATGATGGTTCTGTTGGGTGCAAAGAGGCTTACAGTATGGATCATCAGACCTGTGGACAATACAGCTTACAGCTTACGGTATAATGGTACCCTAAGGGGTGTCCTGACCATTGTCATTAATAAGTTGAAGCTACTTTTACATGAAATTCAAGGATTTCATTAAGATACAGACTGTCATAATCGGTTCTTTTTATCACAGATGGTTTCTGAAAGAATACAATGTTTGTTGTTGGACTATGAAGCTTTATTTTAGAGTTTCGAGCCTCCACACTTATTTTCTCTCTCCACTTCTTTCCCATGGTCAAGTCATTCAAGCAAACATGGCACCCCCCAGATTTACTGAGGAAAAACAACTTTGACATTGTATCTTCTGTTTTGACTTTTGGTCTGTGCTTATGAGGGAGAATGATGGTCTTCCTCTTTATCTGTTCCCCACCCCTGGGCTAATCCTGATCTGTCAAGGCTGTAATTCATTAACCACATGCACACACATGCACACACACACACACGCGCTATGAAGACATCTTCAGCACCAGGAACTGATCAATCATCACCACGGCCTGGAGCCTCCCATACCCGCCAAAACAACTGGCACATAAACCCAGATTAGGATGCTTAACAATCAATGAGAGTTCTGATCTTAATGACTGAATTTAAGGAGCTCTGTGTCCACACTGCGCCTTGAACTCAATATTATGTGCCACGTAGAGCTGAAAATGAATCTTCACATGCATTGAATTATAATTCTGTAGTTTTTGATCACATTTTATTTCTTATTTATGGTCCGTTTGTGAAGATCCACCACCCGCTCCCTTGTCCCCAAATGCTGTGTGTCAGAGTGTTTTCCAGGAGTTTACCCGTCCTTTATCTAAGTGATGACCGGTTGGCGCGGATAAGAATACGCAGCCAGCTCAGCTGTGTTTATGGAGTCATTTGGCTCGTATCTCTGACTGACCTCCCTTATCTGTCACTGATAACACAACGTACTCTTCCAACAGCTCCAGTGCTGGGTAAATGTATGTGAGTGTTTGTGGGGTATGCACGGGATGTGGGATGGTGTAAATGTTCAACGGATGGAGGAACGTGCTGTTGGGGGGGGGGGTAAGAAACGGACCCTCTGGGCTGCGGTGGGAGTGGAGAGGACTGAGCGTGAGTAAATCAGTCTAGCTGCTGCAGACATGAAGTCACTGGTCGCTCCAGGCTCCAGCAAAGTGGTAATTTTGGGGGATCCTCTTTCATTGGCGGTTGAGTGTGTGTAGGATTGACCCCATTTGTGTCGGAGTAGGGGACGGAGGATGCCTGTCTCCACATGATCGATGGGTTGCATTTATGTGCGTATGTGTATGTAATTGTGTGTGTGTGTGTGTGTGGTTGTCTGTAAAAAGTTTCATTCTGACTGAAAAAAGTGGCATATACTTACACAAAGAGAAGTATAAATATGTGAGTTTATGTACCACTAAATGAGGAAGAAGGTGTTACCCCGCTTAAAATCTTTACTGTCCTGTGTTGACCCAAGTGCTATTTCAGGGGCTTTTGCAGCCTGCCAAGAATAAAATAATTTAGGGAACAGCCTTTTATGAGTGTATATATGTGTGCACAAGTATGCGTTGGTGTTGGGGTGCTCGGCACACGCACACAGGCATGAGGACGTGTTTGGTTCGCAGTGTGGGCTCGCAAGCGGCCTCGGCTCGCCCGTGATTTATAAAGCCATCAACCCTCCGAGCTCCAGCCTCTTCCTCACACAGCCCCAGGGGTAGACTTGCTCCTTAGCAATAACACAGTGGCAAATGGCCCGGAACCTGCCATCAGTCTCCTGGCAGATCACACACACGCTGCGCGGCCGCCGCTGTCAGGCTTCATTTACATCCAGTCTCCTTGGAGGAAGTCCCTACGGTTTGTTTGTTTGTCAAAAAAAAAATTAAGCCCAGAGTCTGACGGTAGCTCTGAGTATTTGACATCACTGTATTTCAACAAGATGAGGCATAAAATACGTTTTCAGAAGTGAGTTCCGTCTTGCGTATTATTCATAGTCTAAACTTAGAAATGTGCTGGAGATTGATGAATGAGCCTGCTTGGGGCACTTTCTTCAAAAAGCAATTCCAATATGGCCCCTTTGAAGTCTGTTTCTTGTAATGTCATGTCAGGGTTTGACCTACGCCTTTTGAAGCTGCAGGATTGAACAGCTCAGTGCAACATGTACCCATCTGTATGTTAGATTAAAAAAAGCCCAGTTCCACTTGGTGTTCGGTGCATGCTGTAAGCGTGTCTTTTTTGGTCATGTGTTGGTAGCTGTAGGAAGGGTCCTATTTGTTCAGCTTGCTCAACCAGACCTCTGAGGCCTGTCCTGCAGCAACACTACATCATTCTTCCTCTTTGCCAACATCCTTCCTCTGAAGAGATACAGCCCGAGGGCATCCTGCGTCTGCATGTGGGTGTCCTTGTGCCATGAAGCACATCGATAAAATGAATTACACAAAGCATGATTTATGGACACCCATACTGATCAGATCTCTTCTAAATAAAACTCCACCCCCACCCCTTTCTTGCTGTGTCAGTCTCAGACAGAAGCCTCCCCACCAGCAGCCACAGTTCTTTTCCTCCCCTGAGAGATATTAAAGCCTCAGATTTTATATCAAGACGAGGAGGCCTCTCTCCCTAAACTTCCCCCCAAAGGCTTCGCCTTAAGAGCGTCCGCTGCAGTGTAATGGATCACCCTGAACAAGCCACACAGCCTCCTTTGAACCACACAGAGCAGACTTTCAAGGGGATAAAAGGTTATGGAAAGCCTAATGAACAGGTCTAATTTCTGAGGAGGAAATGGATTAATTGCGACGCTTAGCTGGTTAACATGAGATCCGAGTTTGGAGAAGGGGTGCTCAATGGAACAGGCAACTCAGGCATTTCCAGCCCTGGGGCTGAAACCTCAAAATGGAAATAGGACCCCTCACTGTATCCCTAAAAAAATCCTAATCAGTCCATTTATAGCCCATATGTGTTTTTAAATATAGGACTACTGCCACTACTCTGGATTTTAGAAAGGACATAAATCAAAGGAATGTGTATTTACTGTCAAAGTGATTAAACAGAAGATTATTTCAACGGAACAATCTCACCTCAAGGTCCATTTAGTAGTTTTTTGATCACGAACCAGACAGACTCAATTGTCATTAAAACTTAGATGTCTAAACCTGTTTAGTTTAAGTACTTTTTGTCAAAGCAGTTGGATGATGAGTTGGTTCTTCTAAAGGCAGTTGACAAACTGGACTGGAGATCCTTGCTGCATCTGATTGTACCTTTGTAAACCTTGAAAATACAGCTAATTTTGAGTCATAACAGCCGTCAGCATGTTTGTAATAATGAACTCACATGTCAGTAAGTGAGAGTTTGAGAGAGATTGAAAGAAAAGTCCACTCTCAACACATAGTGGGCCTGTTTTATTTGTTTACCACTTTTCAATTTCCACACAAAGACCTTTCCTAACGTCACATTAAATTTCTCACAATGTAGATGTTGTTGGAGTCGGGGTTAGGGTAGGGTTAGTAGAAGGGTAATTATGAATTGGTGTTTGTCCTTCTGAATCGAAGAGAAATGGGTCATGATCACAGACATTTTCATAATTATACACCAGGTTCACTGGTGGTTTTCCAAAGTCACTGAAATGTGCTAAAATAACACTTGATTGAATATCTGAAAGTAACCGTACCAATCTGAGGATGTTTTTTTCCTTCTTTGTTCAAGCTGTGAAATTAAATTCCCTTGTTATGTTTTCACCGGTTACATTTTTACTCCATCTTTTCCTTCAACAGACAGGCTGGTGTAAAGAGCTGGTTTCATGCATTTTGTTGGGGGCTGCTCTGCAGAGACTACACTGCAGGGACTGACAGAGGCGTGGTCACTGGAGCTGAGCTACTGGTGTTTTTAATGGACACAATCCCAGTAGTGGAGGCTGATTTAGATGTAACAGGGGAAAATAGAGGAAGATAAAGATGTAATTCAGAATCTTGAGGGTTCAGAATTGTCCCAATTGGTTATGCAGACATACGCACAGACTCACACACACAAATCTACATGCACAAAGTACACGTGTGACCGCTGCGAGCCACACACTCTTCCAGCTCCCCTGCACGCATTCATGTCATTTCAGCAGAGGAGACTGTGGGGAAGATGTTTATTTTGGCCCTGTTGTGTGGAACTGCAGTCCAGCCAGGCAGGCAGTAGCTGCTGCTGGGCCCCACCGCTCTCCCTTATAGCTCATCCTATAGCTGCAGGACTGGAACACACACACACCCACACACTCATGCCGTGTACAGTGAAGCAAATAACACAGGCATATGACTTGACAGCTTTCAGAAGCAGTTTCTCCAAACTGCTTGTCTTTCTTGTCTGTTGAGTTCTTAATCTCTAATCTGACTCACAGTCTGTTAGGTCTGCCGACCAGCCCTGCTACCACCATCCAAACTGCAGTATAGGCCAAGAACATGGTAATGTTTTATACTTTATCCTCTGCTTCATCTGTCTCAAGTCAGTGTCGACCCCCCTCAGAGTTTAGGACAGGTTACTGTCATTAGACAGGACTGTGACTGCAATGTCACAGAGATATGATGTTATCCAGGAAGTATCCTTAAAATGTAATGAATTACTGCCATTTATTCAACAACATCAGTCTCATTAATCTGAACATGATGAATGTGTTTTTATTTATTATTTTAATGATGTAGAATTATTTTTTTGTTACTGTACAATTTTTCCTCAACTATATAGATATCTGCTCTTAATTTTGTTCAATTCAGGGGAAAGGCAAAAAAGGAAATACAAATGTGACAGAGAATATAAATGTGACCTGACCTGATAGAAAAAATGTCTTCTCCTTCCTCAGATTAGGTGAATTATTATACACTGGACTCCAAAAAACACATAAGCTACTATAAACACTTTTGAGTTATTAACATTTTCTTTCCTTCACGCATTGATGGATTCGATTGGATACAAACTTCTATATTTGTTAGAAAACGTTCATCAGTGCTGCTTGACTTGATTATGTATGACTGATAATGAACTTGTGATTTTGTTATCAACAATAAGTAAGTAAGAAGAAAAAAAAACATGCAGCAGAAAACGTGTTGGCAGCTGGTGTGGCTCATTTTAGTCAATCCTTGAACCAAGTATTTTTATCCTGTCTTAAAGCCGACCATTTACATACTGCAAGTTTACGGCTTCATACTGTAATATGTTGAAGCTGCACCTCGTTAACCAAAAAGAAACAAAGAATTCTTTGAATATGTTTTCACCTGAACGTTCAGCCAGACAGGGTGTGGTTTACTACAAACGGCTAAACCCCATTGTACCAATCACAGTGTCAATCACGGGAAGCTGGCCTAACTTAACCCTCAAATACTTTGGTGGTAACGTCAGAGGATTCTGGCTCTCGTGGCATCATTGTACAGTGCATGGCTGACCCCACCCGTCGGGGATTTTATTAGGGTAAAACAAACCAAAGACCCAGGAAAAGGTGTTTTAACAAACAGTCTCTGACCCAAGCGTGATCCGTGGTGTGTCTGATTTTTAGTGAGTGGAGAAGCAAGCAGAAAGGAATGAAGTGGCCCCTCTGAACGCAACCCAGCCTCGTAACACAAACCTGACTCTGCAGAAACCCTGGAATAACAGCCGCAGCTGGCACTCTCAGGAACACTGCTGCGAGAAAACACACAGCACGTGACCTCACCTGACCTGTGTGTGTGTGTGTGTGTGTGTGTGTGTGTGTCGGTTTGTTGCGTTAATAGTGGTCATGGATGGTTCAGCCAATGCCCATAAAAGGAGGAACACACACACCATGAATAATTAGCTGTAGTCCAAATAGTGTCCTGAAAGTTTTACTTAAGTCCGGTAAAGTCACTGAAGCCACTCAGGGTGTGGTACGAGTGAACAGTACGAGCAACATGGAGGGAGGGGTTTTTTTTCTTTTTTTTCTTTTTTTTTTGGCGGGAATACCTTGGCCGTGGTGATTTGCTGATGCAAGGGGATGTGAGAGTGTGCTTTGCCAGCGTGTTTAGTCAGCTGATGTCTGCCGTGTCTCATCAACTTGCCTCATCCGGAATCTGCTGGCTGTTTGGCGCACGTAAGCGTCATATAAAACACACACGCTGGCACACACACATGCAAGCGAATAAAAAGTGGTTACATCGCATCCCAATTCTGGTAGTTTTCCATCCTTCAAACACACACGCACACTCAGCTGCATGTAGTGCTGTCAGACATTACAAAGTTTAATGCCCAGCCAGTGTGGTCACTGGTCTGGGGAGGGATGGCAGTGGGAGGGGGGTTGGATTCTGTAAGAAGTTTAAACAGATTAAAATGAATCTTGGACAAAAGGTGTTAAATTTCCTTTTAAGTTCCTGCAGCTCCTCTGACTTTGCGTTCTCTTCTTTCCCACCCACCGCTCACACATGTTCGACTCATAAGCTTTTTCTCTGTGCGTGGTTGCCGTCTGCTGCCTTTCCCCAACACCGTCCCCTTCAATTTTCTCCATTTCCTTGCCCGTTTTCTTCCAGGTTGCTGCTTATGTTTGTGCTTATGAATTTATTGCGTAATTGTATGTAACACAACCTAATCTGCTGCTAATCCAATGCTGCAGACTGTTGCTGTGAATGTGTACTTTTCCCAAACACGCCATTCTGGTCAGCATCTAATCTCTTAGTCGCCTTATTTTATTTGCAGTATAAAGAAACATAATCTAAATCTGTTCAAAAAGTTTATTACGAGTTTGAACTAGATACTTTTCATTCGATGAACAGATTAATCCAGACAATAAACAGGTTTCATTACCATTTCTGATGTGGTGCTTATGAAGTGTGTATATAAATCTTGCAAATCCTTCTAGTGAAAGAAAAACTAAATGTCTGATTTCCACATCGCAACAGTGTTAAGAGAGTTGCTGTAATTCCTCACTTGGAGCCTCGATTCTTAATCATTTTGCCTGTTAGAATAAAAAACACCCACAAAGTCTTATATCTCGCTCCAACATCCATGACTAAGTTAAGAGTGTTCTCAGAATTCAGTCATTTTCCTTTTCCCAGCGGTTCAGCATTTCGTATCCATCGCTGTTCACTTTGGTGTCAATAAAAAAGTCCTTGCCTAAAGCCTAAATAGAAAGAATGGAGAATTGGAAACGGAAACTAGACTGTGTGTCAGCCAGACGCTTTGATTCCACTATCTGCAGACTGCTCAGTGATTGCTGTGAGTGCAACGGAGGGCTGCACTGATACAGACAGATAACACAGGTGACTGCAGCGCGATAGGACGAGTGCCAGCTTAGCACTCTCTGGGTTTGATGAACTCAGTGCTAACCTTTGAGGCGTTCAGCGTGCTCATCAGCTCTGTCAGAAAATGTCAAAATGCGCATAATCAGCCGTTAACAACAACACAAGACCACAACACCAGTGATAACATTGTGTGATGCTGCTATGAGGACCAAACATGGAAGACAACTGAGTGTATTTAAATTAGATTTAATGGTTATAGCGATTTAATGGAGGACTTTGACTTGTAATGAACTTTTCTTCATAACATTTCTACTTTTATGCAGGTTAAAGATTTGAATATGTTTGCTTATTAAGTGTTTTTACAATTTAGTTCCCTGATGAGATCACTCATATTTTATAGTAAAAAGCTGCATCCTAAATAATTATCATCATTTAGGATGTAGAAGTAGATTAGGTTAGTATAGGTTATATGTTGTTTTTCCTATGTCCACTGTATCATAGTGTGTTATTAGTGTTACCAGTGGCATTAGGTGCCGATTTGTATTTCTGAACTAATTATTGTTTATTTGATTTTCTGCATAAATACCACAGTATGTCATGTTTGCAGAAATGCTCACGTGTTAGATTTATTTCCAGCTCTTCCTTTGCCCCCTTTATCTTCTTTGTGCAGACAGTCTCATGACATTGTAGATAATCAATGTCTGTCCAGTGACCATTCTGTCTTACTTGGCCTCTGTGGCACTTTAATCAAGGCCATAGGTCTCACCAGCGCTCGTCTGTATGAGACTTGGGGAAAGAGGTCCTCTCTGATGCTCATTTTGGGGTATGTCGCTCTGCTGCCACTTATGTCCCTGTAACCGTTCCAGCCCCCAACATAGGAAGCACTTTCCAGAGCGGAGGAATGTTCTGCGTTTGGCTGTAGGCTGTTTGTCTGTAGGCTGTTTGTCTGCTTTAGAAATTCAGGATAATAGGAGCATGCAGTCAAGTTAACATTCATACGGTCACATGTTTGCACACACATGTGCACACATGTACAAACATACCTACACACATATAAAACAGGCAGAAATAGATTGTACACTACGCAAACCGAACACACAAACACCGTACACACAAACACACAAACACCACCCCCCCCACCCGGCCTGTGCTGTGGTTTGTGCTTGGCCTGTTTTCCCAAATGAGCAACTGCTTCTTTGTTGGGTTGGAAACTGCACAATAAGCAAAGCTCCGGACGAGAGCTCACTGCCAACTTTGTCGGCTTCACAGTCGTAAACTGTGTACACTACTGTTTTTCGTGTCGCTCTACGCTCACGGCGAAAACTACTCTCTTTACTCTTGACTGTGATCCGTCGTTCTTGTTTTCGTTTGTATGTAGTGTGTTGAATCAGATGGGGGGTGGGGGGTGGTCAGACTAATGCTTTCCAGTCTGTGGCTGGTTTCAGTTTTCCTCTTGCGCTGGACGAGGACAGAGGGAGAGGAAGAGAGAAAGGGAGAGGGGAGAATTAGTGTGTGTGTGTGTGTGTGTGTGTGTGTGTATAGAGAGGCTGACTAGGGGGTGGGAACCAAGGGGAGAAATTCCCAGGGCATCTTAAGCTAGAATTATAGTTCTGCAGGATACATTTAAATGTCTCTGTGGGTCCATGCAGGGAAGAGAGTTCTGGGTAACTACAGGTCCTGGAGGCTCACAGAGGCGTCAGTGTGCACACCTACCGAGTCTGTGTTTCAACTTTATTTACAATGACATGTCATGAACAACAACAGTGGCCAGGGTTAATGCCTTTATATGGAAACATAAGAAAGGGCACATTCTAATCCCACTTGAATAGCTGTCTTGTGACAGCGTGCTGTCTGGTGTTTAGGTTTGGGAATCCAGTATTCCTGCCGATGGTTTCACACTGTTCAAAACGTAACAATGTGCCAGGAAAGGCAGGGAACAAGACTGCAAGCAAGCAAAGACAGATCAAAACATACAAACTTAATTTGCAAATGTTTTATGAGAAAGGAAATGTACCTGCACAATGTGTGTCATCAAGAAAACATGGATGCAAATGTAACTGTAATCATTTTGCATACTTTAAAAAAAAATGTTCATAACAAAAAATGTATCCTGCAAACATAACTGAAAGTCAGACACTGTGTTGTCATGTACCACATAAAAGTCATGAAGGAGCGCAATGGCAAAGTAAATGTAAGCAACAATGCAAGGAGTGTGCAGAAATCTGAATGGGTGATCCAAATTCTGGCAGGGAAAACTGGAGGCAAAACAACATTCTTGTTACACCCAAATGTAATATAGTTTAAATGCTGCATCACAGAATATGTAACTTTAAATATTATATAGTGTTTCTCACAAAAAAGTCAAATACAAAATAACCAATGCAACAAGTTACCTGACAAATCACTGTCTGTGTTAAAGCCCATTATTAACAGTATAATTCAACCAGAGGTATGAAAGAGACAGATAGCACATCATACTGCTCGACCCTCCTGTGCATGCTCACTTAAATAAAGCCTGCAGCCGCTCGTTCCAGCTCCAATCTGAACTGAATGAAACTCTCAGGTTGTTTGGAGCCGCACTGTGATTTCTTTTTCTTTTCTGTCTCTCTCTCTCCCTCTCTCCCTCTCTCACTCTCTCACACACTCGTGCACACACTCACAGCCCCCTCCTCCTCTTTTGCTTGCTCCTTTTCCTCCCCTTCCTACCTCTCTCTGACTGCTCACTCACACAGCAGTGGGCTGTCTAGGTGGACACTACACGTCCCTGCTTCTGTCTCTCTTCCTCCCTCCCTCTCTCCCTCACCACCTCATTCTCTCTTTCTCTTCCTCGCTCTCTGTCTCTCTCTCTCCTGCTGTCACATTCCAGTTGTCTAAAGCTGGGTTTAACTTTCTCTCTCCCTGAGAGTAGGAAGGACGGGAAAACTAAAAGAGAAGAAGCGTTATTCTCTCTGGGTGAGGAGAAGAAAAGAAGAGGAAACTCTCTTCATACTCCATTTGGCTTAAAAAGGGGGGAGTCACCATAAAGGAGCATACCTTCTTAAAGGGGCTATTCTTTTCTTTT
This sequence comes from Amniataba percoides, assembly GCA_037176925.1. Taxonomy (NCBI): domain Eukaryota; kingdom Metazoa; phylum Chordata; class Actinopteri; order Centrarchiformes; family Terapontidae; genus Amniataba; species Amniataba percoides. The sequence goes on along the minus strand of JBAJHX010000031.1, from coordinate 8,487,381 downwards.
TTTCCACCCTCCCTCCCTTCTTCCTTTTCCCTTTTTTGGGCCGTGCTCTCTCATTCTGTGTCGGACCCGCGGTGGACTTTTCACGTGAGCGCTTGTTTTCACGGTAAAGCAAGTCCCAGCTCTCCTGGCGGGACGGGTAGGAGGAGGAGGAGGAGGAGGACAACGAGGAGGAGGAGGGGGCAGCAGCGTTTGACAAGCCAGACAGCCGCACACAAACACACGCTCACAGAGAAAGTTACTGCCTGGACCCGGGAGGATTTTCCACTCCGCAATGTGTGTGTAAGTGTCACCTCGTCTTCTGCCCGAACACGCTTTTAAATCTCTCGGCTGCAGCCTGGCTGCTCTTGCTCGTCGGTTCCTGGGCTCCAGTTGTGAGATATTGTGCTATTTGAGAAGTGGGACCATCCCTTGTGTTTTCCATCTTAAAAGCTTTAAACTTTGGACTTTTAAGAGTAATTTAATCTCTCATAAGTCAGCTTTTACCTTTTGCTTGGAGCTGAAATGCCTCACCTTGCGTTGCCCTCAGGAATGTCACTGCTGTTTCTGCTCTCACTGTCGAGGATGTAAGAACATATGAGCAGACAAATCTGTGCTTGTGTCTTAATTATTTGGAAAAATGATGTGCACGTGTTTGAGGATTCCTGTGAAACATTAGGAAACAAACAGTCAGGAGCTGACTGGATTAGACTGACAGGGAAGTGTGGTTTTCATGCGTGGACGATGTGGTAACTAAGGAACAAACGTGTGAGATCACTCAGATACACACGTGCACATGACTACACTGATACCTGACAGCCCGCAGTATTGGTACTTTAAGCATGTGTCCTCCTGTGTGTGTGTGTTTCCATAGATGATCAGTGTTTTTTTCCTAACCAGCTCTGCTGGCAGGAGTTTGACTCCACTATAATTAACCACAGGGTGCATAATACAGTAAAACCAGCAAGTCGTTCACACACTGCAAATAGTGGTGCTGACTCAGAGCAGGCAGCCGTGTTGAGCCCACTGAAAAGATGTCACTTAACTCCAAGATTTTCCTTATCAGTTGACTGATCAGTTGTCTGTTTGGTTTACGAAATGATTTTAAACTGAAGCTGAAACTAGGAAATGTTTTGCTTGGCTTGAGAAAGGATGAATCATTAAAAACTTTCTGCTTATTAACTAATCATTTCAGTACTAATCTAAACTTTTTGATGATATTTTTCACTGCATCTCTGGTCTCATCTGGCTCAAATATCTTGCAGGGCTAGATGATATAATAAATACATATCACAACTGCCACACTTATTTCTCATGAGTATTTTTGACACATCTGTGCCTGTGACATTTCTTCTTTTGTGCTGGCTCACCTTTTATATGCTTGTCTAGATGACTGTATGTATAAATATTCTGGACTTCTGGACAGGACATTGGGCTGACTGGTTAAACATCTGGTCAGATGTCAAAGGTTGCTCTCAGTCTAGTTACATTAAATTCAGACCGTTCACTGTATTTACTGTTAAACAGAACAAGAATGAGAGATCTCAGGTCATAATAGAGATTCTGTAGTTCATTAAATTCAGTTTATTGTCATATAAGAATCTGTAAACTGAGCTGAACCAGTTTAATGAGCTCCGTCATCTCAGTGCTCGCTTTCATCTGATGCCGGACTCAAAACATGTGTAGAGCTTAATCCACATGCACAACTGTAGCGACGTCTCCTGCCGTTCAACACATGTTTTTCCACAGAAGCTTTCCTTGAGCACCAACGCAACTGCACGCGCGGCACCTGAACGCACGTCACCGCTCGTAAACGGCACAGAGAAACCGCTCACAACAGACAATGGCGCAGTCAGTTCCTGAGCTCCTAAATGACAAAATTGTGTAGATGGCTTTCGTGTGTGTGTGTGTTTTTTCCTGTTGCTTGTGAACATGTGTATACAGTAGATCTGTGCTCCTGCGATGCTGTGAGTGTGTGAGCCAGTTAACGTGTGCATGCATCCACACCTACCTCTCCCTGTCAGCCAGATTTCCCTCTAATTGACGCGTTGCCGTTCCCCTGTAGCGCCAGTTCACAGTGCCAGCCCGGTCCCTCCCAAACCACAAGGGACTCTTTGTTTGTAATTTATGAATTAGTGTGTGGTTTGGGTTACGAGAGGAGAGGGCAGGCCGGAGGCCGACGGAACAAGAACAGGAAAACGAATAAGCCCGGCCCGCTCCGGCGCCCATTTTGATTTGCTAGATGTTAACTTGCGTTTGTTTATTATTCCAGATTAGCAGTCTGGATGTCCTCTGGAGACGGAGGGAGAGATTGAGATGACAGTAGAAATGATGAATGGGTGTCATTGTCTCTCATTGTCTCTGTTTTTCTTTGTCTCTGTTTTGTGCTTCTTTTCGCCACACACAGAGATGTGACTTCATGTTTGAGAATCCTGCGATAATCTGCACAAATCTGTGTCCGGCCGGTCAGATAAGGTTGACTGCTCAGTTGTAATAAAAATAAACAGAGAGTGCAGAGAGCCACACCTCCTCCTCCTCTCTCCCTGCGTCTTTTTAACTCCGTACAGCTTCGTATCCCACTTCTTGGAACGCTCTCTCTGCCATCCACTGGCTTCTTTTTGCTCTTTTTCATCAAGTGGTTTTATTTACTTTGTCTAGTCTGAATGGAACCTGGCGCTGTAGTAAGCTTTGGCCCGGTTCTCTCACAGAAAAGCAAAGCCCTCTTTCCTTTCCAGCCTTGATTTGATTTTTATCCTTTTCTTCTCTGTTCTCTGTTTTTGAAACTCAGCATGCATTCCTAATGGCTTCAGCTCTCCTAAAGGGGTGTTTTCTTTTTTCCTTCCTTCCAGTTGCCTTTTCCTTCCTTCCCTCATTTCTTCCTTTAGTCAGTCTTTACAAAAAAAGGACATTTTTAAAAAGGAAAAAAAGACATTTTGAAGTGTACGGGAAGGCAATGGGGTCTCCTGATAGCCAAAGCAGATGTGACCCCCCCCACCCCACCCCTATTGCAGCTGCTTGCAGTGGGTGCTGGGCTTCTGCTGTCCCACATGTCCTACCCTACACTTCCCGCTACCTTCAACTCAGTAATACCAATTCATCCTCATATCTGTATTGCTTTGACCCCAACACCCCCCAACACCTACTCCCTTCCAGTATCCATGAGCCATGACTCGACCCCCGTAGCGAAGGGGTGTACTACTCCTCTCTCAAAGCTGCATAGCTGATCTATAAGAACGTAGTTATTCCTCTCTTCTTGGACTAATTCTTTCTTTGCTTTGAAAGGACCAAGTCGTCCTGCTGTAGCAGTGTTTAATCATCTTCTCATGTCCGTTATTGCCCAGCCTGGTCCTGGGTGGAGGGATTTGTAGCTGTGGGGGGAGTCATTTGTCTCCCAGTGAGATTGTGTGGGTAAGTCCCCAAGATCCTGCTGGATTTAAAGTTCAGCGAGGTGGGAGAGAGGGGAAAAATGGCTGAAAGTCGTGTACATGGTAGAACACGCAGAAATAAACACATGACGATCCGAAATACAGACTCGCCCATCAGTGCTGCTGTGACACATGCTGATGTAGTCGAGAAAGCAGAAACAAAACAAGGAAAGGTTTTATCCCAGAATTGTATTTACCGTTAACATATTTCTTACATTGTATGTTGACTGGACTTTATAGCCACTTTAGACACACATTTGAAATCAAAGCAGAGTATTTGTACATGTCTTAAAAAACATTCAAAGGGGCTTTTTAATATGCTGTGTCTGTATTTTTATCAGTCTTTTTTTATGCTGCATTGGTGAGAGCATCTTTGCAATGATTAAAAACATACAGTAGGTTGATAGCTGTCCAGAAAGCATGTGTGCGTCCAGTTCACGGTCACGTCTGGAAGATGTGGACAGACTGTCAGAGAAACTCTTCAGAGGCTTTATTCAGGAAAGTTTTTTTTTTTTTTGCCTTTTTAATTTTTAATTAATTTTCTCTCCAAGGCACACTGTTCAGGGTGAAGGACACTGCCCCTGTGACTCTGTGTGTGTGTGTGTTTCCCTGGATGTGTTGGCCTTAGAGGAACCTTTGCAGTCGTGCAGTTAATTAAACCAGAGCATTGCACCGTGAGGGAGAGCAGAAAAAGGCCAGTGTTCAGGTGCATTCCAACGATGTGTGTTCAAGTCAGTGTTTTTGCCAAAGGTGTGTATGTTTGCTCACTTGCCTGTCCAGCCAGGTTTGCACGCACAAGACGTGGGTCAACTGGTATCTGCCAGCAACTGTGACTGTTTTAACCTGCTTGGAGCAAGCGATTGATTGTATTTGTCACCGCAGACATTCATCCTTAGAATCCAGCGTTTCTCTAAAACAAAGTGAAATAACTCAGAAAAGAACATTTTAAGTCTAAGTCCCTCATTATATGACATGCTAAGATGTAATTTTGCCATTTCAGTGATTGCCTGTGTGAGCTGTTCCTGCCATGCCAGCGTATATTACTGTTGGATTTGGTTTGAGAAATAATGTCAGAGGCGGCAATGCTGCAGTTCTCCTCATGGGGACTGGCATGGAGGAGCATGTGGTGTGTTTTTACAGCCCTCTCCCCGCCTTCCCCTCGGCTCACCCTGCCTCACCCCCATTAAACTCAATTTGTTCTAAGAAGCAAGGATCGCTAAGAGTCCTGAAACATGTGCTACATGGGCAGAGGAAGGCAGGGAAACTTGGTTTAAATGAGCCTTTAGTAGCGTAGTGGGGGAAAATGAAATGGCTGATGACTCAGAGGGAGCGGGAGACATTTGTAGCAAACATGAAAATGAACTACCAAAGTTACCATGAGTAGTAATTATTTAAATGTATGTTCTTGGTATATTTTGGCTAATATGCCACCAACTTACAGTACTTTTTACGACCTACTTGAAAGAGAGAGGAACAAACAGAAAGGAGACAGACAGTGAGAGGTGGAGAGACAGAGCTCTCCTCTCACATCAACAAAGTTTTTTTTTTTTTTTTTTTTGGCTTGGTTGTCTCCTTATTAGAAGTCTGGAAACTCAAAAAGCCCAAACACTCCCCAACAATCCACCAAGACTTCCAATAAAGGTTGAAATGTTATACAGCAGGATTACAGGGTGCAAATTTAATGAAGACTCTGAGTCTCAATGAAGAGACTTTGAGGAGGAGGTTTCTATCTAAACATGTGTTTTAAGTCGGCCCACATTTAGTAGGTTTCAATATACAGTAAACATGTGTTTCGGGTTGCGTTGCCTTAGTAGTTTTATCGCTGCTGTATTTCAGGTTTTAGAAATTAGCAGACATGCCTAATGATGTCTGTGGATTTTACAGCCCAGGGTTTTTGAATGAAGCATTAAATGACTAGCTGCAGATGTTAGGCAGGTTTTCAGATGTCTGCCGGCTGGAGGAAGAACATCTGCTGTGATTTGTACAAGTGATATCTAATAAAGCAGTAAGCTTTTAGAGCTTTTTTTCATCCTATTGTTGTCCAAACGTCAAGATGTTTATGCAATATTCATAATATCCAACAATAGCTACTGATGTTGGCTTGAAGTATTTGGTATGGGAGTAACCGACGTCACATTGAATCCTATGGATTAGAAATGGGATGTCAAGGCAGATGAGCGATTACTTTTGGCAGTATGGTTTATGTAAATAAGTACTGGCATATATTTGACATATATGTCTGTAATTTTCTATACTTACTCAAGACTGCCACACAATTTCATTTAGTAATTAATCTGTTAAATTAAAGGCCTAAATGTGAAATTTGCATTCTTGTTATTGTATTAGTGCATGATAAAAAATGTAGCATTTCTGTCTCCTGTGCTTGGAATTTAGTTGCATTATCTGTTCTCACATTATGTAGTGGAGCTTGATATCAGCCAAATTTAATCGATTATATACCCTGACAAAGATTTTAGTGACGGCCTGTATCAGATGATGTGACACGGTCCTGACATGAGAAGCTTTGCGACGATACAGATCTGTGATTGAAGATTCAGAAATGAGAGGACACAGAGCTCAAGTAAATAAGAGATGGATCACGACCTCAGACAGCCAGGGGTCAGTACGCTTCTCAATGCATTCTCTGTGGAGAGTGGCCTTACTCAAGACAATGTTGATCTCTGATTGCTGTTTTCAGGGTCAGAGGTTATCAGTCATCAGCAGCTAAGATGGATCAGTACCGTGCACCAGGCAAGGGTCAGGAGGTCATTTTGGAGGAAGTAAACTTTACAGGTCATCTGTTTGATGTCTCTGAAGGTGTTGAGGTATCACTGATACAGCTATCTATGTTCTGTCTATCTAATTATACCTTTTTTGTGGGTAAAGAAACATGGTTTCAAGTAAAATTAAAAGATCGCTTTTAATAGTCTAAACCAGTATTTCTGTCTCCCTTAACTGTGTACCAAGTTAATCACTACGATCAGGGAATGCAGCGTCATGCAAATGTACTGTATTTTTCACACTTGTTTGTATGGAAGAGTGTGAAATAATGCTCTTCGTGTCTGCTTGAATGAAAAAGTTTTGAGTCAGAGTCAGTTCATCATTATCTCAACTTACAGACTGGAAGTAAGGGTGAACAGCTGGCCCAAAATGTTCAAAACTATACATAGAAACAGTGTAAAAAGAAGTTTTATGAGGTGTTATGTACCAGAATGCCAGTGTGTTTGACCAGTGGCTGCCAAGAAGTACAGGATATAACTGTGGAGAAGCACGACTTGATTTTACATTGTTGTTGCTTGTATGTGTAATTCAGAACACTGGACCAGCTGGCTGGCTGACTCATTTCTCAATCTTTGTTTGTGTATTGGTTCAACAACAAGGCGCAACCTAAGTGGTGAGCTTTAGAGGTGCTGGTAGGTGTATTTTTGAACTCCAGGTTGGTATCGATCTCATCTATTTCATGCAAGGAACAGGAATTCCCAAATTAAAACCAAACTTTATCAACTTTTTATGACAACATGGGTGACCTATTCTCATTCACACATACTGTAAATTTAGCCCTCATATTTGTACTGCTTATGTTAAAAGCAGCACTTGATGGCAGTATTATTCCCAGAAGACTTAAAACGTTTTCACCCCTTGGGATGTGTCCTACAGTCTTAAATAGCCTGCAGGCCGAGCCCAGTACAGTAGAGCCACGCTGGGCTGTTATTTAAAAGTCTCCCAGAGAACTCCATCGCTCTGATCTCGAGCCAGAGCCCACTGATCCAGCCTCCAAACACCACCATGGCCTCAGTCTTCCTTCTGCTTCCAACCGAGGATGAAGGGATGACTGAAGGAGGGATGGAGGCAGAAAAAGACGGAGGCAGGCATTCTCTCTGGCCTTCTTTGGCATGCTTTTTTTTCCCAGCAGGCCATCTGTTTCCTGTCTGTAACATGACACCAGCGCCCAATTGGGTTCTGCTACTCTTGATGTGTGTGTGTGTGTGTGTGTACTTTTGTGGGGTTTATGATTAGCTGCTATGCTAATGCAGCTAGTCATTTACGTTGGTACAAACTGGCCCATGTGCTCTCATGTGATCTGAGTGTGATATAGCAGACCCCCCCCTCCCTTTTCCCCAAGTGTGTGGGAACCGCTGACTTGTGTATCACTGATTCATATCGAGTGTTCTCAGTGGCTGATGTGATGCGGTAATCCATTATTTTCTCTTTCAGCCATCTAGAATCACACACTTGTTTGTAAAGACCAGTGTGAAATAGTAATGCTCCGTAGAAGTCTAAAGAAGTCTGTGGACTGTTGATGCTCTCAGTTGTTTCATTAAGTATAGTAAGGATACTAGTGACTGTTTTGTCTGACCAGTGGTAGGTCTTGTGTTCCCTATGAGGGGGGAGGCAGTCTTTCAATCTTGGCTTTTCTCCACTAATAACAGTAATCGAGCTGGCTGGATGAGCCAGGATAATCCCCGCTCTCTTCTTTCACTTGCTCTGTGTGACAGTCAAGGAAGGAAAGTGAAAGTCTATTAAATGTTCAGCTTTAGTGTCAGTTCAGTGACTAAATGGGAAGTTGGCATCTTGGCAACAGACGGCTCATCCAACAGTTGAGGAAAATTTGGAGTATCCTGTCCATCAGTCAAAAGTGGTCTCAGTCTCTGTCTTTCACTTTTTCAGCCCCCTTTCTACCCCTGTCAGATGGGGATTTTCCACCTCTAGGCCCATACTGAAAAGCTGGACGTCCCCCTCTGCCAGCGTGTTTGTTTTTAATCGATGTGCATAATGACGTTCGCCAGCTAAAGCGAAGCCAGACCTCCAGCGAGGCAACTGTGGATCCAGGCCTCCGCAGGTCTGGTCATAGCCTTGGCCAAACCAGACAGATTCTGGGATGCTACTTTTAAACTATCCAACATTTCAGGAGCTCGCTGATGCAAGCAAACACTCATCAGGGCTCTGTTGTTGTCAGTGCCAGATTCACTGTAGGTCACAGTAGGCCGCTTGAACATGCGAAGGGGACAGGAATTCATTTTCCAGTGGATTGACTGGTGGCTTTTGAAATATCAGGAGGAAATAGCATTTTGTTCTTTTAAATGATTTGCATTTAGGTGAAGTTAGCTAAGTTTACTAACAGTGTAGTCATATATTATGGATAAATACATTTCACAATAATCCAACAAAACTGACAGGGCTGCATTAACTGCTCTTTCTTCTCCTTTTTCCAACATTTAACAGTAGCTTAACAACATTGATGAAAATTAGATGAAATGAGAATTCAGCCATCAAGAGAGAGAGAGACAGTAGACATGTCAGAACAAAGGTTGTGACAACTACGTGATTTCTTTCCTGATAAAAGTACAAAGGCTTTTTTTAAGGACCCACAGACTCCCTTTGGAAATGTTACAACCGCGGTCTATGTTTGATCACAACATTTCTACTCTGTCATTTGCCTAATGAAATGCCTGTCAATGTTAATATGACAGTTGCCCTATAAAGGTCAGTGCTGATGAATTCATGGGTGGTCCTCTACTTCTTAAGAATCCTTTTAGTGTAAACTTTGGCTCCTCACAGTGTTGGTTCGTCCTTGACCTTGCTAGAACCATTTCACAACATACTGCAACACTTTAGAAACAGAAGATTGGTTATATTGTGGTTATACATTAAACATTATAATTCACAAGCATAACTTGTAATAAAGAAGATATTAAGGAGGATATTAAAGGAATAGTTGAACATTTTAGGAAATACACTTATTCACTTTCTTGCTGTGGTTAAGATAAGAAGACTGATACCGCTCTCATGTTTGAATGATAAATGCGTAGCTGCAGGTTGGAGGCTGTTTACTTTAGCTGAGCATAAAGACTTCAATCAGGGGCCACCAGCTAGCATGGCTCTGTCCAAAGGTAACAAAAACCAGAGTGTTGCCTGGCCACTGTCCTCAGCCACTTTCATCAAGAAAGCAAATAAACTTATTTTGCCAAATCGTTTTATTTTTTAAACCTCATTTGTATCCCTCATGCCATGCTTGGTACAGCTATAACTTGGTATATGGATATGGTGTACTGACGCAAGGGATACAAATATTTCAGACTGTTTGGTTTAAAGCTGATTTGTCTACATCAACCTGAAGGAAAACCATCATTTGTCATTCCTCTCTCCTTCTCTTTCCATCCCTTCCACTCTTACTTCCTGTCTTCTCCTGTCTCGATCTAGAATGGTGTTCTGTGTAATGTGTGTATGTATGTGTGAGCTAAAGTGTCAAGTGTTGACCTCTGTGTCAGTGTATGTTTGTGTGAGCCTGCCTTATGTCGAATCTGCGCCGAACCCCCCGCAGAAATGCAGTGTGAAAAAAGACACAACCATTGCGGATCGGATTGCATTTTCTAACTCTATAAGCCACAGTTGGCCTTCTGTCAGAGGGCTCCTACAGCCGTTTGATACCAGCAAGATTTACAGCATAGCTGGAATGAAAATACTGCAGGCTGGGAGAGAAGAGAAGACAGATCCTCTCAGCTGTGACATGGGTTTGTTCCTGTTGGGTGTAGAGTTATTTGTTACTGCATCCAAAGTTGAAATGATAAAGATGTAGTAAACCTTGTCAGTTATTCTACACCTCTCTCCTGTAGCCCTGCTGCATTCTTGCTGTGATCCTTTTAACTCTCAATATCTATGAGGAGCAAATATGCATGTATTGCACACCTTCTTTTTCCCAATAATCAGGGTCATTTCAAAATGAAGAAACAATTTATATTTTGTAATCAATACCAAATTAATCAACAATAATATTGCTAACTATTTTAGTTCTTTCTCCTTTAAAGAGAAAGAGACACAACCGAACTTCAGTGTGTACGTTTTGCTTGTGTTGCTGCACAGTAACAGAGGTTAGTTTATGGAGAGTTTACAACCAGCAACTCATTTTGCTTTGAAGGACCAGGGTGATTTATATGATAGAGTAGCTTAATGAATGAAACAAGCTGCTTACTTTGTGCACCTTGTAGGACAAACCATGATTTTCCTCATTTGCCTGCCACACTGAACTACCTCCAGAAAACGTTTGTGCTACTTTCGCTTGCTTTAGGACATTTTCAAGCCTGTGTTGCTCAGTCTGGTTGTGTCGGTCCACTCTGTACAGTACGATTTGTTTGGGTAGACCTGAACATGGCAATAGTCATCGGGCGCGAGGCAAAACAACAGACCGAGACTCTTGAGAGGAAGTGGGTTCGTTTCGGACCACAAATTCTGGTGCGATTAATTTGCGGTGGGAACGTGATCCGACCTCGTTCTGACCCAACTGCAAGGCATACTCTGAAAGTTTGAGCTAACCATCTCCCATAGTGAGGTGCCCTTTGCATAGTGGGATGTGGTTTGAGAAAATCAACAGTTTCAGCAGCTGCAGCCAGACAGAGAATTAATCACAGTCTGACTTGGTCTAGCAAGGAAGTAGTTTGCCATCCTGATATGTACAACCAATGAGAGACCTGAATGCTCTTGTGTGGCTTTTAGCAATGCGTTTTGGTTCACGTTCATTTTCTTTCTGTCT
>JBAJHX010000031.1:8416758-8476352 GCA_037176925.1 Amniataba percoides | reverse complement strand
CAACCAATGAGAGACCTGAATGCTCTTGTGTGGCTTTTAGCAATGCGTTTTGGTTCACGTTCATTTTCTTTCTGTCTGAAAAGGAATCGAACCAAGGAGAAAACACTACTCATTAACTTTTCATTTTCATGTTGCCTGAGTGACTTGTTGTCCTGCCTTCAAAGGACACGGTTTGATGGTGCCAACAGGTGTGAAACCAGGAGTTAATCCTCATGGACGCTGCGTAAAAGCTATTTCAGAACTTGAGAGGTGGAACAATGGTGTTTTATGAGCGTTTATCTTCTGCTACAGCCCAGGCCGCGCACTTGAGTCGTGTGTCTTCCTGTTCTCGTACAGGAAACCTAATTGAGACTTGAGATGTCATGTTGTTACTCTGGTAGCTCAGTTTCATTGTCTAATTGCAGCCGATTACAGACTGCAGGATCCGTGATGGTCCCCAGGCACTTCAGCCGTGGCAGCAGGTGTTTGTTTTAAAAGTGGTGGTAAAAGTGTCTCTGGCAAGCCTCTGCGTCTATCACTGCTCTCTCTGTCTCTGCTCTTTAGCTCTCCACGCTTAACCCAGAGGACATGCATCTGCATCTGCTGTGGCTCAGGCTGTTTTAAGGCCACTGCTAAGTTGACAGGGTCCAGAGAAGAAGACAAGGCACAGACTGGATGTAACAGGAAACGTAGACGGCAGGACGAAGAGATAACCAGCTGTACCCAGAAAATCTTTAGAAATGCCAAAGCTTTGGGCCCTCAGGGGACACTCGAATTTCTCAAACTAGAGTTCTGTCATCATCAACGGACCCTGTGGGGGTACTGCTATTTATGCAGTGTGTGCATATTCGTATATTCGTGTGTATGTAAGAAGCGCAGTTCGTGACGTGTGTTCAGAGCTCCTGTGTGCCAAGAAACCAAGGCTGTAAGAGGAGAAAGGAAAGGATATGTTTCTGGAGGTTCTTGTCCTCTCTTTTCCTCTCTCATCACCCATTCTCTTCTCTCTTGATCACAAACAGCTGCTCAGGGTGGCCCTTGATAGGACCCGCCTGCTAATATCTATTCTCGGCGTTTGTTCTAATAATAGCTCGTAGTAGATTCGTGTTTAAAGTCTGCTCAGATGGGACACTTTCAGCGCAGCGCTGCATATCAAACCTCAGTGTTTTTTTGGTCCCAAATGAAATATGTCCGTAGTACTGACTGTATATATACTACTCAAATTAGATATTTAGTGACATTCATTCTCTTCTGCACTTCCCAAAGGAAGGTACCAAAAAAGTTTTGGTACTGAAAATCAGATATTTGGAGTGTTGGCACCTAGCTCAAGTTCAGAGCGGTGTTAGCAGACTAAACTAAATGTGGTGGGTAATATTCGTGTGTGACGTGTATTTGTGGCGATAAGGACGCTGACAGATGAGTTGGACTGACCCAGACCTCACTGTCATTATCTCTGTCCAAGCCTGACCGCGAATACGGCCCGCTGCCCTGTCAACACGTGCAGAAAAAAAAACATGCCTCCCTTTCTTATACACATCTGAGCACGCCATCTCCCACATAACGCTTATATTTTCATCAGTTCTTTCTCTGAGGAAGAGGTAAAGTATAAGTTAGACTGACTACTGGTTGTGATTCACTCTCGTTTAGGGCTCGTATAATTACCTGACAATGACAGAGCGCAGAAGCACCTATGATAGACAAGTACTGTATAAGGCAGGTGGTAGTGCTTTTACCAAAATGATGAAGAGCGAGCAATGGAGTGTGATGGCCTGCATATAATGACACACAGATGCTAAAGCACACTCTGCTGTGTTATTTTGTCATGGGTATATCCTCCATCATTTAGAACAATGGCTTGTAATCTAATCTAGTTATTCCTGTTGTTTACTGAAAAACCAAAGTGTTATGGAGAGGGCCCTAAACACTGCATGTGACTGAGGCCATACTCTTATATCTTGACTATGCTTACTCTCTGTGGTAGCTCTTATTGAATGAATCACGATCGTTTTTTATTTTGAAAATGTGGCATTTTAATGTACAGTGTGGTGCACTCAGTGACCTTTCTTTACTTCCTGTAGCTGACTGACTGATTTGAGGAGGGAATAAAGAACAATTCCTTGTAGCTGTCATAGAATTTCATATTAGTAGTAAAAGGACAATCAGAACAGTCACATGGACAAAATATTATAATGCAATGACCATACCTTGGTTGATCTCTTTGTTTTTGTCCCCTTATCTTTGGGCTCTCAATAAACTTCTTTGACAGAGTGAGCTTCATCAAAGAGGCCCATTCAGAGAGTTAACAGCTGACCTCAATGAACCTCACAAGGTGTCTCTGTTGTCGGATGGAGTGAAGCAAAACTCTAAAGTCCACTTCTTCTAAAGGGCTTAGACGATCTGAGTTATTCACATTCACATTTTATGGTGAGAATAGAAGCAAAGGGTTTTAATCCAAAGTAATACAAGTAAAACCAGGGCCAGAACCACAGATACTTTCTCACTAACTATTCTATTATCACTAAGCTGCTAATGTACATGATGTAGGTGAGAGCAATGTGTTAAACCTGAGGTGAACGATAATAGGCTACCTTTGAATAGATATTTATTACCACAAAATGACTTGCAATATCCACATGTTAAAAAGAAAACAGTAAATGGAACTGTGTGCATTATCTGAATGAGGTTATCGCTGCGTGAATGCACAAAACAGCATCGATGGAAGCTCATTGTGGACGGCCACATTGTTTTGATATTAGTTTCATTGAGGCTGGTATTGTTACTCAAAACAAGACTTTAAGTTTCAATCCACCCACCCCTATGGGAAAGTACATGCCATCAAGGCGTGTTCTTTGAGTCCTGATGACACATCTTCTCATGCTTTAGAGAGACAGTCAGCAGGAAAATGTAATGAGGGCAACACTTCACACACCAGAGATTATAATGAACCTTTCCACAATCTTGTCACTTTAGTTATCTACCAGTCACCAGTGATCAACAGTTAAATACATCACAAGCCTTTAGATGTATTCAACCATGCAAGAGGTTGAGAGAGAAAGAAAGAATGTCGACAGCTAACTTTCATCTCAGCTGTCTAACTAACTGTCGCACATTGACAAAGATGACTGCACAGAAAAGGTAAATAGAGACCCATTGGTATGCTGAAAGAGCTACACTAAGCGAATCATAGTTTATCTCTCAACCATTCCTCAGCTCCCAGTAGACCTCAATGCTGCCAAGTGTTGATTTTATTAACTGCCTCGTACGACCAGTTGCTGCCTCCTGCTAAAGATAGCGCCATTGTTAAGATCAGCAGGGACATATGTTGGAACATGCTCGGTGAACGCCGCTTTTATTTCTGTCCTGATTGTTTCGAGACGAGTCGTGCCGCTATCTGCTCCCCTGTCCACGTCAGTGACAACAAATGACAACCTCTGTCTTTGCTGCTTTCACAAGTCGTTTGACGACCTCAGCAGCTCCCCGGCCCAATCAAAACTCAGCATCCCATTACCTCATAAGTCTGATATGAAGAAGTGAGTTTAGGCGGGCGGCGTGGTCTGATGATTCAGCGTCAGTCTCATCCTTGTTGACCCAGCGGAACATCAGATAATGATGAGGCTGTGCTGACTGCGGCAGTGTACGCGCCTATCCCACGTTCAGCCGACAGAGACGTGGAAACACAAACAATCGAGCTATCTGAGGGCAGCGTTCAGTCTGGCAGGGTCAGAGGTCATGTTTAGCTATGGACAGTATTCTATCAAAATTTTCATCATAGAAAGGACTGAGATATACAGTGAAATTTGAAATTTGAGTCCAGATTACAGCTAGAATCAGAAAAATATAAACTGACAAAATCAGCTATAGAAGTCTACAGTTTGACTTACTGATGATGTAAAAGTACATCTGGGTGAGAATAGATGTGTGTTTGTTTTAATATGATTATTATAGTCAGCACCTCTTCTTTGTGCATATTTCAAACTGAGGCAGAAGTAGGGGGTATCATCAATTTTGAAGACCGCGGCAAGATTCTGTGGACAGTCTGTGTGTGAGGTCAAGCTCCACAACTGAGTGATTTTCTCACCGATTGTTATGATCCCACTCTGTCAACGGAGCATCTATTCCTGTCTCCGCATCTATGTTAATGACGCCAACTGTGTGTGAGTGTGTATGCACACGTGCGGCGTATGAAGAGTGTTTAAATAGCCAAAACAGCTGGGATTTTGGACTGTAACTGATGGTTGTGGTGAAGTGAGAGTGATTACACTCAGAGCCCATGCTGTGGCATCTCTGCGTGCGCGCATACATTTGCATTTGTGGGTGTCTCACAGCAGAGGGATGTGTGTTATCCATTAAAGTAAATGGGGGAAAAATTCTCTGCTTTGCAGCTGAATGTAGGGCAGGGGGCTCAGCAAGGCAGGATGGGGGGTTGAGCTGTTCCACTCTCTCCATCCTGGAATGCGCTTCCCAACCCTCACTACGCTGAGTTTGGATGCTTTTAGACTGCGTCACCATCCAACTATGTCTTGCTTTGTTAAAGCATCATACAGAAGACTATACCTGTGTTATATTAAAGCATACTTTATGACCGCAAGTCTATGTAGCACACAGATATTGTTGCTAGAAGCTCCTGCCAACTGAGGTTTTTTTTTTTTTGTCTATCCAATCCACGCTGGCTGGATAACTTGAGACCACTGATTTGATTAAGCATCCGCATATCTGAGCCAAAAGACAAAGCTGAACTTTTCCTAGATCTCTGGGATTTTAGGCTTGGTTCTCGTCGCTTTTTGTAAAGGTTTTCCGAGTTGCGCCTTGTTCCTATTCATACAGTTACAAACAACCACAGTAGTCAGCTTCCTATCAAAGCAAGTTTTCCACCAGTGGCCTTAGATTAGCTCCAGAAGTGCTTTTGGGATGGATTAAGTGCCTTCTTAAAGGACACATTGATGGAAGTTTGCCTTTTGGTAACATTCCCAACTCATAGTCACTGTCTCTCTGTAGAGACAACCAACAGTGCTGATTGTGTATAGTTTTCACCTCCTGATCTTGCCCTTAAATCTTCATTAAGTTTGTCTAAATGTATGAACCACATATGTTAAAATATCGTCCATATGTTCTGTATCATTTCCATCATTGAAGCATTAAGATGTTCACACCAGCAAATCCAGGATGTCTTGTTTTCATGGCTGCACTGTTACATGAAAAAGAAAATATATTGTGCTCCTTTTCGTAAAGTGGATGTAAATCAGTGGCTGTCATGAAGGTGGGATTGAGATTTAAAACTTATATCGCGCTTTGGGAAATTGTCGACAGTCATGTAAATCAGATGTAGCTCATAGTTAATGGCCTTAAACGCTCAAAACCACCGGCCTGCTCCGTTAAGGCTCCTTTAAGGTTACCACGGTCCTAGTGTATGTTGTAACTCTCCAGCAGACGCGCATACACTCAGAACAAAACCTACTAAAGTCATACAGGAGGTTAGATTGCCCACGCTCACATAAAAACGGAGCAGAACCAGGAAAGGCCCTCAGCTCAGACCACCAGTCCCTTGGTGGAGTTCACATTACCCGAGCTAAAACCTGGTCCACCTTGTATACACAAGACAAGAATGAGTGTGTTAATCATGCCGATGACACACATGCTCTCAGTCTGGCAAGCGCACACACACATGTTCAGATATGAAGACATGTATGCAGCCATTCGTTTTCACAGTGTGAGGTCAGGGAGGTGCGTTCATTTGGGGGAAGATAAACATGGCGGTAATGCCTCAGCTTGGCTCAGGTCAGGGAGGTTTGTATCTCTCTAAGCCTCTCACATCTCTCCCACCTCTTGCATGTAAGGGCGTCAAAAGTGCACCAAATTTCCCCCTAACCCTAACACACACACACACACACTCACTCTTGAGTCCAATCAGCTGCTGTCAGCTGGATGCTGTTAGAGCGTCACACTGGAGGTTATAGGAGGTGAAAAAAGGAGAACGGAGGGAGAGGAGGAATGCAGTCTCAACACCTTCAGCTCCTGCCCTATTCACCTTGCTTGTTGTTCTGCAGGAATGCCATTAGCTAAATGAAAAATTGTGTGTTGTGTGTGAGTGTGTGTGTGTGTGTGCGTGAGGGTGGATTGACCTGTTGAATGTGAGTGGGCAGATGTCTGCATGCCTGTCTGTGTGGAGTCTGAGCGGGAAGCAGGAGAAAGAGCATTTAGTGAGTCTAAGTGTGTCTATAAACATTGATTTGAGTTGTTTTTTGTTTTTTTTCTGGTTGCTGCCTGTGTGTATGTGTGTGCGTTTGCATCAAGTGGGTCTTAGCAAGCACTTTAATGTTGTAGATTAAGTAGGCAATGGCTGAGTGCTGATTGAAACCAGACGCTTATGCTCAGACATCTACACACATGCGCACTTTGTTTCAATACAACCTTTTTTTTTGCCTAAATGCTACACAGTATATTCCTTTAAAGACTCCCTGACTGTGCAGTACACAGTTTCTCAAACACTCCTGTTTTATGAATATACATTTCATCTTCTCAAACATACTTGGGTCAAGTTGCACATAATTCCAGGCTTTTGCTTCACCCAGGATACAGTTTAATTTAGATGAGGGCCACCACATTAAGACAACTTGGAGTGCATCACAGAAAATGTACTTAGTGTAGATTAAGCTGTCTTTTTTAGGGCCCAAATCTCAGCGAGCTAAAGCAGACCTAGCATTATGAAATATCCTCTAACAATCTCGAAAATATTTAGTCTCCAGCAGCCCTACACGTATACTCATAAAGGTTAAAGTATGTTCTACTTATTGGCCCAGGACTGATCTCATCTCAGATTTAGCATGGTTTAATATTTCATGATATCCCCTGTGGCTTACAGGGCTTTGTCCCAACTGTGTTCTGCATCGGTCAGCACATAAACAGACACATGCAGACATGCACACACACACACACTCTGGCCTGCAGAGCCCAGTGAAAACAAAGCCGGCCTCTGCCAGTGTAAACACGGGCCATTGTTATGGGCACTCTTTCCCGCCTCTATCTTCGCTCCCCGTGGCTGTCCAGGGCTCCGAGAGGTACAGCGCTGGATCAGGTCCCATTTTAGGGGAGTTATAATAAGAATTGCGAGCAGTCATTTGCCATGCGTTTATGTGACCATGCCATTATAATGCAGGCTGTAGAGTGTGATTTATGCCCTCGGTTTCTCTCCCTCACACTCCTCTTTCTCTCTTTTACTGGTACAGACTTTAATGCTTGGCTCCGTATGTGTGGTTTGTGGCCTTCAAGAGGTTTTAGCTTTTCTGACAATTATTTTTAGGCAAGCAGCAGTCAATTTACTATATAGTCCTGGCGTTTGCTAACAAAGTGAGCCTGTGGAATAACAAAACATAATGAATGGCTATTTGGAAGGACAGATATTCTGATGTTACACAAGTGTTGGAGTGTGTGTGTGTGTGTGTATGTGCACACCAGGTAACACCAATATATGTGTTTTGTGTATGCACAGACATCTGGTTTGGCTGTGAGTGTGCACGCGCAGGTGTACTTCAAGCAGATGTCTCTTAATTGTGCAAAAATGTGTGTGTGTGAGAGAGAGTGTGTGTGTGTCACATCGCGGCGTCTCTCAGCTGTGACCCTGGGCCACATGTGCAGCCAATTAGGACCAATCAGAAGGCTGTAATCAGGGCGTGGCGTGGGGACGGTGGCAGCGTGGCAGTGTGGGAGTTTTAAGACCCATGATTAGTGTGTCAGACTGATGAGGAAGGACAGGGGGAGCTGACGGCCAAATTCTTCATTCCTTCGCCTTTTACACCTCCACATGTGGGGAGCTCTGTTTATTTAGTTTGTGCCCACGAAACATGGCTAAAATGGGGTCTCCCATTCTTGTTTTTTTAACCTATTTAGGCGACAGATTAGTGCGGTTTGCCACATGAGATGGTGCAATTACAGAAAGGCATTTACATGGAAGAGTATATTACTATAACAGGCAACTTACCTGACACCTTACGAATTCTCCTAACGCACTGAGGCATAACCAATCTAAGCAGACTTAGAGAAAACCCAGAAATCATTTACTGCTTTTATTAGTCTGGCATCAAAGTCCAGCCCTTTTTGCCCCATGGCAAGAAGAAAAGCGAAGGCTGGAACCAGCTTCAGCGGAGCTCTTTGAAGCCTGTCAGTCTCAGCGGGCCAGCCTCGTTGATTGGCTCTCAGATTTTCTACAGTAAGATAGCATCAGAACCTTCTCCTCTCACATGTGCATTGCTCTGCACAGCTTACAAAAGGTAATATGGTGTGTATGTTTGAATTTGAAAAGCTCTACCTTTGTGAAGTTAATCACTGTTCTCACTGGCTGTACGACAGTGACAGAAACTTTTACTAAGCTATGAACTCTGTTTTAAAGAACAGCTCAGTCAACTTTGAACCCAGTTAAGCCATCAGAGCGTGCAGAGGCGCAGTAGTTGCACAATATAGACACAGCTGCACTTGTTACGTGTGAGTGAAGGACTCAGCTCTCTTTCATGCCAGAGAAAAATCAAACAGTGCTTCTATAATTTACTTAGGTGCTCTTGTCAAATGCCATAATCTCCATATCAGTATTTATTTTGTTTTGCCATTCTGTTGACATTAGAGTCTTGATAGTTTTTATGGCTTGACAGGTAGAATATTTACAGTGGAAATATCTATATAAGCAGTGGCAGTGCTGTTAAATAAATTTCCTGACCTTGCATTTGCCTAGTCTCATAGTTGTAGAGTATCCAACTATTAACATTAGACTCTCAGTACAGCAGAAGAAGAAAAAAAAACTCCTTCTTTTGCTGCCATCTATTTACTATCAAAAGATCACCTAATTGATTGTGCAAGTAGTAGCGAAGCTTAGTGTGACACTGTTGTAAGACACTATGTAGTATGACTATATAGTATATTGTAAGCTGACTTATAACAACTCACACAGCTGCATCAGTCTCAGCAGTGGTAGGCTATCCACAGAGCTGCAGGTGTACCACCTAACATCTTCTATAGTCCCCACCTTTACATTTATACTGCTCTACTGGCTCTCCACTATATGTTATACAATAATCTCAAGCACTACCCAGGAAATGGCAGTGGTTGAATGTTCCTGCTCAGTCTTTTTATCATTGCTTACAATTGGAAAAATCTCGTAATGTGTCCAGGGCATGAATAGTATCCAGTGGAGGGGAGCTTTGTGAAGGCTGCTCTGCTCTTTCCTGCACTTTGATTGACTCTTGGACCACTGCCAGAATCTGTCTGGAAATTTGATCTGTCTGTTCATCCATCAGTCTTTAAACAAACGGTCCATTTTTTTTTACCCTAAATCACATGTCACAATTTCTCTATTAGTGCTCCCGGTGTCAGCAAAACCAGGCAGCTGATAATCGTCATTGTCTGTTTGTTTGTGTCCGGAGCTATGAAAATGCAAGATGGCAGACACACAGAGAGCTGGACAGACATCGTCCACTGAGCTGTAAATCACCGCTGATCTGACAGGGCAGACAAACACGGTGACCGGAGCGTGGCCCGGCCTCCAAAACCACATGTGAGCGGGCAGGAATGTATGGCCCACTGCATTGTGGGTTTGTGTGTGGGGGAGAAAGAGTGCCGACTCCCTGACTCACAGGACACTGTGAGGTTTGGGGGATGTGAGGGGGTGAGGGTGAGGAGGAGGAGGAGGGCTGCATAACTTTCGGGAATCAGAGTGCAAGGTCAGTAGGAGTGTGTGAATCACATCCATCGTGCTGTTTACAACTGTCTCGTTCACAGCTCCTCACCGCCTCGTCACAATGTGCTCTGAATATGCTCAAGAATTTTCACTCTCATGTGATTGATACAACTCGATCAACAGGAACTCCTACAAAATGTAGACTGCTGTGATAAATTAAAATGTAATCATCATCAGTGAGAGACTTCATGGTCATATGGAGAGAGGAATAAGAGGTTACATGCATCACATATAAACAGTTTTTGACACAATACACTGAAAAATGTTTGCAGTCCACTCTCTTACATGTGAATATCTTCTGTTTCTTATAGTCGTCCGTAAAATAATCAGAATATTTTTAGCTTTGGACTGGTGGCCTGATAAAAACAAGCAATTTTAATCTACTTGGTCTCTTTGTGAAATTGTGATGGAATTTTGCCCTTTTATGTGATAGTTTATACACCAAACAATTAATTAACCCAAGGAATAAATGTCAAATGAAATGATGATGAAAAAGACTGTTAGTGGCAGCCCCAGTCCAGAATATAGCCCCACAAATACACTATATACTCTTATGAAATATTTGAGTGGGTTATAAAACCTAGCAACAACATTTTAGCAAATATTCATTTTACACATAAACTCATTTTTGGCAAGAAACCCTGCAATTTAGATATTCATGAGTTGTAACAAATAACACTGAGTTATTTCAACAATTCTATACTAAGAGTGAATCACTTGACTGCTTTTATCTTGAATGTATATGTTCAATTTGGAGTCTGGAATTTAAAAACTACAAATGAAAATAAATCAATATCAGCAGATAATAAACTGTATATAGTACTGAAATAGAAATAAGTGCTATGCATCTCCTTTTTCATGTAGACATCATCTAATCATGTATGTTTCTTTGAATCCCTCATCCCCAATCCCCTCTCCTGTTCTCCACCTATCCTCCTCTTTGAAGTCCCAAAGAAGTTACTCCAGGAGCAAGGACCCAGACCGCCTGTGTACTCCCCTCCACCCAGCGTCCATGACCCCAACATAGTGGGAGACGGCCCTCCGGAGGGGAGCTCAGTCAAAAGCCCCGACACTGTTCCAGGTGAGCCAAACGACGGACACATGAGCTTTTTCACTCCTGCACACGGACCGACACACACTCACAGCCTCCCACGGAGAGCAGTTAACACTAAACAGCCCCGGTGCCTCGCAGGCATCAAGAGAAACGGTAATTCAGGTCTCAAGTCAGGGCAGATATGTATGTATATTTAAAGTCACACGGGCTCAACTGTTTCCATATGTATCCTACCAGAGCCATCGGTTTGGACCGTATATGATCATCGGTCTTAAAAATACACTGCTTTCCAATGATTGCACTTACATGTGACCACAGTCTAAATCAGCCTGTTATATGGTCAAACCCACACAGAGAGGAAGAGAGAGAGAAGAGTGAGAACAATGAAATGAGAGAGTGAAAATAAAAAAGGAGACGCCAGCAAGGAAGGAAACTTAAACAAAGCTTTATTCATGAGCAATGGTGGCCTGCGTCCAGCACACCAAGTACTCTGCTCAGCTACCAGCACTCTGCTAATAAGGAGGACAGATGAATGAATGAGAAGTTAAGAGAGGGAGCGCACAGGAGATGTGTGCTGTAACGCTGACAGCACCTGACGCATGAATGGCTGCACTTCCTTGCAAACACTACACGTACAGTAACTCATCTAGAAAAACCTGTTCTCATCTCAGATGTACCAACAGGGGATGAAACTTGTGAAGAAGGGACATGAGGGCGGAACAAAAACCATTTTACTGTAAATACATTGCAGGTATCTGGATTTTCTCATTAAACAGATCACTGTTTTCACCACATGCTGTATTTCTTAAAGGGATAGTTTGACATTTTGGGACGTATGGAAATTTGGTTTCTCGAAAATTGATATCACTATCAAATTTATGCAGTAAATATGAAGCCACAGTTTCTAGATATCTTGGCTCTTTTGGAGGGACAAAATCTGGTTTGTGTGAGGAACTATTTCTTAGCCAAGTGCAGTGACTTCCTGGAGAGTTTTAGTCTCTGGAAAACCACAACTTGTCATTTTTACACTACAGCTTTTGTACAGATTCAAGTGAGGATATAACATAATTGTTGGTGAGCTTTAGAGGCATTTTTAAGTAGATTTTGGTGCTCTTCTACAGAGTCAAGCTATTTCCTTCTGCCTTCTTTGCACATTACATGTTGTCTATTACTCTGTTCACACAACTTACATTTCTCAATGTATGGACAGTTCAGTAGAGTTACGTGATGCTTTCTTTGAATGAATTATTCAAATCTAAGATGCCGTGTCATCCCATGCCTTTTATTGAAGCAGCATCCAATCATATGGACACTTTCAGGTTGAATCTCTGAAAATGTTGGAATCATATCTAGAATTTAAAATAAAAAATTGTCTCTCTGCACACCACTTGGCAGGACAAGACTGTTATGTCGAAATACCGAAACTTCCCTTTAGGAAGGGTAAAGTGGTTAAAGTAAACCACAAGATTGTGACTTTTTATTGTCTCCATCTTTGGGCCTAACTGTTCGTTCCCAGAGACCATTGGGTGACTAAGGGGTTGTCTTTTTCCTGGACTTTTCTGTCAGTGAAGTCTTATTTTTTTGCTTTCATCCCTGATGCCACTTATACCCTAAACTACTCAGATCATCTCATATCTATTCTTAACACACCTCTGTTGCTACCTCTGCATTCCCATTGTTATGCATTCGGTGTTTTCCAGCACCATGCATGTTTTTCTACTGAGGATTTATCTGCCTATTTTTGTGTGTTTAGAAAAAGAGATTGTGGTCTGCTGGTTGAATGTTAGCTGATGTGTGCGCCGCAGCAGTGGGTCCAGGTGGAAACATTTACCTCCTCAGTGAGCAATTCCAGTCTAAACTGCATTTATCAGATAAAGAGAACCTGACACACCTTAAGAGACTCTACAATTAGAGGTCACTGGTGTGTGTGACAGTTCAACAGAGCGTGCTCACCTACACCGCCAAAGAATAACGCACATAAATATGACTATGCAAACATGCACAAAGGGTTAAGGCTTAGGGCACTGAACTGAATGCTTCTGTTTGTTTTGGCAGTCCTTTTTTTATTTTCATCCTTTATTCATGGAACTGAAGTTACAGTAGTTACACTGTCCCCTAAACACTTCTTTGGGTCTCCTCGAGGCGACTGTGCTCAGAAAATTAGCATAAACCTAAGTAATTAAATCACTCTGTGCTCCTCTGTTCTCTCATCTACACTCCTCTACTCTTGCATACACAGTTCAAACCAGCACGTAAACACCGAAAAGGAGTCGCACTGTGATGAGAATCCAGAGGAGGAAACCGTTGTTCCCGTCTATAAATAGATAGTTTTCTGAGATTTCGGGGGGGGAGCTTTTGAAACATCGCCAAAGTGCAAACTTTTCCCATGTGGCTCTCTTGTTTCTTAATGACCTGAGTCAGAGTGAGTTTGACAAAAGCGGATGTTGTGTTATCTTCTGAATCGCACAACTCCTTGTGAACATGTGTGTGTCTTTATGTGTCACGCATCTTTTTACAGAAGCGTAGCTCCTAAAAAATCAAAAACCGCTGAGCGACTGCAGATGACTCAGCAGTCTGAACGCTGTAGTCACAATACCTCAGAGACAACACACTCTTACTTTACTGTAAATGACCCAAACAGTGGTGTCATAAGCTGACCGTACATGTGGTAATGTGCACACTCCTTGTGTGTCACTGGATGTGGGCCCACAGATGGCGTCCATGCTCTGTCTGCAGATGAAACATCTGTGTCTAAATAAAGAATTCAAATGCTCAATGAGCCACTCACTCTTCTGTTAGAATACACTTGCTTAACTCAAGCCTTCTGCGCTTTCATCTCTTACAGATAGGAAGAAGATCAGGGAGACAAACCCCAACGAGGAGAAGTTTTCAGAAGCTGGAGGAGGGGGAGGAGGAGGAGAGAGAGTGCGGCCCCCAGACATGAATCCCATCATCAACTCCACCTCTCGCTCCAACATGGCCCTCATCAGCAACGCGCTGGCAGCCTACAATTACATATCAGGTAAGGCAACATTCACAAAATCTTGTAAAACATCACATCACACCAGCGGCGATCCAGCATCGATTTTCATTATAAATGTAGAATAGATCTCGATTACAATATTCGAGGTCTGTATCATTTCGAGGTAACTTTTCACATAAGGGTTTCTGTGACATTGGGATTTCGGTGCGTGGTCTCATGTGTGCTACACGTGTGTGGCGCCCTATCTTTAACACAATATCCCCCATTTCCTTTTTCCTGGGACTGGAAGGTGGGTAAATGTGGGCCAAAGGAATGTAGATGCTGGGCAGAGATAAGGCCACACACACACACTTTACACACACTGTCAGTCACCTGCTTCAGCCAGCTGCCAGAGCAATAGTTTGTGTGTTTGGATACTTCCTGTTCTATTTCCTTCCACCCCTTAAACAGTATATATAGTGAAATGCATAGGTTGACAAACATACACTGTAATGTGTGATGGAAGCTAATCCTATGTAAGGTCAGCTAACTCAGCTCTGACCTTGTTAAAAATGTTTTCTCACATTTGTAAGCTGTAGTGAAATTTATGATCTGAATTTATTGAATAAGAGAATGCATTTTTATTGCGGAATGTTACACCAACCTTAATAATGTATGACCCAAATGAAAAAATGAGACTGGATCCGTTTCAAAACATGTGTTACTAATATTTGCAGTTTATTCCATTTTTTTTTAATTCCACAATTGTTTGAAGGTTTAGTGGCGTGAAAACCTCAGCGCCAATCAACAGAAAGGTGCTGAGCTGAGTCACGGTGCGTGGCAGGATAACAGGCAGGGAGGGTGCTGCTGTTGAATTGAATGTGAGCACCCAGTGACAGCCACAGGCAGTAGGATCACAACAACAGGCTTAGATGGATGGAGAATGCGTCACTTTGGTTGTGTCAATAGCAAAAGAAAAATCCTATTTAGAGTAAGAGCAGCTTGTCCACCTGGAGCTCGAAGTGACGCATCAACCAAAGTCAGCAGCATGTAAAAATACATTTCTAAGGACGAGGGGAAGGGGGAGTACCGCACATGGCATTGTTTAGAAAAGTTTGAGAGACATTTTAGCCAAACCAGGGGACCAGGCTGGGGAAGTTGGTAATATGAGCTGTAAGTCTGCAGCCAATGTTCATTACGGAGCGCGGGGCATCAAGTGAAACATTTTCTGAAAGAGCAGACTGAACAGGAAAATAAGGGAGACCCAACAATGATCAGAGAGATCCAATTGAAAGTTTTGTATTTGTGTTTTATGTAAGAAATAAACTAAATATGTTCTTGTCCTCTGTCTCTCTCCATCGTAACAGACCACCCAGAGAGGGCAGCCCTCTTCTTCGTCTGCGGTGTGTGCTTGGGCCTCTTCCTCACACTCTTCGCCCTGGTGGTCCAAATCTCCTGTCGCACTGACTGCCAGCCCCGACAGCGGCCTCCCGCCAAGAAACGAGCGCGCCCCGCCGCCTCGTCGTCCGACTCCAGTGACTCGGATTCAGACTGGGACACAACCTCAGATCTTTCGGCGCGGCGGCACCGCCGGTTCGAGCGCACGCTCAACATGAACGTGTTCACGTCGGCAGAAGAGCTGGAAAGGGCGCAGAGGCTTGAGGAGAGGGAGCGGATCATCCGGGAGATCTGGATGAACGGCCAACCTGACATCCCCGGGACTCGGAGCCTCAATCGGTATTACTGAGGACTGATGAGGGGCTGCTTTTAGTAGAAAGATTACTTGACTTAAAATTTAGGATGCACTTGGGTTGGAAAAGGGCAAGAGACTTGGCCCTTATGAAGCTTTATAAGCAAGCATGTAAAAGCAACTCACACTGATGCGAACAGTGGAAGGTACCGCAGACTCGGGTAAGGAAGTCCTCCCTCTTTGCTGGTTTGCATATTCCTCTGGGTATCATAAGCTATGCCACATTCAGTGGGGGAATAAGCTTCCACTCTGCATGGTAAGCCCACCTCTTAGCCTCCTCTCTCTGCCGGAAGTGAGGGGTGAAAGGCTACACTGCCTTGCCCGTGACCTCAGCAGGCCTTTTTGAAGTGGGGATTTATGGGTTAGCTGCCTTAGACACACATGGACCTGTAGAGACTACATGGTGACTGAAGGACCGAGGCCTCAGGTGGGTCGGTTTTACACAGAACTTGAGGCAGCTGCAAAAGACTGTGACACTCGGAGCTTTATGCTCAGCACCCTCCAGTATTCAAGTGTGGACTTTACAGGGGGCCGGCATAAAGCAGACAAAAGTGTACTTACTGGACAGTGGGGACAATGTAAGACAATCTTTCCACAATGAATAACCATGCTGCCTTTTGAACTTTATGAAACCAAAAGATATTTTTGTGGGCGGGGAATTCATCTCAACCCTTATGAAATCTATTTTATAATATTTAATAGTTTATTGATGTTGTGTATTTTTGTTCTCAAGTATGGTTTATTATGAGATATTTTTATACTTGGCGAAGGTTGTCTGGCACCTCAGGGATGCAATCCTAGTGTTTCTGTGTTTGGTTGATGTATTTGCTTCCTAAGAAGGGGATCAGCCCATTTAAACAGCTAATGTCAGCATTTAAAGAAAAAAAGAATTAGAAATATCATATGAAGAGCCTCAAAGAGGTGTAGTGATTTAACCTTATTTTTGATACAGTATGTTAAATTCACAGTGCAGTGCCTTTTCTAGCTATTAAGTCCCTGTTGTCAGAGCACAGCTGGTGTAAAAATCTAAAACTGGTCAACTGATTTATTAACTGGATATCCCAAATTCATTTTATCATATTATGTATTCCCTTTCCCATTACTCTTGCTTTAAGTGGAGCATGTGTAAAATCTGAACGTCTGTCACATGTTGCACTTGCCTTATCCACAGATGTAAATGTACCTAACCAGAATATGCCAATTTTGTATCAGTGATTTATGAACTGTGCAAATTTCAGGTGTCAAAAGTGGCCTTTATATGAAAGATCAAAGATGCCAGTGCTAAACCAGATTGTGATAATCGCTGCTCATCGCCATCTGGAGAAGGAACCAGCACTGAAAGAAGGTGATCGTGCAAACTGCGTCTCTTACATCACGTTGCCAGTTTAATCAAATAAGCTATCGTCAATCCAGTTCTGTTTGCGCTGCCCTGGATTCAAGCGTAGAAATAATAAGTCTAGTTTTCAGAAAAAAAAAAAGGAAAAAAAAGCTTGGTATTTTCCTGACTGGGAGTTTAATTGAGAGCACACAGGACATATTAGGGTCATCCACATGAAGACTGCCACTCTATATAGTTTTTTTATAAGGACAGTTTTAAATGTGTTTCAGTTTGAATGGGATTACAATGTGCCAATAGCTGGTAAAGTGAGACCAAAATATGACTCCTGTGCTTGGAATAAACTGTGTTCAAAAATAACACCTCTGGTTTGTGTACTTCTGCACATTTTATCCTGATATTACACTTTGCATTTTAAACGTCACGTTTATGGTCCAGTTTTTCTGCGCAGCTCTAATCTCATTACAATCTAACGCTACAAACGTTGATAATGACGTCACCAGGAACAGCGGGCCTTTGAGAAGTCTTCTCGGTGGGATTTAAGGGTGTTGGTCGCCCCCTGGTGGCGAAGACGCCGCACAGCACACGGGGTGCGAAAAAACTCAACAAATTATATTAAAGTTAGTTATTGTTCTGACTAAAGATTATTTTCTATTATTCTATTATTTTTCTTTCTTGAATTTACTGTAGCGCGTAAGTTACTCGACAAAGAACTTTACCAGATGAAAATGTGATATCAGAGGATTTGCAATATTTTTATTATTTCTTTTTAATGATTTTTTTTATCAAAATGAGCAACATTTTACGACAAAAGTTTTTATTTTGATTGTCGTTTAATTGAAGAATTTTTTTTTTTTTAGCCTAATGAATTAGTTGCTGTCGTGCCGTTTCCATGGATACCATAAACTTAGCCGGACCGAGCAGCGGTGGAGCTTTAAGCATTCAAAAAACCCAGGAAAAGACACGAATTACTCAAATAAAACTGCGTTAACATCTTGTAGAGGTAAAGAGGACGAAAAACATACATGAAGAGCAGCAATGTCCTGGAACTGGAACAGCCACGGACTGCCATTTTTACCAGGAAACACTTTTCGGGATGTAACGGTAAGACTGAAGCTTATAGTCAAACATGACACTGGCTGGTGTTTAAAAATGTCTAAATGATCTTTTTTACGGCTTTAAAGCCTGACAAACATCGGCCAGATTAAGTTATTTGCTGTCGTCTCTGTCTGCATTCCTCCAGTCCTTCTGAATAACTTTAGATGTGCAGCAGTGGGTTGAATTTGAAGGCTGTCTCTCATTTTTAATCACATTTCGTGAGATAAAATTGCTCCTTGAGAGTGTTACTTTCATTCTTTCACTCCTATATCTCTGTATTGTTTTGGACTGGAGTTTAAAGCATCAGCGGTTCAGATGTTAAATGTGCACAATTTTGTATCTGTTATTTTGATCCACCAGAAGTCATTTATTCCCTCCTCAATGATTTCTTTCCCTGCAGAAGTCCACCTTCCATCGCTCCCAGACGCTGGACTATAAGAATGGCTTTGCTCTGCCCCGTCGGCCCACGGTGGGCATCGGACAGGATCCTCTTTTATCAGAGCAGCTGTTACAGCAGGAGATCAGCGAGCTGTCCCTCGAGACACCGGACATTTACAGTGACTCCTTTGACCAGGGCCTGGCCGAAGACTTCATCCCAGCTCATGTGGCCCTTGACAAGAAGGTCGTGGGAGACAGAGTTTGATTTTTGAGAGATTTTTGTTTTTGTTGCTGTCCATTTAATTGTTCCGATTATGCCCTTGTTTCCTTGTCCTTGTGTCTCACAGGTGCTGCGCTTCTATGCGTACTTTGAGGAAAGTGTCCTGTTTTCCCCTGAAGAGGTGTACCGCGTTCGCCCTGTGCTCATTTACTACTACCTTGAGGATGACAGCATGTGCATCATCGAGCCCGCGGTGGAGAATTCTGGGATACCACAGGGGACCCGGATAAAGCGCCAGCGTCTTCCCAAGAACGAACGAGGAGAGCATTACCAGTGGAAAGACCTCAACCTTGCCATGGACCTGGAAGTGTACGGGGTCAAGTATCGCATCACGGACTGCGATGCTTTTACAAAGGTGAGACAGGACTCACCTGTATGAATGCTGTCACTGTGCGTTATGGATCTCTGTTATTTTCAAACAGCTGGATATTTTGTAAATATACTCTAAATGTCTCTCTGTCATCATTTATAGGAGTTCATGGAAAGTGAGGGCATCATTTTGAACGAACCCGAGCCGATGCCCATGGATCCCTACAGCGAACATCGTAAAAAACCCCAGCCTTCCTACACAACACCCTCCGAATTCGATCGCATGTACCAGTTTCTCACCATGGATCGTAAGGTGAAGGAAACTTCCTCTGTTCCAAACTTAAACCCAAGGAGTCCAATAACGTCTCCTAATCAGGCTGCTTAGAATTCACAAGTTATCTCCTTGTGTTGTTTTTCTGCCTATCAGAATGATATCACCGTGTCAGTCTCCTCTCTTAGTACATTGCACTTAAAAGAATTAAATAGCTTCAGCTTATGTCCATGTCCCAAATTAACCATCATAAAACATGCCAAAAATGCCAAGTGAAAAGTGACATTGTCAGTCTGGAGTTTGCACCATAAGATTTTGGATTTGTCATACCAGTACTAGTTTCAGGCTCTTTATCTATTCTTGGTCAGGTGCTGCATTTCTTTGCTCTCTGGGACGACACTGACTCTCTGTACGGTGAGATCAGGCCAGTAACCATCCAGTATTTTCTGGTGGATGACACGGTGGAGATCAGAGAAGTCCACGAGCCCAACAGCGGCTTGGACCCTTTCCCTGTCCTGTTGCACAGACTCAGGCTGCCCAAGAAAATCAAATCCGGTGAGATTTAACTAAACCTATGTGACTATAGCTTTACATGTAATAAGTCAGACGTATCAGTCACGTACAATAAAAGTGAATGACTTTAGAAAGTCTCGAACATGAACATCCCATGCCTTTTTTTTCATATGAAAACATCCATTAACTGAGATTTTTTTTAATGGACATAATTAAATAACATGAAAGATTAATAAGAAGAGTAAAGATTAAAGAGAGACAAAAATATTTAAAAAGTCAAATGAAAAAAATGCAACCATTAGAAAAAAGCTGATTTTTTTTTACAGCTTTAAAGATAAAAAAAGAGTAAAAATAAATCCCACAACACATTAAATATGGTGGCATTTTTATGACTACCTGCCACATAACAGAAGCATTTTTTAATACTTTCCAGAGACCTTTCCCAGCTGTGTGCTGGAAGTTTCAGCGGAGGACGTGGAAGAGTACTACTCCCCCAAAGACTTCCGGCTGGGTCAAAAGATGAAGCTGGTGGGTCGTAACTTCCTGCTGTATGACTGTGACGGCTTCACCAGAGACTACTACCAGAAGAATTACCCTGACATGGACATGAAGCCCATAAAGGCACCAAAGAAGAGTGCCCCACATCAGGAGAAGAAGATGGTGAGAAACTGAAATGTATTTTTAATTTCTTATTTTACTTTATAAAACTGTATAATCTGTATTCTGGATTTTGGGGCTTTCATTTTTTCTGTTTTTTTCAATCTGTCCATGTTTGCAGGAGGTTCCACCCTACAATGGTTTTGGCTCACTTGAAGACTCCCTCCAGAATTGTTTTTCTTTATATCCCAAACCTCCTAAAAAGAATGTGCTGAAGATGCTGGAAAACAACCAAAAAGTGTTGCGCTACAGTGCCCGCCTCGTGAGTGAACATGTTTGAGCTGCTTCTTTGAATTCTGAATGACTGCTGGCTGGTCATATATGTATATAGTTACAAAAAAAATTAGATTAAGTAGGGTCAGGGTTTGCTTAAGTGGTTAATAAGACCAAAAGCTTTGGTCAGTCTATATTGCAGCTCAGAGCTTAACCTAAAACAGGTCATGCCTCTCCTTCCTTAAGCTTTCCTGTTTTACTGACTTTCCAGGACTCCCAGAATCCCGATGATGAGGGCCGACGTTTCATACTGTCCTACTTCCTGTCCAATGACATGATCAGTATTTTTGAAAAGCCGACGCGTAACTCTGGCATCATTGGTGGCAAGTTCCTGGAAAAGACGCGTATCCCCAAGCCGAGCTCTACAGTGGACAAGCCTGAGTTCTACTCACCTGCAGACTTTGCTATTGGAGCCACCGTGGAGGGTAACATTCTCCAGTTAACAGCCTGCATTTATTATTCTGTCATTATGTTTCCAAACTGCAGCCATGTATAGCTCATGTTGCTACAGTATCATACATTTTGTTCTATATAATGAAGCCGTTTACAACAATATATTTGTTATTTGTTTAACATTTCAGTCTCTCTCTCTTCTGTGTTTTTTAGTTTTCAGCCACCGCTTTGTGTTGACTGATGCTGACCACTATGTGCTGACGTACTTGGAGTCCATCTCAAGCCAGATCCCTTCTCAGACACTGAAGTCTTTGCAACAGAAGCTAGGTTTGAGGATGGCAAATGATCAGCAAGCAGTCCAAAATGGTAAGAAACAAATCCAACGTTTAAGACAATGTGCTTTTATTATTATGGACTTGAATCATTTATGCCCCCCCCTCATTCTTTAACAGGTGATGATGTAGAAGAACCATCTTCATGATGTCAGTGAAGGCTGGGTTGCCTCAAGTATTTACTCCCCAATAAATCAAACAAGAGTATGGATTAAGGCCTGCAGAGTGTTACTTGGATAAACACAACAGCTGATGCAGAAAATGTGATTTGTTTGGCAGAATCTGACAGCTTCTAGAAATCATTCAAGTACAAAATACCCTTCTTATACACCCAGAGGATTCCAAGGCGACAAAAAACCTGATTCTTTACTTATATATAAATAACCATAATGTGTTACACACAGGCAATCAAGCAAGTACATTTTATCTAGAAAACCAACAACCTTCAGTTCTTACTTAAACACACCGCTGTGTGTTCTGAACAAATTAACACAATTAACATTAACACTGAAAATGTTTGACTTTATTCTACATGCATGTGTCCCCACTAACCATTTGGCAAGGCAAGCAAAAGAGAACATTATGAAGACTGAAAATGTTGCCATTTTGATGAAATATGTGTCTGGTCCATGAAATGAATAAAGAGAAGTGTGTAAACAAACTACTTCAGTTCAGACCTTATTTCAGAAAAATGCATTATTTAATAAAGTAATTAACAAAACAATTAAAAAGAAAAAAAAACATGGAATGGCATGCGGTAATATCCAACATACATACTTGATGCTTATTTGTTAAGTGACCAGTGACAAATGTAGGATTTTAAACAGAAATAAATCAATGGGAGAAGCCCGGGTGACCGCTTTATTGGTCGGCCAAAATCCCTCCCCAGACGTGGCAAAGGGATGTTGTGGCCAGCATACAGTAAGCTTGTATCATACCATATCATCAGTAACGTTTTTCTGCTCCGACGGACCAGACTAGAAAACAAGCGAAGGCGGCTCAATGGCAAGAGCTGAAAACAGCTGCGACATCAGACAACACTACAACCAATACAGTACTTAAGTATGAGGATATGCATCAACACATTCAACATGGGCACACACGGTACTGTGTGCCGCACACTGTGCTCACTTTACATCTGAATCATTCTGCAAACAACGGTGCTCCTTAGGGTGGAATAGCAGGCTGCGTGGATGTGTAAAAAAATACTGATATGATGAGAAGAGTAAATGTCTGTCGGGCTCGAGGGATTTCCTTGGATTTCATTTTTCCAGCATTCAAGCCTAAGTCTGTAGTGACTGAGTCCTTGTGACATCTCAGGGCATACTGAACAAGGAGCTCGGTGGCCACTGGTCACCAGCTTCCCTGTTGTGCTGATGAGAAACCTTAGCCGGGGCTAAGGCCACTGCTCAGGCCAGTCAGTGCGTGTTCTTAGGGGGATTTCAGTTTTTTGGTCCGGGGAGAGGCTCCGTTCTCAGCTTTAAGAACTCCGTTTTCATGGTGACCGACTGGCAGAAGAGACAGAGGTGAGAGGTCAGGATTTCTACTAATGCAGCACATGTGACATTCAGCGTGATCAGTGTGAGAGAGATGTGAGAAAGAACATTCCTAAAAGTTAAAATTATAGTCGTTGCTGAACTCCGTAACTTAGTTATGTAACCACTTATTAGGAGATTACGTCAGTGTGTTATGAAGCTTGTTTTAGTGGGTGTCAGTACTCACGTGAGTCTCTCTTCAGTGGCCGTAGGGCTTGTTTCGAGGCAGTCTTCTTGCGAACAGCCTGTTCATGTCTGAACTCCCTCCAGCGCCTCAGCTGGAAGCGGATAAACTTCCAGAGCAGCCAAGATTGGGTCAAACATACCAGCAGTAGAACAGTCATCCTGGGGGGCGGGAAGGGGCAAGGCGAGATGATTAGTCCAATGTGTGTTTTGGAAAATGGACCTGACATTGCGTGCAAATTTAATGAAATTACTCTCTGGCCCTGATTTGTTGCATTTCTCAGGGTTGACTTAAGTTTCGGTTTCACAATCTACAGTCTACAGCCACTTTGAATTGATGTTGTAAAACAATAAAACCAAAAACACTTTAACAAGCGCGAAGTTTGCTTTGACAATACTGTTGTACTGTAGCTGTAAAAATAATAGCGGTGCCACAAAATGAGTCATCCAGATACACAGATGCCGGACACAGGTCGCCACCTTATCAGTACAGTGTTGAAGTTGCCCGTCTCCCAGTCCAGCCCCTGGTTCTCAGCACGAGCCAAACCAAACCCAACGGCCAGGAACATCAGGGTCAGAGTGACCATCCGGGTAAACACGAAGCTGACCGCCCACATGTCAAACCTGAAGCAAGCAACACAGCGGAAATGTGCTCAGCAAAAAAGATTAAAGATGTCAGCACTTTTCAGACAGACATTAATGAATCTTAAAGCCAAGAAATGAGGTTTGTCTCAAAGGTTGCATGGATGAACTCGATCATTAGTCAAAATCATTAAAGCAAGGGAGGTCGCTTACATTTTCTGATGGTTCTCATCAGTGAAGTAAAAGAGTCTGGCGATGTGGAAGCCCAGCTCTGACACATACTGGAGAAAGAAGAGTACCAGGCCCACACGGCTCATACTACACGACAAGGAAGAGAGAGAGGCAGGACATAGATAAGGGACGGTTTCATGACATATATTCTGCTGTTTCTTTTCTCACTATCCATTTCCGTGACAGGCATTTGAATTTGCATGTTTAATTTAAAAAGAAAAAGAGAAAGAAGTTCCCCCTTGCAGGATGCTTACTTTAACAAATAGGCTGCAGAGATGTGCAGCAGATAAAGGCAGATGTACTGGAGCTGACGAGAAATCTCCTCCTGAAAAACAAACAAAAAAGTGTGTTTTCAGTTCCCGGAGGCTTTTTGTTCTTTCTCACTCTCGGTCCTAATGCACACAGCCGCAGAACATACAAAACTGACGCAGACACGCACACACACCAAGCTTATCTAGTCACACTCCATAACTCCTCTAGTTCCCAGGGCCTCCTTACTGACCTTGCGTACTTTCTGGAAGTAGAGTTCTGGCAAGGCGTGGAGCCAGTAGGCCAGCTGAGTGAGGTAGAAAAACTTCACCTGAAACCTGGACCACAAACGCAGACAGACAGAAGGAGAGAGAGCATGAGTGTGAACTGTTAGGAAAAAGTGAAATCTGTAAGGACCCTGCTAAAATGTGTACTCAGTCACTTTAACTGAAAGAGAATTCAGGTTTCAATTTACATAAACGTTTCTGAAACCACACTGTAATGTTGCATTAAAACAGCTGGTTCCTGTGCAGCGGACCACAGAAAGCAACTGTGGCCCAAAAGTCCCTAAATGAACCATTTGGCTAATCTTTTGTTGAACTAAGGTGGCCCTGTGTCAAAACCTAGTTTCAATATTTAAAGATTTCTTTAATATCACAGTTGATATTGTTTTATTATATTACAGTTGACAGTGTATATGTAAAACATCTGTGTCAGCTTAGAGTCTAGAAAAAATGTGTGTGTAACGTTCAGTCATACCTGAGGTGTACATGGGGATAGTTCTCCCAAAGACTACTGGGATGCAGGAGATATCCTTCCTGTGTAAAGAAATTCGAGAGAACACTTTATACGCGTTCATTAGGGCATGTGTGTGTGAAAAACTAGTTCTCCTTGATATGTTGTAAGAGCGTACGTGACATTTATGTAACCAGGAAAAAAAAAGCAAAGGCTTTCACTAGGAAGTTGAGACAGAGTAAAACAGTATCTCTAAATGTCACTCACTGTTATGAGGATGTAAAAACTCCACACACTCGACACCAAGTGGAACACGCACAACTGACCCGACTCATTGAACTTGGTGTTCTTGCTCTTGGAGAGGTGGAGACGCCGGTTCACTTTCTGCAACGTGAACAATAACGACAGATCATGTGAATGCAGGCATAATGGGTGGCATGCTGACTCCGTCACTGTCACACACAAGGAAGTGTCACGTTAATAATAACAACCGGGACAAGAAAAGACGACGGATGCTATTTATGGCTGCTGCTGAAAAGCTTCCCCTGAAGAAGTATTCCTTTCAAGACACTTTAGAAACTGCGGTGACGGCGCTAAAATAAAACCTCATTCCTCCTCACTGGCCTATTTCTAAACAATGACAAAAGGGCTCATACTTTCAGATGGATTAAATGCTACTCTCTCTTCCTGTCTCTGCAACTCTATCCTGAGCGAACTGGAGCGACGTCAGCCCGCTGTCAGTCTGTGAGTCGGAAAAACACTCGGCACGCTGCTCTCGTGCTTTCTGATGTGGAATTTTTCTGGATAAAATATCTTTTTAGGTCTTGCAGAGCGCAGTTAGATGCCAACACCGTAACCATGCAGCTTCTTAGACTTGAATGTATAAAGAGCATTCTCCTATGTTACTGAGGAAACGGTAAACAGGATGTGGACACTGATGGATATTTTAGTCTGTTTGAGACTGGTGACTGGAAAAAAAGAAAAAAGAAAATCACATCCTTAATTTTCCAGACTATTAGTAACACTTCATTTTATAGGTCCATTATTTCTGAGTACATTTCAAACATCACTTGGGAGGAAATGTAATTATAGACTAATTATAGAGGATTCATGCAAATTTGTACCATTTGCAATTATTTTTTCAAGTTCATTGCTGCATATCTTGGAGGCGCGTCTGCACATCAGATCAGCTGATGGAATAACAAACTGCTGTACAACACATAAAATACCATTTCAAATGATAAATTAATTATGACTGGGATATTTATTTAATTTATAATCAAGAAAATTCCTATTTTTTCCTCCAATTAGTACCAAATTACAATGTTTTTTTCCCCCAAGGACATTATGATTAAATATAGCTCCAGTAATTACATTATTCAGTCATTGCTTTGCTGCCTCTTTTGATGATCATTTACAATAATCAGTATGCTGTGTATACGTCTCTCTCAGACCCACAGTAAAAATGCAGTACTGAAGGACCTCTCTGTGTGAGACTGTGTGTGTGGTGACACTATAACGCAGCTTCATACTCACATCCAGAAGATACTCCTGCACCACCGCGTGAAGGATGATGGCGATGAAGAAATAGAAGAGGATGGTGGCAGAGTCCTTCCATCCATAATGGTACAACGTCACCTCTCCCTCTAAGCACACATGGGAGGGGTGAAACACACACACACACACACACGCACGTTTGTTTGTTCTGTGTATTGTAATGTGTTTTTGTAAATCACATTTCAGCTGCAGCAGTACAAGTGAAACTGTGAAATGTACGAACTGTCAAAGAGTGTGAGTGTGCACTGCGTACCTGGTGTTAGCGTGGTCACGTTGTACTGTGGCTGAATGAACAGTATGGCCGTCTTGGCCGTCGCCTGCAAAATTAGAAGAGATGGCGATTAGCGACACATTTCAGCAAACCTGTCTGAGAGCCGAGCTGTCAGAGGATCATCAGAGTATGACGGGCGCGTGACAGGCGTTTGTGTGCACCCGCTGTGAGCGCGTGGGGAGATTGAGAGCGGGCAAGAATCCCAGCTTTTGAGAAAAAATATAATGTTGTTTTTGACACTGTCAGTCAGTCGGTGCTCCCCTCGTGGCTTTACGCCGGCCTGCTGGGAACTGAATTCCTGTCTGGCATGACAAGGCTTGTATTGACCTAAAAGAGCTTTCCAAATTATTTTATGTCAGGCACAGAGATACACACCAATGTTTCCCAAACCTTTCTGGCTTGCGACCACACAGCAATATCCAGCCACGACGCCTTGTCAAGAGGGACGTTTATCTACGAGCTTGGCGGTGATTTTCAGATTACAGACTGTCACATCTGAGTTACTTCTTCTACTTAATGTTCCATAAAAAGAGGAAAAATCAACAAATCCTCACATTTGAGAAGCTGGACTGGATTAAGGAATAAAAATACTTGTCTGTTTGCCAATCGATGATTCACCTTATGTTTCTTAACACATCAGAAGATCCTATTTCGTCTTTCAAATGAATAATTTGTGTCTTTCTTATCTGGTCAATCAACTTGTGATGTCCTACTTCGATCTCGGTCCTTCTGGTTGATAACATGATGGGCTCTGATCTTTATCTTAGGAGACAGGATTTGGCACACAACGATTAAGCACTCAGAGACCCTCTAACGGGACCCTCATGAGACCCTGCTGGTCCCTTGGCCACAGTTTGGGCACCAGTCATCCCCTGCGCGCCGAGGCCACAGGTGATCACGGTCGAAAATGCCAAAATCAAAAACCAGCTGCAGCACTGCTTCTCTCTGTGTGTCTGTTTTCTTTCACGAAACCAGAGAAAAATAAGGGACCCCCCCCCCTTCTTATTTTCTAATCTGCCAGCTGTGTGATCACAAGCACGTCTCCGGATCGAAACTGTGCTTCGAGCTCAAGCGGCAGTCAGCGTGCAGGGGAGGCTGTCGGCTGATAAAACACCTGATTAATGCAGTCGGTGGATGTCAGTGGGGAAATGCCTCGGGGGGTCAGAGCAGCCTTTGGGTGAGCTGCAGCAGCGGCTCAGAGATTGAGACGTGGCAGTTAACGACCATCCACCGTGAAGCATGAGGCGAAAAGCGACACGAGTTCCGGTTTGGCTTTTCAAAATAAAACCACCCAAGCGTCGGAGGAGCGCTAGAACGCTCTCTCAACGACAGCGCCGCTTTTACTTTGAACGCTAAGAACGCTTTAGTTCCGGTGTCTCCGCGGCAACCGACACATTTTGGACTTCCAAGCGTTGCAGCGGACTGTCTGTGCTGGACACTGTCCGAAAAAAGCGGGTAAAAGATGAATTTTACAACACAAATAAGTTACAGTGTGCTGTTTATTTTCGAGTAGCCAATCATGCCTGTGCCGACGTGTGAGTTTATAGCCGCGTCCCGGCTTTAAAGAAAAGTAAGAGAAGCCAAAGTGCTGAACTACATAAAGTGGCAATAAAGGTGTAAAGTTGCTGTTTACGCCCAGCTGTGACTCTTTCTCGGTTTTAAAGCCTCTGCTTCGACCGAGCAACATTCACGGCTCACAGAACTTGTATGAAATAAATAAATAAAAATTCTGCAGCCACCCTATCCGCCGAGCTGGTCCCGCTCACAATTTGGGCTTAAATGCAAAAGCAGCGAGCAACATTCACAAAGGCTGAAAACATCTTCACCGCCGAGTGAGGCTTTCAGGTCGCACCGGCGGTGCTTTGCCATCTTTAAAAACAGCTGAGTGCGCCGAGAGGAAGAGGGAAAAAGAGAATCAGTTCATCTCACCTCAAACATCAAGCCAATCAAAATGAAAATGACCAGACTGAAGACGATGTCTGCGTGGTTCTGAATTAGGAACTCCTGGCTGAAGAAAGGGTAGCTCTTGTTCCTTCGGCGAAATGCCATGTCAGCCCGCCGCTCCTTTTCCCTGCTATTTTATAAATCAGAATTTTTTTCGGACTACGAAGTTAGAGGAGTTAACTTTCCCGCTGCTTTGCGCATGCGCGGTTTCTTAAAGGGCGAGCGCCGTAAATACCTCCTGAGGACTTAAAAAAAAAACCAATAAGTTCACTCTGATAGGACAAAAGAGCATTTGAACCTGAGGGATCACAGAGCAAGGCCACGTTTTGTGTGCTTAAAACATTCAGATTTCAACATTTAAACCCCAAAATGTCTTATATTGATACCATAAATATAGCAAGTACATGCACTACAGCACTGTGTTTAAGTAAAGTTTTGAGGAATTGCACTTGAGTTTTTACCATTTTATACTTTTACTTTTCATTTCTATGCTTTATTGCATTTTGGAGGCAAATACCCTGCGTTCTACTCTACTACATTTATTTGATGGTCTTACTTAAGTATATTATTAATACAGCTAGAAAACAACTAATAATACATAAATTGTGAAGTAAGTCACTTTTACCAGCTGCTACATTAAAGTTAGAATCTCAAAGATTTTTCTTTGGTTCTGTTTCACGGCCCCTTCGGCAAAAGGGTGCAGGTGTGTGCTTGGGCCTCACTTCAGTTAGTTTCAAATTTCACTGTCTGCAGTCGTCAATCAGGTAACATTGGATAGGTTTTCTTTCTTTTCTCCAGCAGGAGTAACCACTTACTTGCAACACTATCAGAGACCTTAAAAGCAACAGGCCATAGATAGATAGATAGAATACAGGGTGTATTTGCATTAGTTGCACAATAGGCTCAAAAAAGGAAACTTGCACTGATTATTTTGAAATAGATTGCAACATCAACAGGATTTTTTTAACTTTCAATGCAAAAATGAGGATGTGATTTTTGCGAGATCTGAATACTTCTCCCACCACTGCATGAATATAAAAACATCAAGTTTAAATAAGAAACACTTTTATTCCAGTCACCCCAATATGTGGATTATTTATTGCTTATTTAAAGCCACCAGTGGCCTTGCACTTCACAGTTCAAAATTTCATATAGGCAGTCACCTGGGTGCAAGAGAAACCCAGCATCATTTCACTGTTAGTGGATTTCATCCTTTTTTACAGAACAGTAATGAGCAAAAATGTATTTGTCCCCTAGAAACAGCAATCAAGAACACATAAAAAGTCACTACAAGTACCTCATAAGCATCTTTTCATTTTGTTATACAATAGACAATTGAAAGCCTTTTAAAGTCGGTGCCTGAGACATGTTTTTTCCCCTCAAAATAATGAAAATTCAAAAAACATTTCAGCAATTACATGGTCAACATGTAAATCAAGTTAAAACATCAAACACAGTTTTGCAAGTTTGACACACTAGCCCTGCTCAAAGCAATGCCAGTTAACATGATAATACAAAAAATACAGTATATTATTCTCTTGAGGGATGTGGGATTTCTTTTTTTAAATGGGAATAACAAAAACTCACAGCAATACATGTATGTTACAGAAGACGCTTGTGCTTTTAAGAAGCCAACAAAGCCCTGGCTTACACTGAGATGGTAAAGATTCAGAGGTCAGACACCACTGTACCTTTTAGATCTAAGAATAATTTCTCTAATCTCATATCTGCTGGCAAACGTTAACATGGATAACAGCAGTTTCATAATGTAATATAGAGATCATCAGTAGTTCATAAAACAGCTGCATATTTCTTACAACATTTAGTGATATAACTACCCCTTTTTAATATGCAGTTACAATCTGGCAGAATCGGCAGAAATTTTTTGCACAGTATGATTTTTGATACTTCACTGCTGACAAAAGAATTAAAATAAAAGTTAAACAGTTGTCTGGTAAAAGGTGTGTCTGAGCTCTATGTATCACCTTTGTGGTTAATTAGCTCTTAAATTATTCTCTCTGTCTGATGAAAACATTCCTGGCAGGTTCATCTCTGTGTGTCCAGCATTTGGAGAAAGCAACGCTTTTAAAAAAACAGTTTAGGATTTGAGAAGAGCACAAGCTAGCTTAGCATTATCTCAAATTGATTTTTGCATAATACTATGCCCCACAGTGTGCTGAATATACAGACATAAAGAGGTGACGTCTCTGCCAGCCTTCTCATCCTACAGCACTGAGCAGGTGAAAAAGCAGCCTTCCAAAAAGCTGGTGTACTCCACTGATGTTGGATAAGTTGCCGTTCCTCTTTCCATGACTCTGTCTCGAGAAAGCTAGAAGTTATCGTCATCGTCTCTTCGGGACATTATGAGCTGCCTCCTGGGACCCGTCAGATGAGGGACACTAGACGGGGAGTCCGGTACTCCAGAGTCCAGTTTAGGTGTGGAAGTACAGCGTGGTCCAACCCTTCCCATGAGCCCACGTATATCTCTGTGAAGAGCTGGATCACTGGGGATTGAGTTGAGGCGCACGCCCTGTTCCATACCCCCAATGTCCCGGTCCAAACGGGGGTTACTGGCACTGCTGGGGGACTGAGGATCGGCGCTGAAGTATAAGGTCGAACTTGACTCTGTGGGGCAGAAGTACGGCTCTGGACTGTCACCAAACACAGACTTGCCCTCTGGTGAGCTCCGTTTGAAATCTGAGGCGGGTGACTCCAGCGGGCTCTCCATCTCCAGGCTGTCATCCTCTTCCTCGGGTTGCTCGGTCGACGTGGGCTCGCTCACGCTCTGGAACTCGTCCTTGCAGTCCGACAGAGGCGCCAGGCCTTTCCCCTGAGACTCTGAGGTGGAGACGGCCTCGCAGCTGCCTCCTCCTGTGATGGTGATGCCCTCATTGCTCT
Organism: Amniataba percoides; assembly: GCA_037176925.1. Taxonomy (NCBI): domain Eukaryota; kingdom Metazoa; phylum Chordata; class Actinopteri; order Centrarchiformes; family Terapontidae; genus Amniataba; species Amniataba percoides. The sequence continues at coordinate 8,444,864 of JBAJHX010000031.1, read as the reverse complement.
TAAACTCTTGGTTGTACTCCTCCATGTCCAATATGGCCGCCGCTCCGCCAGCACCGTACGCCCTGTTGATCTTCCCCAGGTCTCCCGTTTTCAGAGCCAGCCGGATCAAGAGCCAGTGGTGGTGGTAACAAGGGCAGGAACTGTTCGGCCGACCCCCGCAGGTGCCCGGGTGCTCCAGCAAAGATCCAGCCACGCCTGAGAGGGAGAAGCTGCCATGGTTTTGAATGGAGGGAGCCGGAAGGCTTTTGTCCCCGAGAGAGAAGGAGGACTCCCCTCGTTCAATGCACGTGCTGCCCATGTGGTTGTGGTTTGTACCCTGGGAGATCTCCGTCGACTTGGGGTGAAGGAAGCGATAGTACAGGACAAGGGAGGTAGCGCCTGGGCAACAGGGAATAGTGCACTTAATATATTTCAGTATATTTGTTACAAGTTCACTGGCAATACACAACTGAAGTATTCTTAAGAAATCTTAAAACAGTTTATAAAGGCATAGAAGATATTTTACTTCAGTGTAATATGTTTCTCATGTCTTGTTTTGGGTCTAGTCTAAATTTTAGGGAATTCCTACAACCTTTCTTGTGCATCTAATTTGAAACCTATATATAATTTATTCATGCATAAACATGCACTAAGCAAGGATTTAAAAAAAAATACACATGCTCCTGTTTATAAAGTCTAAATTAAGATATCAGGCTAGGAAAATAACAAAATATGCTGCATATGAATACACGTAGGATCTTTGTCAGGATGATACATTTGCACCACATCACAGATTACGTTGGTACTTTTTTTAAACAAGTAGCACTTTAAGGGCAATTTCTATTTATAATGATGTAATACGTGCTCTAATGCCTACTCAAAATCCCATTTGAATCACCACTGGAGCTGTTATTACTCAGATACCACAGAAACTATTAGACGACTCAGCGCTTGTCTAATTATAAGCACTCAACATCAAAACAGCTGAGACAAATATGCTCCAAAACAAAAAGGAAGCACAGCTACAGTAAACAGGGTGACTCACCGAGGAGAAAGCTACACAGCACAGTGGTGGGAAGGGTCATGCTGTCCCATGATGCCTCGCTAAGGAAGTCGGAGGCAGCCAGCAGCAGAGTGGCGTTCTCTACAAGCATGAACTGGAGGAGGAGAGAAGGTCACATCATCAGTCATCTGCAGACAGCTTTACGTCACTGTAAGCCCAGGATGCAGAGGCGATGATGACAATGCAAACTATCTGCGTGTGTGTGTGTATGTCTGTATGTGTGCAGCTGCTCTGCGTGTAAGTCAATGAGGCAGTGCTGCATGCGGAATACAAACCAGCATATTGAAAACAGGCAGCAGAATCAAACGTGAAACAAGCTGAGAAAAACGTCCTGTCTTACTGCATAAAAACTGGCCATGCGGTAGCGCGAGGGTCCATCTTTGACGTTGAGGAAGAGGAAGACGTGGACGAGGCCCATGATGCCGTTGAAGGCACGCCAACACCAGGGGCCGGTGCAGATGTCTGGTTGCTGTGATACCAGCCAGAAGGAGGCCGTGAGCCAGTGGAAACCTGAAGGTCAACATAAAAATAGGTACAAGCGCAATAGGAGATCCATAGGCAGTGTATCGCACTTATGCAGGTAAGCAAGTGATAACTGGATCAAGAGGACATGCTGCATCACTCTGAGAACAACTACGTCAGTCATTAACTAAAGTCAGGAATACAACTGATGATTGACAATGGAAATAAGTTATTTTCATTTCAGATTGAAGTATCTGCCACATAAAAGTCCTCACCTGCCACTCCACAGACCCACCAGTTAAAGACCCTGGCAAAGAACATGAGGCAAGTCACTCTCGCACCCAGCATGCCCGCCCTCCACACCAGCTGGCACAGCAGGGCGGCCGGAGGCATGGCCAGGTGGCCCGGTCGTATGAGACAGCAGGCTCTGCTGTAGAGCACCAGCGCCCAGGAAATTGACAGCACACAGAGACCACAGCAATAGGCCACTACAGAGATAAAACAAAAGAGGAAGTAATGAAAATGGTTCAGACACTATTTAGAGAAACTAACATGCAACACAAGTCAGTCATTCATATTAAGAACAGTTCTGTGCACCTGGAGACATGATGCCCACATCAGTGGACACCACGACATATGCCTGCAGCAGGCTCTGAGGCAGCGTGAGGATGAGGGCCTCCAGCAGCCAAAGAGCAGCAACATCTGCCTGCTGCATGACAGCAGCCCCGAGCTCGGCCACCGAGTCCTGCCTGCGCAGCACAGACCTCATGCAGTCCCACAACCTGCCAGAAGAGGGAGACAGATACCGGGGGCGTGATGCACAGTAACCTCCTGATGAAGGTTTCAGTGACAGATTCTGATATTCTGTGTATGCAGTACTTTATAATATAATATCTGGAGTCACACAGAGCTTACCTTTTGAAGATGCCCAAGTGAAGTATGTGTATAACAGAGAGGTAGCACCTCCTGTCATCCCCGTCATCATAGTACCATTTCATGCTTAGCAGTTGAACGGCTGTCCCCGGTAAGAAGAGGCCGAGAGTGAGGCCCGCCCATTGCGTCTCCTCATTCCAAAGGTAAAACCCTATACAGTAAATCACTAACACACACAAACAATCGATACAGACACACAAAGGCAAGGTGGAGTAAGATTTGGTGTTTCCATGTAAAGAGATATTTTCAGTAAAGCTTTCATCTCATGAAATACATGACAGTTTTATCACATAGTCATACAGTTTCTAAAGGACAAATAGCGTACATCATCCAGCCCATGTGGGAGCATTTGTTAAGAGCTGCAGAGGCATTAAGAAACCTGCAGAGCACACACACCTTGCTCATGCAAATTGTCCTTCAATTTAAATTGAGGTTGTTCAGATGAGATGACCCAAGCTTCACCATGAAGAGAGTCTAATCCCTGGCTGTAACGCAGCCTGCAATTATTTGTCTTCAGACTTCTTGCACAGTGAAGATAATGCACTTGTTATGTGCTTCTCACTCATTAATCACTGTAACATTTTTTCAGTGACAGTCCATGCCATCTATGGTATTTTTGTCTTCTGGGAATGATATATCTGCTGAAGGCAAAATCACACTATGTACACATCCAGCGACCTCGTCCCTCTCTCTCGTGTCCTGCCCTTGTCCCATTGATCTGCTTAGTCAGGAAATGATGGCACCTGAGAGTGCTGCACATTTTGTTCAACACACTGATGCACCTTCATTGCAATATTTTAACATGAATAATAATAACACCAAAACAACACAGTAACACATGTTTTGGAGGGTGGGTGCAGGAGAGCATTGTTCCTGTGGGCATCAAGGTTAGTCTGCAGAGGTTAATTGATCATGTTTGGCTCTGCTGACTGACCCCTGGAGTTCCTGGGGGGCCCCGGTTTGGCCCACCTAGCTGGGCTAACCCATGCAATGAAAAGACAAAACTGACGAGGACTGCCAATTCAGCAGGAACAGCCGTGCTCCAGCTTCACCCTGTGAATTGTTTTTCATCCACCGTGAGCCGCGGCTGCTGCTGGGAAAAAAAAAAGAAGCAGCTCCATCATGGCTGAGCATCGCCTCCTCTCCCTCGCTCATCACAGAAAGAAACAACCACCCCCCCCCCCAAAAAAAAAACCGCAGCATGCACTGCCCCGGTTGTGCCCCCCAGCCTCAGCCCCACTTACGTGCGCTCCGCTCGGCCACGATCACCAGCGCCGACGCGCCGAGCAGCGCCGCCTGGCAGCACGCGATCCAGCAGCCGCTGCGCCGCGCCGCCGCGGGCATCCTGCGGGCGACCGCCGCGGCCGCGCTGATCATGATCCGCACAGGAGGGAGCCAACCGGGGACATTATCGTGGGCATCCTTCGCCCTCCGACTCGCATCCGCTCCCCCCGTCCGCTCCCGCCGCCTGCCTCCACCATAAAAAATACATGACGTCACTGCGCGGTTTTTAAAGGGGCATCGGTTCACCGGCCGCCCACCGAGTCTGTCACTGCACACAGCTCAGCTCCCTCCACCTCCGAACACCACACCGTCCAAATGTGTCTCTGTTGCTGTGAAAAGAGAGAAGACTCATCGATGACCTCACAGGTCAAGGTCAACATAACTACTGAGTTTTACTTATGCTTTTCTTGAGTATAGCTCCCATTTTATTCTTATTTTCATCACCCTTTACCTGTGTCTTTCTAACTTGAAGGATCCTAATACTTCCTCCACTTCTAGGTTCCAGTTTTTCAGCACTATGTTCATTGTTAAGCATCATTATCTAACTGATACCTGTTTGACTGTTCTCACGACAAAGGTCAGGGTCCAGCTGGTAGGCAGCGAGAGAAGACCTGATACCCTTTTTAACCTGTAATCTGAGGATCACAGAGCATGGCTGCACAGAAAGCCACAGAGCATGTCCGGCCGGTGTTTTAACGTTTTGACGTGCGGCATTCACACATTAGCCTGTTCTGCGGTTTGCAAATATCAGTTTGACTCTTTTACAGTTAGCTTGTGTTTTAGTTAAGAGAAGTGTCACCCAGAAATAACTTCACATCTTTGTTTTAATATCTCGGAATAAACCGTAGAGTCATCTGTTGTGGGTTCATTGTCTGCAAGCCGATTAATTCTGAAACTAAAATATGGAAGTGCATCTACAAAATTGACAGCAGCATCTCATTAACTGTGAAGAAAATGTTGTAGTGTGTTTTTTTCTTTTCCAGGCTTAAGGTTTCACACTTGCTGATGGCGAGAATCCCAAGACTCATAACAGGATGTTTATCTACGTCACCAGTTCCCCACATCAGCACACTCTACACACACACAGAAAGGCAATTAAACACACAAACAGCTGAGGTCACCTCTGTGATATCACTTAAAACTCATTTTCACTACATAGTGATGAGTGCACAGTAGTTGTCATATTAATTAGGACACACACAAACAGAAACTCATGCAATAAAACCACAAATTCACACAAACTTTGTTTATGCATCATCATATAGTTTAGTTGTTGTTCCAGGAAGATGTTCCAGAGATACAAAACAAATAGCAGAAAATATCACAAATTTTTATTTCATTTTATACTCTTTACATTAACATTAGCAACAGAATAAATTAACAAAGATGTGTACATTTAATCAATCGAGTCACTTTTCCCAGGCTGTGCTAGCAAAGTCTTGATTCTTCACACGCTACAGCTTCTGAGTATAGACCATGATTGAGATAAGGCTTTACTTCAAATAGGGCAGGAACAGACAGCTGCTGAGTTGACCTGTAAGGATTATATGGCTGGATTAGCAAGGCTGTCTTAGGGCTCTGATATACAGCCTGACTCCAGCTTGATGCTGGTTGCATGCAGTGGTAGAGAGCTGCCATGCTGCAGCTGAGCTGCAGAGCTCTCCTTTGCCGATTTGTATGACTCCCCTCTGTTGCCATCCCCACAGCTGGAGGTGCACATCTCCATCTTCTTAATTAGGTCAATAACGTTCCCCTTGTCCATCTCGGCCTCCGCGGCCATGGCCTCAAGCTGCTCTGCCGCCTCGCTCAAGTCAAACCGCTCGATCTCGGAGTTGACTCTGTGCAGCTCCTCCAGCGAGTGTCTGTGGGAGGTCGAGGGGGAGAGAGGGCAGAAGCCCTGGAGGTGCACCTGGAGGCTGCAGTAGTGGAGATAGGCACAGGGGCAGCGAGGGCATCTGTGAGGTCGTTCTTCGGTGTGCAGGCGTTTGTGGAGCTTGAGATGGACAAATTGTGTAAAGCGGGCTGAGCAGAGTTTGCACTGGTACGGCCTCTCACCTGAGTGAAGCCGCTGGTGGGTCTTCAGGTTACTAGTGCTGCTGAATCTCTTGTGGCACACCTGTGTTGAAAGATAAACAAGGAGAATATGTTATTGAATCTTTTGAATTTTTCTTGCAGTTGCACTTACAGTCAATTTAAAACACTGAAACACTGTTGTTACACTTTCATACCAATCAATATGGACTTAACAAACACGATAAAACACCTTTATTTAGAGTTACTGATAGATGGCTACTACATATTCAGCATACAAACATGAGAATGGCATAAAATCTTTCTAGAAGTATAGAACTAATGTTTTAAAGGCTGTAGCCATACCTTGCATTCATGAGGCTTCTCTCCTGTGTGAACCAGGTAGTGTTTCTGCAGGTGGGCCAGTTGAGTGAAGTTTTTATTGCAGGTCTGGCACCTGAAGGGACGCTCTCCACTGTGCACTCGCAGATGGACCTGAGGACAGCATGCCAGAGGGGAGCATTTCTGTTAATTATGTCAAACTCTGGAAAGCATGGTGGTTCATAAATTCTGACTGAGTTCAGTTTTTCTCACCCAGTTTTATAAAATAATGAACTAACCTTGAGGTTGGACAGCTGTCCAAAGACCTTTCCACAGACATTGCACTCATAGCGGATCTTTCCATTCTGCCGGGTGAGGGGGTAGGACAGGGTCTTGTAGCCAACGATCTGCCCACCTCGTTTGGTCTTCCTGAGGTCCATTGCATCCTCAGTGATGCTTTGAGTGGCGGATGTGGGTTTGGAAGGGAGGAAGTCTGAAAAGGCAGCCATGCCCGCTGGCGGTGAGCATCGTCCAGGTGCAAGGGAAGGCAGTGCTCGGCGACTCTGCGAGGTCACCATGGATGAGGCACTGGATGTGGCTGGTCCCGCGAGGTCCACATGGACATTGCTGGGAGGAGAGTGTTTGAAATTGTCTCTGAGGTAGTTCATCCTTTTGGATATGAGGTCTTTGTTGTCTTTGTGCTCACCGGTTGGTGAAGGGATGAGGTCTTGTTTGGTGCTGGATAGTGCAACTGTCAAGTCTTTGTGTCCATTGGCCAGAGGATGGAGGAAGTGTGTGTAGCCGTCAAAAGGCAATAAATGAGATGAGAAAGTTAAGTGAGGTTTCAGTCGATCGCTGTAGAAAGGGTACGAATGAGGTAGGATGCCGTTAATGCCGAGTGAGTAGTGAGGCAGTATGTATGGAGCATGCCTCAGAGCAGGATGAACTTGATCAGGCACAGAGGGCTCGTGGTAAGGTTTGGCTATAACAGGGCCTTGACTGTGCTGAAAGGTGAAGTGCAAAGTGGGGGGGGCAGGACTACCTAGATCTGGCCTTTTGGCAGCTGGAGGGCTACAGGATGGCAGCGATGATAGAGCTGGGTATCTATGGCCATGGGTAGATTCTGAGTGGGGCTGCACTGGGTAGATGAAACGGGGACACAGGGGGAAACCTGCGAGGTTGGTCTGAGACAAAGGACTAACCAGACGCCTGGGGCAGGTAGCCAGGGACCTGGAGGGCTCATCTTGGAGAATTTCAGACACGCTGTGTCCTCGTTTCCCTGTCGTCCTCTCCTGAGCTTGACTCTGTTCTGTGGGACAAATGGAAAGCAGAAAAAATACATCAGAGGCAGGAAAAATCACTTTTAGATTCACAGTACAGTTTGCAGAACAGCAACTGAGCGACGCACACACCTATGACATAAATGTGATCATGCACACTTGTTCACTGTGCATCTTTACTTTCAATCTGTTGCTTCATGCTTTATGGATTAGAAGATTATGATATGTATCTTTATCAGATGCGTATGTGTCTGCACCGTCTCCCAGACTTGCCTTGGCTCTCTATGAAAGTTGACACCACATGTGAAACAATAAGTGTCCTGATCAGGATACAGATAGCAAGGAGTTAGAGGGTACAGTATGTTATTTGCATTAGAGTGCTGGCCAGTGGGTATTTTCCACCACACACAGGATATGGAGCTACCTTTTATCTGAAAGTGACTGATGACCTGGACAGAAAAAAACCCCAAAGATGGATGGGGTGGAAAATATACCACTCACAAGACATCATCTGACATACAAAGCGTTTTTGTTTTCCACTGAAATTTACACACAATTCAAGTTTATCATCTTAGCAAATCCTCCCACTTTATACCCAGGAAGTCACAAGGAGAGATTCTGCTGTATTGACTGCTGTATTGACTTACTCCAGAGTAGACAAAGGACACAAGCTGACAGAGGAAGACAAAATACAGAAGTGTGTGCGTACATTTCACCTACCCTGAGACACAATCAACATCAACCCACACAAACACAGAGTGACCCTTATCCACTGTGCACTCCCCTATGTCACCCTTCCCCCTCTCCTGAGAGGCCAGCCCTCGGCAAACAAACAGCCGACACTCAGTGAGATATCAATCTGTCAGCGGGCCGCCTTGTCAGGAAGTTCAAGTAGTCACTGGAGCGCTTCCTACCTCTCTTCCTCCTTAAGAGGCAAATAAATAAGGGGAGTCGTGCCAGAGTGCTGTCAGCACCTCAGGCAGCTTCTCGTGCGTGAGTCTGTATGTGTGAGCGTGCGCGTGATTGAGTATTGTGGTGTCTGCATGCAGTCTCTCTGCTAGCACTCTTTGTGTTTGTGAATGAAAACCAAATGCTTTGTGTGTCAAAGAGCTGCCAGCTGTGTTTCTATGTGGACTTCAAAAAAAAAAAAAAAGAAAAAAGGGAAACTGAAACATTGCCTAAAGTCCTGAAATTGGTCTCATCTTACTCAGGTACTAAGGCTATACCTGGAGACAGACCCTCTCTGCTTTCAGGACTCCACTCTCCCCCTTTTGTGTTTAGTTTTAACAAAGGGGCTGTGGGTGTGACTGAGTAAGTTCTTAAACACCCACACAAAGAGTGTGTCAGTCGGCCAGCGCTTTGAGTGGGAGCCTTACTCTACAGTGACAGAACACAACAGATATGAGCACATGAATGGTTCCTGTTAAGTTAAGATGTCCATAAATATTCAGTCCTCTCACTTTTCTGAATGCATGCTGCTTCTACTACACACACACTCACCAGTTTTGTCAATAGGCAGGTGCCCCATTGGAGGGTAGTTACAGCGCTGGGCGAATTCAGGGCAGTACCACACCAGGAGCTCCTGGCCCGGCTGAAGTGGTCTGATGGTGTAGAAGTAGATGTTCAAACCGCTCTGACACGCCACCAGGTTCTGCTCCTCCACAGAGCAGGCTGGGTTCACGAAACGCATCCAGTTGCTCCGCCCCTCATTTAAACCATCCAGGATGTGGTGTAAACGCCCCTCCGAGAAGACCTAGAGTACGAGAGGAGAGGAGATAGTTCGGTTGAGGGTGACAAATCGTGACATGCTCTGAATCTGAAACCATGATGTCACAGGTTTCCTAAGGCCTTTATGGTAAATACTGTTTCTTCTTTCAGCTGAGATCGGAGTTACGAAACACTTCACTAGATGACTGATTGTAGTATTGGACATATATTACTATATATCTCGCCCACTCGTGCACTTGGCTAACACCTCTGAGGCAGAATCATCACTTCATCTGCTGACCTTTTAAAAAAACTATTTAAACTTTACTCATTTAAACAGTTATCCTACTCTCTCCTTAGGTATATGAAACTGATCTTGACACTATCTCTGTCCTGTGAAGCTGATCTGTTGTATGAGTCATGGCTCTACTGTTAACAGATCGTCTGTGTTATGGCTGTTGCAAGTTTTGGTTGGGGTTGCATGATTTGAAGACTTGCTGACTCTAAACTGTAGAATTACACAGGCGCCTGCATGTAATGGAAGATGTCCTGATGTTGTCGATTTGTAAAACAACAGTTCTCAGGCTCAAAGCCACTTCCTCGCTTAGTCAGTGTGAGAGTTTGTGAGTCTGGAGAAGGCGCGGACATGTTTACCGGCAGTAATACCACTGCCGAGAGAAGCGGAGAGAGAGAAGAGAACCGCTGCGTCACTGAAACCAAACAGCTGTGTATGTGTGTGTGACCTCAGCCAGAGAACTGGCAAACACACTTGTGCTTGCACATTTAAACCCATCTGATCTCGCGACCTTTAAAGATACCTCAGAGCTGGCAAACAGAGTCATGCTTTCACAGGATGTCAGACACTGACCACAGCTGCTAACCTGTGCCACGCCACAGCCACAGCAGCCGTCTCCAGATGGAGATACAGGATGTGAATGGTTTTGAAGCGTACACAGATGAATTTCGCATGAAAGCGCACAAATCCAGGCACTCACATGCAGCTCACTTACCCTCCAAAAGTACTTCCTGTCCGCGCCTTTCAGCAGCGTTTCGTTGGTGTAGCTCTCCCCCACCAGAGGACCAAAACGCGTCCCTTTAGGAATCAGCTCCTTACTGGTCACCCCCAGCACCTGTTCAACAAGGAGGGCATGAAATCGTTAAACAACAGAGTAGCTCACAAAATTGGAGGCCTGATGCAAGCAGCCGAATGCACTCAGAGTTGAAAAACATAATTAGAGGGACGGGTTCTTGGGAATACAGTCCTTATCTGATTCTCTATCTCCTGCTTATTTCTGGGTGATTAACAAAAAGGATCAGGTCAGTTCACTGGAAAATTGTCCCCTGGGGATTGCTATCTCCAGAAAAAGGAAATAAGCAACCAAAATATATAACGAAAATAAGCAAGCAATTTGTTGTTATTATTACATCTTGGTTGTCATTACAATTATCCCACAGAGAAACAGAGAATATTCCTGGGCTGTGACAGAATGCGTCTGTTCCTTCACATGCTGAATATTTCATAAGCCAATCGCCCAAGTTATCTTTAGTTTCTTCACCATATTAAAATTTCACCGCCGCTCTTGTTCTGCTACCTCCAGGTGTGAAACTCACCCCTCTGTCTCAAGCCTTAAGGGTGTGGAAGAGAGTATAAGGTGTCATGGGCACACCCGGGCCAGTCAACTGCACCTTGAGCCCCGTGTTCAAATCCCCTGAAGCAACAGTAATGCATTCTCTCTTTCATCTTGGAGCCACAGTGGCACTGGTGTATGTAGCTGGATCAGCCACTGCCTGCTCAGCCGTAGACTTTTCTCCAGTTTATCCAGCTTGTTTTACCCCTGCTTTCATGGCTTTGTCTGACGAGGTGTCCTTGTGTCAGAGATTACTCTTACATATCCTGCTCTTTGGTCTCAGCCAAACTACAGACGGAGCTTGTTCGATGGTCAAAGTGGTAGTGCAAGTATTTCACTGTAGACATGTAGGCTACTTCCTCTGATCTTGCCACCATCTTTCAGCTACAGAGGCTCAACCCCAATCTTGCATAAAGAAACCGAATGTTTCCTTATCATGAATTAACCACGCCACCTGCAATTTCCTATCACTTGTCCATCCAGTTAAGATGGTTCATGGTGTTATCCATAACGTGGGTGCCTGTGACGGTGCTCTGCTTTACAGTCTAATTGTGTCCTGGGACAAAGGGTTGGGAATCTAAGGTAGCTACTAATCACAGAGACCTCAGGCTGTGTGCTGAAGGGCCTGCCTCTCTCCATTTATGCCTCAACACATACGGAGCGGAGAGGAAAAGCTGAAATTAGACAACAACATGTCAAGTACTTCCCGCCGGAGGATAGATGAGTGGATGGAAGGATGTTGGAGTGACGCAAAGAGTTAGCGCTTACACAAAACATAAACAACCGCGGCACATGCTTACATACCACTTAGATATATTGGGGATTTGATTCAGATTGTTTTTCTGCAGCACTTTCCTGCTTCAGTTTAAAAAAATAGGAATGGTAACAGTTGCTGCCTACCTCTGCGGAGTCGTGGCAGCGTTTCAGGGCCAGGTTTCTGGGTAAGGATCTCTCAGCCCGTGTCCTGCCGTCGCTTCCGGACTCTTCCTCCAGAGGCTGGTCCTTCACGATGTAAGTGCACCTCTCCTCAAAATCTGCCTCGCTCCATGATGTCATGTCTACATCCTGTGTCTCTGGCACCGCTGCCGTGACGATCCCTGAGCTTTGTGGTGACCTCTCCGGGGTTAACATGGCTGTGGTGCACTGAGAGGAGGAGGCCTATAAGAAAAAGATAGAGGCATGTCATTAAATGTCCATTATTCCATATCTCTCTAAAAAAAAAAGGTATGTGTTAAGCTGTTGACCAAAGACATTTTTTCCTGTTATGTCACAATTTAAGGGAAAAAAACAGAGACAATACATGCAGCAGCTGGAATATCAAGGGACGGTTGTGAATGGAGCTAAAATTAGAGCCCAGAGTGTGAGATGTGACAGAGAGGAGGCAGCGCCAACTTGGGGATGTTGAGGAGGAGGAGGAGGAGGAAGAGAATTTAACTTTCCCATCAACTGCTACCACCGGACAAACAAACTTCAAAGTGGAACCTTCGTGCTTGCTGCCCCATTGCCCCCACTGTCCCATACATCCTGTGACTCTCCACATCACAACCCCGAGGCTATAAGGGAGGTTCCTGTGCACGTCAGCCCAGGAGCAGGACCACTTTCACAAGGAAATTAGCGCTCCCAGTGAATCGTCCAGACTTCCTCTGAACCGACCGGGAGCTGGCTCGCAGCCAGGTCTAAACTTTCTGTTTGTCTGTTCCCTACTGTCGCTCCATTCTCAGGAAGACTGTTGTCAGGTACCGCAGACCACGGGTGATGGGATGAAATGGTGAAATAGTGAAGAGTGAAAGAGAAGACAATGGAAGACGTGATTAAAATACAATGCTCAAATGTGATCTCTCAGAACTTCCTTTTTCGGGCTCATCAGTTTGCCTCAGAGATAGTAAAAGATAAGGTCTGTGGTCGGTGATATAAGCACTCACGTGACTTGTTGTTCTCTCCTGACGTGAGACCAAACTGAACTTAAAATAACTAAACTCCTAATTCCTGCACATTTACGCAGTCAGCCTGAATGAAAAGACTTTTATTTCCCTCCTGCTGATTTTATAAGAAGTTGTCTTAATTCACCAGAAATCCTTCAAAACTCAAAAACTCACACAATCCATCTTTTCTTCTATATCTATATTTATCTATATTTATCAACTTCTTCTCATCGAGAGAGAGAAAAAGGGAATGCAAATAAATGTGCTGATAAAAGAGATGAGATTTATGGACGACGTTTCACCCTAGTTTTCTCTGAAGTGTGTCACCACAGCTGACTCGGAATGACTGTCACAAGTGTAACAGTCACTCCGAAACCACCAAACTCAGTGACACAGCATAAAATATATTCTGAAAATCAAGATATGAGTCAAAGGGCACAGCTGTGGCTCCTGGGACGACGTGCAACAGGTTGACTCTAGAAAGCGCCCCTCACCTTACTCTGACATTGAGTTTTGTGGGAGATCAATGAATAAATTAGTGAAAAAATGAATCAGCTCACACTGGTGAATAGTTTCACACAATCATCACATAGTCTGTTATTCATGAGTATCACTAAGATGATATGAGAGGGATGTCGCATATACTTACTGTGAAGCCTTGAGAGGAGCCACACATAGGGTAGGCTGTCAGTGCCCTCCTTGAAAGCTTGAGTGTCTGTGAGCAACCAGTGGCTGTTCTCCGTCTCTTGTCCTCTCGCTCTCTCTCTCTCAGTCTCTCACCCAACCTCAGTATCCTGTGTACATGTGTGCGACTGACTGCACGACTGAACACCCGAGTGTGTGACTCTTTCTCTTGCGTCTTGCATGGGAGGAGGGAAGGTGTGTGTTTGAGACAGAGAGAGAGAGAAAGAAATACACTCCCTTTTCCTCCTCCCCCTCCTCCCCTTTGCCCCATGACTCCTCCTTGGAGAGTTTTTGTGTGTATGTGTGTGTGTGTGTGTGAGTGTCACAGTCTTGCCCGGGGGCGTGAGGCTTTCTCCAGGGGGGTGCACTGGCTGTCACACAGCTATGTCCGGATCAGACAAATACATCTTCATTTTCTGACAATCACCCACTCCATCTCTAGGCATACCTGTGTTGTGTTTTCCGGAAGTCAAGTGCACAGCACAGAGGAGATGAGGTCATCTCAGTGCTTTTGTAGAGTGAGGATTTGAAAGCTTTGGAAAGTTCTGAGGTGTTAATTTGATTCAAATCAAATCGATTCAGTTTAAGCTTTTACTTTGTCACAAGAGATCATGTTGTCACATCACAAACCACACAGATGGGAAGACATTCCCAGAAAATAAGTATTCTTGATCCAGACTTCTAATCTTCCATAATAACCCTTGAAAAAGTCAAATTTGGCCACTTTATTCTGTTATTTCTTGCTTTTTCTGCTGCTGTATAAGGTCATTGCTTGGAAGTGACAGAAGTTAGTAAAGTGACACTTCTTGAATATGAAGAAATTCAATATCCTCAATAACTCTTCATCACAGCAACAGCTGAAGACTGAGATATTTCCACTCCACTATTAGAGTTGCCTGTTTGACTCACCGACACAGATACTTGCTAATGTTGAGGTTCAGTGAGGGGTGAGACAGAATAGAGTTAAACTAACCAAAATGACTGATCAGTTGTTTTTAGCCTTTTGTGACTGAAACTGACATGAGCAATTAACTTATTATCAAAGTAGCTGCTGATTAATTTTCTTTCTTTTGACTAATTTATGCAACTCTGGTTCAAACTGGCAATCAGACTACTCAGTGTAAATATGAACTCTTATTATCTTTCTTCAGTTGCCATGATTCTTATATTTAAAATGTTCTTATTGTGTTGTGCTTCTTACAGTTTAAACTAAAAACACATATTCTGTCTTTATCTTCTGCATCAAGATGTTCAGTGGCTGAGGAGTGCAGAAGGCTGCAACATGAAACTGTGCCATCACTTAAAATGCAAATAAATGAGCGGCCTGTTACTGGTGTGTTTTTTTTTTTCTTTCTGGAGAATCATGCAGAATCCTGTGTTTCCTCTTTCAGGACACTTGTGCCCAGATGTCCCTCTGTACTGCTCAGTGGGGGTGAGGCTCAGAATGTGTTGATACTTGCGTCACGCAGCAAGTTGTATGTGCAGCCCAGCTTTCACCCCAGCTCGCTCTCCCCTTGTTCTTTCCTCCAAAGGCAACATTTGACTTGGCAGGGTGCCAGCTTGGGCTTAAGACTTGCCTTGAATTTTCAGACTTGTCATCCACACGCTTGACACGCGACATGCCGAGAACAATAGCCTTGCATGCGTGTCTGCGAGCTTCTCTCCATTCATACGTGTGTTTGCCGTGAGCGCCGTTTCCAGCCACTTTCTCCACTTCAGGGGAAGTTCATCCAGCATTGCCATGTGTCAAGTGGTTTGAGCTACACACAGACTCCCCTTCGTTTCTGTGGTGTTTTGGTGCTTCTTTTCATGCTTCCTGTCCCACTCATCACACCTGACCAAGCTACTAATTATGGCTGCTGACATGAGCCACCATGTAATTTAAAATCCACTTCTCTCTCGCCATTTCGTTCTCTCTCTCTGTGCCTCCAGTCATCTCATTCATCACCTCCTATTCAGTTCTCCTCTCCTCTACCTCCTCCTCTTCCTCTGTAATACCTCTGTGACTGAGCAGTGTCTCTAATACATGTATTACTCATAGAGGTAGTTCACATAATGACAACATGGACTTCTTGAATGCGTTGCTCTCGCAGCTCTGGTTATGTGTGGGTTGATGTTTTGGAGCGTGGGCTTATGTGTGGTTAGTTGGTGTTTGACTACATGATTTTTGACATGACATTCTTAGAATGACAGGATGATGAGCACGTTTATGGAGATGAAAATGGCCGCCCGTAAAGAAGTGTAATTCACTTGTATGTAGGACAAGAACAACAGATTGACAGCTTTTTTTTTTGGAAAGTGACAGAAAGGAAAGGTGGCATTTAACACAGATCATGTGCTTGACTGACCAGTGCCCGCTAAAACAGGGCAACCCCTCGATTTACACTGACCGTTGTCTGTGGGAGTGAGTTTGTGTGTGTGTGTTTCTGTTCAGCTTGGCCTCTGACTGAACTCAGAACTCACCAGAGACAGTTTCTTTTTTGACATCTCACTCCGATCTATCTCCTCTTACCTCTCGTCGCTGTATGCTTATGGAGCAGATTCATAAAAGCACTGTGAGCTTTTTGCGTTCTAATATCTGTATTATTTATTGAATTTAGTTTAGAATTTTGTTTCATTCAGTTTAAGTTAAACTGAGTGAATTTTTTTGTTGTTGAAGCTTTAGCTTGTTCTGTCTTCACATTGCTTCAAATTTGTCAAATTGTGCTCTTACATTGACAGTTAGCCACCGTGAGCTACTACTCATACCAGACCAAGTCAGGCTGTAGTTGCAAAAAGCCAGAGTGTATTGAGCCGATCAAGAGTGACTGCTGCTTTCATCACAACACTATTTGATGAATGGATTTTCTTAGTTGGTGCTCGTGAGATTTTGAAAGCACATTTGTTTATTTATGTATTTGTAGTAGAGATGATATCTCTGAAATTCTAATATATCTCTCAGACCTCATAGTCAACAGGTCCCAGAGGAAATTATTTCTACCCAGAAAATAGTCCCTCAGAGGACTGAAGTCCGCAGTGTATCCTTCTTTTAAACAATTTGTTTGCTGTTGAATTTTTAAAACATAATTTATCAAAGAATCAAACGCCACAAACAAACTTTTACTGACGTTCATTGCACTGCAGTGACTGTTTGATTTCTAATCTAATGAAATAACTGCTTTAACAGGAACTTATGAGATAAGAAAAATTAGCTTTTTACAGCAGGCAAAAGATACAGTTGGTCAACAGTAAATGTCAAGAAAGCAGAATACAGAGAGCTGCTTGTAGACAGACTAAGGGTACCTTTGGGGCCTCTGTAAATAGCGTAGGTATCTTAAGCCCTGTAATTTCCATGCTTCAGTCTGTACCTGCCTGAGGTCATTTCTCGCAGTGGGACCAAAGGCGACCACTCCTTCCCTGTCACCTCCTCCCCCAAGGATGAGGACAAAGATGGCAGAGATGGCTTAGCCCGTTTTATAACCCATTACAGCTGAAATGTTTGACGCAGCCTCCACCTCTGTTCTTTCCTACAGTTTTATGTTTTATGGCTGACTCGGGGAGAAATGTTTCACATTCTATCCCAGCTATCTTGTTGTCACCCCCCCCCCCCCCATACTCTCACCCATGTCACCCTCACTTTTTCTCTGCATTCTGTGCTGTTATCAGCCTGTCAGTCTCCTCCGCCTGCCTGTCCATTTTATGTTGCTTTAAGTGATTTTCAGTGCAGTGTATAGCCCTGCACTCTATTTAGTTTGAGATATTGCTCAGACGCACAAGCACTTCCTCCGTTCTTTGACAGTTCAGCTGAGGTCAGGTGTGCTTTATTGAGATGACAGGAGTGATATGAACTTAATGAATGCGCTTTGAACAGAAAAAAAACGGCAATGTAATTTGTCTCTCTCCATCCTCTTTTCCCTCTTGTTTTCCATTTCAGATGTGAATGAATGTCAGCACTTCACTACAGCCACCACCCACTGAGTCCACCAACCATCTCCTCTCAACTGGTGGATGATCTCCTGTTGACAGGCCAAGGGTTATTATCGTGGTTTCAGGGCTGAGAGGAATGCTACTGCGCCTCACAACAGATGTCTTCTCGAAATCCTGACGAAGCCACCCACAGCGATGAGGAGAAAACACCAACACTGTGCCCAGCTGACCCACGAGGTAGACGTGCCTTGACCTATGAATGATAGTGAATATCCAGTACTGACAACCAAACAAGGGTGCGTGCCTGACTGCACACGCACAGTTGTTTTTTTGTTGCTGTTGTTCTTTTTGCACTAGTGGTTGGCGTTCATCTGCGCAGACAGTGTTTTCAGGGTGACAAGAGAAGACTGGATTTCCAAGAAAAGACAACCGGAATAATGCTCATCTAATGCCAGCTTGTCACCCTTGATTTTTTTATAGTCTGGTTTCAATTTGAGTCTTAAACTACCTCTGCAGGTTTCAAATAACATATGTCAAAATTAGGCTTTTACTGCTGCTTTGATCAGTCAGCATTGGCAGAGCTTCATATTAGTGAGAGGTGACTTGTGTGATGATGGCTTGTGTGCAGAGAATCTGAAGGCTGGAGGGAGGACATTTATTTACACCTCATGGGATGTTCCCCTGTGTCAGGTTGAGGAGTCTGCAGTGTAATTGAAACACGTTCCAGTCCGGTCTGAAACACTCATCATGTGTCACTTCTGTCCCTCTCTTGTTCACAAACTTCGTTCTGGAACAACTGGATGAGCAGCTGCTGACTAATTCCGTGGTAACGTTTGTTAGTATTTCAAAAGCAGTCACGCTTTATGTGAACGTGACAACCATGCAATCCACCTTTTTGAGACATGTTGAAATTGTTTTGGAGCGTACTGTCATGAGCAAAGACGTATCAAATTGCCTTGTGATGGACAGTAACATGTTCTGATCCAGAGATAATGATAACATAACTAATGAATTTGTAACTTAAGTACAAGTAGTTTCATTTTCAACATTTTCCAGCCCTTTCTGTTGTATCCCCTGATCTTCCTCAATGCATAGAGGTTTCTAAGTTGTTATGAGGTTACAAAACATGGCCTGGACATGGAATTTAGTCACATTGAAGATTGTGTCATTGATTAGATTTTCATTGGCTGGCTGAATGATGATTTTGATCACTTCCATCACTTCCCGGTGTTTTTTGTGACTGGTTCTGGTGTGGTGTTTACAAGCAGCTGATGTTACCTGTCCCCTTGCCCATCGTCCTCTCTGTTTCGTATAAGTTCACTGGTGGGAAGAAGCCCTCAGGTCCTTTACACAACTAACAGTAGGAATACCACAGTCTAAAAAAACACTCCAATGCAAGTAAAAGTCCTGAATTAAAAACTGTAGCAGTGCCGTAAAAATGTAGAATCATAACTTAAATTACTCATTAAGCACAACAGCTCCTTTCACAATGTTATATTATTATGTGATATTAAATTATTCAGTTTTTATCACTAATGAATGCATGTTAAAGCATATTAGTAATTATCACGTGCCAACTAGCATTAGCAAGTAGCCTAACTATGAGAGTCAAATGAATATAGTGGAGTAAAAATATATTCCTCAATATTTCCTCCTTAAAAGTAATTGAGTAGAAATATAACTTAGCATGGAATGGAAATACGTGAGTAAAGTACATGTCAGTGGCCAAACATTCACTTGAGTAAACGTGTGGCCATCTATGACAATCAGGTTCCTGGTTGTCTTTTCATTCATTATGATAAATGATATTATCTGTAGATTAATACAGATTTGACAACAGCTTTTTTAATTTATTTATTTGACTGTTTTAACTACTGTTTGATTTTTCCATAATTTGGGGGGAAGCTTTATTTTATCTTAACACAGCTACATGTGTTCTGTTTGTTATCTTTGTTAAGTTTATTTCAGTGAGATTATTTCACATGTACAGAACAACACCACCCTGCCCTGAGAACTCTGCCCGCTGTGGTCGACTGTTGATTTCATCATACTGTTTAAAAAAAAAAAACATCCTTTCTGGGTATTTGGTCTAAGCTGAGTGTTTCCTTTTTCCCACACTTGCTTTCAGCTCTAGCAGCCCTGTTTCTCAGACATGCTCAGAGGATTACTAATACTGATGTAAACTTTCTGGTCTACCTTTTAACTGACCTTTGAAACAGTTCACCCAGAGAAGTCGTATACTTGTTGTTCTTATACTGCGTATGCTCTCTGCTTTTTCATCGGCTCCACTTTCCTCAGCTGAATGTGAGCTGCAGCACTACAGTGACTTGTAAACTTTGCGTCCACAGGTTAAAAAAAAGGGAGCTTTTCCTTCTGGACAGCAGGTTGACTGACTAGGCACTAAAAGTGTGAAGCTGTGCAGTGGAGGAAGCATCAGACCCCCAGGAGCCACACCTGACTGTATTAAAAGGCTCCTCACATTGTTTTGTCTTCCTCTTGATTACTAAGGCAGGCTGTAATAATGACCAACAGTGAGACGCATCATCCGGGAAGGATGCACACACACGCACACACACACAGACACACACTCTCTTGTGTCTCCGGCAGAGCTTAAGATGATTTACGCAAACTTGAGAGAGGAAAACTGGTACTATTAGAGAAATAGTGACATACACTGTAGAACTGAACGGGTTCCCTCTTTTGATGCTTGCGTATATATGTGGTTGTCTGTGTGTCTGTCCACTTGTATCTGTCTCTCAGGAGCAGCGAGCTGATTCAGCTCAGTTCGCCTTGGGTAGTTCGCTGTTCTCAGATTCCTGCCATGTTTCTGGATGGCCACTGAACAAACAGAGGTGAACTTGATCCAAGCTGTCACACTCTGGCATGGAGTAGAGTTTCCCCCTAACTCTCTCTCCTGCACAGGTACACACCACTTCCATCCTGACATCCCAAATAAATGCAGACAGAGCGTCCGGCCGTGACCCCTGCCTGAGCTGATGCAATATGCTTGTGCATGTGTGTATGCATGCAGACACATTCCTTTGGCTCTGCGTCCTCGCCTTGTGTTAGTGACACGGATACAGTGCTGTAAATGAACCATATCAAAGAATCAAGTGAAACCTGTTCAGCAAAGTGATTACCCCGCATCAAACATGAGGGTATAAAAAGACGTTTTCAGTGACTCAAACACTACTAGCAATGCGTAACGTTATACTGAATACTTAAAAGCAAGTTTGATATTTTAGGACAGACATTTAATTGGTTCCTTGCAGAGTTAAATGATGAGATATCACTGAAAAAGACTGTTAGCTTATATTTAGAGTAACACAACATATGATATCTTATGTATTTGATTTATGTGATACATAAGATATATATTTTATATATCGTATATATGTATACAATATAGATTATGTATGTATCTCATTTTAAGCAATAGTATGGAGAAAATAATATTTGCCTACTGTTCTCATATCTTTATTTTAATTATGCTACAGTCAGGCAACAGTTAGCTTAGCATAAAGACTGAAACCGAAGGATACAGCTGGATTTCATCTGTGTCAAGGTACATAAATTGTTGCCTAGCTGTACATTTAAAGCAACAGTTTGACATTTTAGATTCAGGGTTACTTTATTTGCTTTTATTTATTTATTTATTTTATTATTATTTTAATTTATTTTATTATCTTTATTTGCTTTCTTGCCTAGATTTAGATTTAAAAGTTAATACTTCTCATTTTATCTGTAAGTCAGCTGTAACTTAGCATAGCATGAGGACAGGATGCGGGGAAACAGTCTGGTTCTGTCAAAAGTTACCAGAAATTCATCTACCAACACAAATAAAGATCACAAATTAATACATTACATCCGGATTTTGTAATCTGTACAAAAACTGAAACGTAGAAAACAGCAGCTTGTGGTTTTGTGTTGTTTTGCTGATTTTTTTTTTTTTATTTAAACAGAGCAAGGCTAACTCTTTCTATCTGCTTCCAGTATTTAAGCTAAGCTTAGCTAACCATCTCCTCGCTTTAGTTTTATATTTGACAGACAGACATGGGAGTGACATCAAACTTCCCATCTAAATCTCTGGAAAAAGGGTAGTTCCCAAAATGCACACAGCTCCTTTAAGTTGCATTGAAGGACTGTGCCACATCATAATTTCCCACTTGAGCTCAACAGCAGTACAATACAGTGTGTTTAAATGGTTCAAGTCGACTGCTCAGGAATGGCGTCCATTGTAAAAGGGGAACTTTATGGCCACTCAGTGACAACATCAATGACATCACCAGGTGCCACTGTGTCTGTCTACACATCTCGGTCCGTGCCTGCCGCTCTCACACACTCACGCACACACTCTCTCTATTTTAGGACCAGTCAGACAGCACCGTCCTCCACCTGTCTCCACTGTTACCTGCCCCAGTCATTACCAGGGTCCCAGATCCCCACTGTAAGTGCACATGTCAACAGCAAAATTACAGGGCGCACACGCACACATATTTGTTTTTCTTTTAAAAGGGTAATATCCGTCTGCACGCAAGCGATACGCTCATTTTCTCTCCTCCTCTTCTTCTTTTTCTTTTCGGACAAACCCAGAAAACAAAGCAGGTGAGGTTCAAAGACGAAGCTGGGAAAAGGACATGAAGAGAGGAGATGTGTAGAGATGACGGACACACCTTGACGGCGCGGGCTTGGGTAATGACAAGGGGAGACTTTTTCATTCCTGTTTCTCCGGTCAGTGCAGACTGCCTCACTGATCACAAACCACTTCTCCGACTGAAGCGCCATTAGATCTCGGCTTTGTTCTCCCACTTAGCTCACTCTTGCCTAACAAATCAAGACAAGAGCGTCTCTTCAGATGTCTGTGGCTCTGTCTAGAAATGTGACTTCAATGAGATATGACGTTGAACTGTGGAGGGAAGGAGTGCACTGACAAGTTTGTCAAGGTGGAAAACAAAAGTGGAAATAGTTTTGACTGAAAGATCTATTATCAGACAAAGACATCACATTTTCTTTTCGCTGCAATTGCCATCGGTTTACTGTTAGTTTAAGTATGCCATGGCACATGCACAGGCAATCAAAGGCCTCCTTTTATCATCGACTCTTTCACCAAGTAGACTTTGGGTAACCTGAGTGCTCTCTTTCCCTTTTCAACATGATCCGTACAAACAATGACAAACTTCCTTCTCCTCGGTGTGAGTGACTTGGTCCTGTTGTCAGACTTATCGTATGTTTTTTCTGCTGAAAGAACTCATGACTGTATGTCTGAATAGATACTGACAGGACCTTATTAAACGTGGTATCGCTGTCATCCTGAAACAGACAGAAGTGAAGTCACTCACTGGGCAACATTTAACTTGTCTACGCAGTTCAAATAAAAATGAATGGTTGCTCTTTTGCCAATGATTAACGCGTGATAAAAGTCATTGTGTTTTGCCTTATCCTGCGCATCGGCGAAACTGGCACAGTGTCAAGCATGAACTGGTTTTACCTTAGTGAGCATACTGTATATACATGATGACAAACGCATTTAGCATTTCCTATCATTTGTGCACCGATCACATCCGTCTTCCCTGCACACTGTAATTTCCTTGACTTGATCCTCAATAACATCCTGTTGTCTGAGGACATCTGAGGGACCAGGTTGGACTGACCCTCCACCACATCACACGCAGGACACAGCAGAGACTATTATCCAGGCCCCGGCTAATGACAGCCGAATGAGCGAAACAGGCAGGAAGCTGTCGCCTCTGGTCTCTGTATTTAAAAGCACCCTTATTATTGTATGTGTATTGTTTTGTCGGGCTGGTATCCTTTTTGACTACTATTATTAAGCTGGGGGACTGTGACTTGGCTGTGACATCGGATTTCAGCTGAGGTTTGGTGAGATATTGCAAGAGGCATCCGTATTGCTGATGTGATTTGTGATTAAAAGTAGAAGCAACAACCAATGCATATTGCAAGAAATGATCACATTAACCACTGAGCAGGCTAATGCTCACATGTAAACAAACCCATTACCCAAACTGCTAATATCATTATGCCAACTTGCTGATGTTTAGCATGTGATATGTTTTATATCACAAACTAAAGTGTTGGGCAAATGAGCATTTTGGAGGAAACTTAAGTGACATTTGTCGAATTCATGCCGAGGGAGATGTCAATATCCCTACAAAATTTAATGGCAATCCATTTGGTAGTTGTGGAGACATTTCACTCAAAACCACACATAGGAACCTCATAATGGCACCAAGGAATAGTCAAAGGATTAATGTGGTCATTAAGATTATCCTTTGGGGACTATAAATGTTTGCACAAAATGTCATGCAGGGCCAGTCAATAGATGTGGAGATATGTTAGTCACAAACTAACCAAGTGACCAACATCTGTATGCAAAGCTATAAATAGAAACAATGTAAACAGAGCTCAAAAGGATCCATTATCCAGGATGGACATGCAATAAGCGTCGTATATGCAGAGTAGACAGAAGTGACAGTGTACATGCCGAAGACAGAATGACATTATTAAGCAAATAGCATATAATATGAAGTGAGTGTTAAGTGTAATGTGCTGGTTTTGAAGTTAATTCAATGGACGTTTTTATATTTGGTGTAGGCTCCAAATAATCATCCACAGTGAATCTTGTGTAAGTCTGTACAGCAAAACCAAAAGTAACGGCATCAAGAAGCTCACGTGTTGCAAAAGTCTGTCAAGCCAGCCTATCAGGCTTCCTCCTTCATCTTTCTCATGAGGTATGTGGTAGTGCATCAGCCTACAAGACAGGACTTGTAAAAAAAAAGGCCACTGATTGACAGTCGGGGGCATATCAGTTCATCCTGGTGGCCCAGGTTAAAATGTGTCATCCAATATGTTCACAATCAGCAGCTTCCCCTCTCTCTTTATCAATTCATCAGATGTAAAACCATACATATAACAACTCTGACAGAACACTTCACAAGAGCCTCACATGGAGATTTATGAATGACTTAACCTTGTGGTAACCCTGTGCAGTGAAACACAACAGGTGGTCATCCTGCTTTGTCCGCTGCAACAGAGACAGGTGCTTCCGACCACGGGGGACAGATCACTGTTGACTCTGGACAATGGGGGAAAACAGAGGAACAAGAAGGTCCAATTCATGCATGGCCACTTCCAAGCCCAGCCCAGCTCTTTGCCAAACACACACCAGCACATGAACCCACCCCCTCTATGAGCATAAAAAGTCCATATTTCAATGCAAACACAAACACACTCATTCAAACTGTCAGTGTTTTTCACTCCCTGGTTTGTGAGGGAAACGAAACAATAGCTCTGTGAACCATATCTGAGCCTGACATAGGCAAACAGGAAGAGATCCCCTTTACATGGAGGGGTATTCCTGAAGGAGAGGAAGAAGAATGGAGTTGGGGGAGGCTCGGGGCCAGGAGGGGAGACCATCCAACGGCCCTGAACATCCACCTACAAACATTTCCTCTACCAAGACTCCATCAGAGGAGACCAGAATCCCTCATTGCTGGGAGCAGAGAAACAACCTGGGATCACCTGTGACACATGATGTGTAAAACTGCATTTACTCGCACAGAAAAACAGAACTTGGGCAAACTTCCTGTTGATCGGCTTCTCTCTTTCTGCACTTTCACCATCCTTTCACGCATGAGAGGACAGACACTTCTTAAGTACTCTCTTGTCTTCCTGTAAAATCTGGCCGTGCAGCGTGACAGCTCCGACACGCTCCAGGCTGAATTTGAAAGTAACAACACGCTGGAATCTCATCTGACTGTATGATCAGCGGTGGTATCCAAACAATGCGTTTCCTCTTTGACTGAAACAGTGCTGTGTAATTAAACCTGCCTCAAGGCTCTTATCTGCATAGCTGTAAGATGACTGACAGTCACAATTTGGCGTCAGAGAGGAATGACACATCCGGCGGGGAGACGGCCTTTGTCCCTTTCGTAATCATTCAACAATATAGACTACCACAAAAACACTTTTCATTTATAAATGAACCCAGATAAAATCCCAGATATAAGTTTTTCTGGAAACTCTTAAATCTTTTAAAATTAATCATTTACTTCCGCTGGTGTCCTAAAGTCGCGTGCTACCCCTGCACTCCTTATCTCATGCTGTTAGTCACTGCCTTATAATGAGGATTGATTGATTAAGTAAAGGAGAGGAAGGAAGGGAGGGGACGATGAAGAGCAGAGGGAAAGAAGGGTTGACCCCTACCCTCGTCTGTCATATAGATAAGAGTAGTGATGGAGTTTCCGAGGGGACTCAGATAACCTTTGGAAGTGCAACGGTACTATATACTTCATTATTTACTCTAAATTGACTAGATTAAAAAAAATTGGCTATAGTATTTTTTTTTATTTTTACATCTTAATTCCCACTCCAAGGTGTAAAGGAGAAACAAGGTGGGACTTGACTTTCCTGCCCTTCAGTTTATATTCTGATGTAAAAGTATAATTAAAGACTGTGTCAGGAACAAAGAAAAGTGTAATTCTGGCCTTCAGTTACTAAAGATCCTTCCAAACTGATTCTCTGAGGACCTTCCAGTTCACGTTAAGGATTACCTTGAAAAAAGTAATGTTAAAACCTATTGTTATTTTTTGTATGTATAATCACTTGCTTATTTTTCCTTGGTTTCTGTTTATTTTAGTGCTTAGCATCCATGAAATCTTATAAAGGTAATTTGCAACATGTAAATAGTTGCTGAATAAAATAACGAAAAAAATGTATTTTTGTTTACTTTCATTTTCACATTGTTTTTTTGTCTAACATTCATGTAGTTCTATGACATCTAGAGGTTATTTGGTCCTGCTTGAAAATGTGCAACAGATCCAGCTAAACATTGCCTCAGAGCTGAAAAGCACACTTGTAAAGACATTTTTAACTGTGATATTTCATAAGAGACAAACAACCTCAGTAGGTAGAAAAAGACGCAGAGGTAGAAGTTAACATAAAACAAGTATCTACCTGTGAGATGAAACCCCTTTGTGTTATATTACAACCAGATACAGGTAGGAAAAGGTATCCACATTAAAACTTTAACCTCAAAGGAGCACTTAAACTCATCTCCACATAAAGTTAACTCAGAGCACGTTGCCTTTGTTATTGTGCTGGTGCTGTTCTGTGTTTCACCGACAGGGGACGCCACATAATCTGCGCCGCTCACTGCGCTCCCTCTTCGCGGCGCTCGTTGACTGTGTGTAAGCAGAGCATCTGTGCTGCCAAAAGCCTCAGCGCCTTAAGTTGATGTTTTACAGGATCCACAGTGTACTTTCAAAACCACTGCTCCAGTCCCTGAGGCCGCTTTGTTAGTTGCGCACTTCCCAAAAACTGACCTCCAAAATGTCTTTCCAGTACCCGCAGGCTTACCGCGACGACGCAGTGGTGAGTAAAATTGAGGCTAGCCTGTTAGCCTAGCGTGCTAACAAGCCGGGATGCTTAATCATCACGCTTTTTCATTCATTGAAATGGGCGTCTGCTTTGTTAGCACGTTAGCTTAGCCCGGGCTGACCTGTGTTGACAAACGCGGGTCACAGTGGACTTTTGGTATTGTTTGTGTTATTCTTTTCTTACTGCAGCTCTCACATTTAGCTAAATTAACATTTCCTCTGCTGTTGGGCTAACGTTGCTAGCTAACCTGGACGTGTCAGCTCGGTTACCACAAGCTTGAATTGATTTTTGCAACACCTGACTGGCTTCTATAACACTTGTCACTGCTATGACACCTGTCTCAGGTGGATGACTACCACGGCTGCAAAGTGCCGGATCCATACAGCTGGCTGGAGGACCCGGACAGCGAGAAGACTCAGGTAAATGTCAATCAGTAGTGAAGAAATAAGTCTGAAATAAGCTGCAGTGTCTCTCAGGGTTAACTCTGTTACACACTGAGGATACACTTGATATGTCGACCCTGTCCCAGGAAGCCTGTTTACTGAGTGATCTGGATAACTCTGAGTAAAAGCCGGAGCCCCGTTTGTTCTGAAGCGTGATGTAAAAACAGCTGTTCTGGTTTTACTCAGCAGAGATGTTCAGATAAATCAGTAGATCTGCTTCTTGGAACTGACGGCAGAGATAAGATACACCTGTATTGACCCCCCTCGGTGGGGAAATCCATTTGTTCCAGCAAAACAGGATGGACCGAATGTTCAGATAAGTGCTGAAAGTAATCGGAATAAACACTAAGAGGTGCATGATGTAAGATAAGAATGGAAACTATACAGTAGCATTTAGGGTGAAAATTGACACGGTAAAAATGATTATTCTTTGATGCGTGAAACCTCTGTGTGCTGGTGTATTTTTCCCCCAGGCCTTCGTCACCGCTCAGAACCAGCTGACATTGCCGTTTTTAGAGCGTTGTGAGGTGCGAGACCTATTTAAGGAACGCATGACTGAACTGTATGACTACCCCAAGTACAGCTGTCCCTTCAAGAGGGGGAGCAGGTGAGCCATGACACGATCATGTTTTTAGTACTTCAGTACAGTAACAGTTTCGGGGAGGTTGGGGGTTAGTAGTGAAAAGGTGTGAGGAACATTGTATTTTAATCCAGATTCGGTTGTAGGGAGAACATATACATAAGATCATTTACCTTCCTCGTCCCCCTCCTCATTTTTCAGGTACTTCCACTTCTACAACACAGGCCTCCAAAACCAGAGTGTGATGTATGTGCAGGAGAACCTGGATGCTGAGCCCACAGTTTTCTTGGATCCAAACACGTTTTCTGATGATGGCACTGTTGCCCTGCGAGGTATCAACACCCTGCATTATACTTTATTACTGGTTTTATTATTCTTTTAATTAGAGGTGCTCCGATCGGGGTTTTTGGAGCCGATCACCGATCACCGATTTTTTTTAAATCAGTATCGCCGATACCGATACCAAAGCCTCCAGTTTGCTTTTTATAGTGTGGGATTAATTATTGAT
>JBAJHX010000031.1:8396621-8407107 GCA_037176925.1 Amniataba percoides | reverse complement strand
TATCTATCTATCTATCTATCTATCTATCTATCTATCTATCTATCTATCTATCTATCTATCTATCTATCTATCTTTCTCTCCTCTGTGTTGATGTGGTTCTTGTCTGTGGGGGGCCGATGGGGGGCGCTATTTGTTCCGGTTCCCACCCCATCGTTTCTCGGTCTTTATCGGGTCCTGGTCTCTAGTCTGGGATCAGTTTGAGTGACTCTGCTCTGCGAGGACACGAGGCTGAGTGAGAGAGCAGCAGATGTCAGATCAGCGCGGAGCTTTCTCTCTTTGGGAGAGAAGAACTTGAATCATGACATGAAGGTTCAAGATAAGACCTCCACAGTCACTGTTTTTATGATTCATCTGATCAGACACGTTTCAGGGAAAGTGTATATATATATATATATATATATATAATTATCATTTCCTGGTGAGTTGAGTGCCTGTAAACAAGCTGGTGGGGGATGTGAAGTGTGGAGCTTTATCAACAAGAGAGAAAGAAAGAGGTGGGGGAAGGTATGAGAGCATGATGATGGGGGGGCACATGGTCTGAAGAGCCAGGGTGGAGCTTCAAGACAAGGCAGGAGACTGGACTCAAAATGTAATAATCATCCATCATCAGCATGCCTGTTGGATAAAAGCATCTTCTGCTGCTAAAAAAAATAAAATCAGCCTGAGCTTATCAGACAGTTGTGAAAATCTGATGAGGACTGAAGAAATGTGCCTCACCTGCACGGATCTTCATGGAGACGACTTCCCAGATGTGCCCCACAAGCCCCCCCCCCTCCATCCATCCATCCATCCATCAGGCAATCTGTTGCTCCGCCGCTTAAAAAGAAATCTGCCCGCCTCCATCAGCGCCGCCGCAGCTTGTGTTACAGTGTCACTATAAAATATTCATCCACGGAAAATCTCTTTGATTCCAGCAGGTCCCTGAGCTGAAGTCAGCATGTGACACCGGCCGAGGAGTCCACAGGCTGCAGCTCATCTCCACCTCCACCCGAGCCTGAGCTCCACCGGAGGGGCCGCAGAGTCTCATCCACCCGCGGAGGAGAAAGACAGACAGACAGAAAGAAAGAAAGAAAGAAAGAAAGAAAGAAAGAAAGGGAGGATGTCCGCTCCCTCTAACACAGGTGAGTCCCTTTTACAGCCATAACTCTCCACACAGGACAGGGACTAGTTGATGGTGGATGAAGTGTTTTTCTTCAGACTGAATTATTCAGGAATAAACACACACACACACACACACACACGTGTATACCTGCTGCACTGACCTGACATGACTCCTGCTCCAGGACAAACCTGATGGATCCGATTATTCCGAGTCTTTCATCACAGACAGCATGATACACTTTAAAAGTTACAAAAAGCTCAAGAAAAAAAACACGTTTTAGGAAGAAACGGCGCGCACAAATCAAGAGTCAGCATCCCTGTGAGGGAATTTTCTAAAGAAGAAAACATCGGAAAAGCAAAAAAATAGAGAAACTGTGCACCTCCAAACTGATGGTGAGAGTATTTCTGGGTTGTTTGGTTCAGGAGAAGCATCGATCATCAGGTCAGAAGCTCTCAGGCTGCTTTTCTGTGTGATCACCCAGTGGAGCTGCTGCTGATGGTGATGATGATGGGTGGGGGTGGGTGGGGGTTGGGATGTGGGGGGGCTTTAAAAAGCTCAAATGAACCCGAGAGGAAACCAAAATAAATGCATACTGACCCGCAGAAAGAAGCAGGGGAACGAAGAAGCAGAGAGGCGCAGACGCGTGTTTCTGCCGCACTTTGCGCCTCTCCTCTGACGTCACCGATATTTCATTCAGATATCCTCAGCCTGTTCACTCCTGCAGGGCGGAAAACAAGCAGTCAACACCGTGAGACTTACATTAAAAAAATAAGAAGGTTTATATTCAGGATAATCTTTGGTCCAGCCCACACTGAAGCAAAAAAGGAGAAAAAATAGATCCTGCTGAGATGAAGAGGAAGTAAAACAGTTCACAGCTGATTAGAAATGTGAGAGACTGAAAGTGTCTCATAAAAAAAGAAAAAAAATTGTCTAGTGTTGAATCTGATTTTAAACGAAATAGTTGGTGTGAGGTTTGATCAGTGGGCAGAGAAAATGAGGAAAACGCCCTCCAAGTCTTTGGGGTTTTTTGTTCTTCTTTTGCACTCCTGAGCTCAAACTCTGGAGCACGTGGCACACGTCTGCCTTTGTGTGCCTCGTGTGATTTTTTTTCGTTGATCCAAAATGCCCCTAAACGAAATCTGTGCCCATGTCAAAGGAATAACTTAGATGAAACGCAAAAACAACCTGTTTGTTTCCCCCCTCTGTTGCAGACATGGGGGCAAGGATCTCTTCAGGAGTGTGAGTTAAAGCTGAGCACAGTCTAACTGGCCACGAGTTTGAATTTCAAATGACTGAAATAACTGAGACAATGATCATCTTTCTGCATGCAAACTCTTTCACATGTCCTCGCTGTCCGGCTCTGATGAGGAATATATCTGAGAGCAGCTGACCTGCTTTGGCAACACTGTTTACACCCCTCTGCAGAGGATATAAAACAAGTGAAGGGGTTGGTGGCTGGAATGCATGAAGTAAACGACAGAAAATAACCCCCTCCACTGAAAAAGAAAGGAGAAAGAGGGAGAGGAGAACTCAATGAACCCTTTGAACTGCATTGACAGGGTAAAGGCAAATTTCCTCTGGGAGCCTACAGGGTGTGGAGTGGGGGTTGGGTGGGGTTAGCTGGGGTGAGGGAGTCCAAAGTCTGCTCAGAAAGTTGGTATTCAAACAGCTCAGGAATCTGCTTCTGCTCGTGAGGTTAAATGCTCGTAATTATCCGTTTTGGTCGAGATGACAAACTGCCTAAAAATCAGGTTGTTGTCAGTTTGCACCGCTGCAGTCGTTTTTCCTGCAGGCTTCAGGGTCGCTAATAATCGACTGTGGTTCAGCTGAATTGTAGGTTTACAAATCAAGAAACTCATCACGAGACAAAAAACATTTTTTTACAATATGAGTTAAATATGATATGTGACCCAACGATTACCTGTATTATTAAAACAGTTATGACACCCTTTAACATTATGTGGCCTACACATGCTTTATTGGGACTGGTATCAGGGACAACAATAAGAAATTTCCAGGATTTTAGTGTTATATATGCCTAAAAATGTGTTTTATAAATGTAAGTGAATGTTATTTATTAACAGAACAAAGTAATGGAAAGGGAAAGAAACATGCTGTCTTAATTGTAAATGTGAATTTCATGCAGGCCCATCACAGATTCAGATTAACCTGAGAGTGTTTTCATAGATCTGCTTTTATAGAAAATTAGCAGTCAAAGTTACAAAAAGTTATTCATCCAAATTTGAATGATATTATATGAATCATTAATGGAAGGTAGGTCTCATACAGAAAGGTTTTTTTTTATTTAAGATCAGAACAAAACTATTATTGTTAACTTAGCGAAAATAGGTTTTACATGCTTAATAGAAATGTGAGATTTTGGGCCTTTTTGCAGAACTTAAAAGTTAAGTTGCTCTTTTTCTCTGTGGATTCTTATCTATGAGTAGAAATTAGGCTAAAAAAAAGACTGATCTGAAGTTCAAACAAGTTAGAAAACAATCTTATCCTGCAGGAAGAAAGCAAATAAAAAAGCTAGTTAAAGTTTGACTTGTGGTTGATGTTAATTAAAAGATAAATGACTGATCTGAGATAGATGAAATCTGACTTGTATTTGGTAGTGATTTTTAAAAAATGTTGTATTTTGACTTTTTGCAAAACTTCATATAGAAAAGTTGCACTCTGTTATTACACACACACAACAGTGTAAAAAAGATTAATATGAAGTTAAAACATAAAACAAGAATCAAGAATAAATGAAAAAGTAGTTCAAGTGTGACACTGAGTTGGTTTCAGTACCTGAATTAATTTCAGTTAAGTTTCAGTAAATCAATTCAGAGAGATTTTACAAACAAGAATCTCTTGACTTTTTGCAGAACACAAAAAATGACACTTTTTAAATTTTCTCCACAAACATAAAGATTTTATGAAAAGTTAAAGAAGTTAAAGGAAGTTTGCAAACATTTTTATATAGGGGGCAGAAAAGCAAAGTGGAAAGATGGCTAACGTTTGTCCTCCAGCTATTAGTTATTTTAAAACTAATACAAGTTTAAGTTCATCTAAAATAGGCCAATTCATGGTTTTGTTACACATTTGAATCAGATATTTTTGGCAAAACAAAAAGTTTTGTCTTGTTCTGGTTTTCAATGCACACACACACAACAGTGAAGGAAAGATTTATGTGACGTTAAAGCCAAGTTTGTAAATAAATAAATAAATAAGTAAATAAATTAAAAAAACTTTTCTGCAGCTTAAGGGCAAATTAAAAGTTAACTTTTAGTTGGAATTGATTATAAGAAACCATCAATGTGTATAAAAACAAGGAAAGAAAGACAGTCGACTAACTTTTTTTATTTGTAAAACTTCATGATAAGTCTGTTTTTTTTAGTTTGTGCGCTTCTCCCCCTCATATAAAAGTATAAAAAAAGATTCACGTGGAGTTAAAACAAGACTGAAAACAATCTTATCCTGTAACGTAAAGACAAATAAAGGGCGGTCAAAGTTTGACTTCTAGTTGGTGCTGATTACAAAACATACAACAATAGTAAAGAACAGAAGTTACGCTTTCGGTAAAGATTAAATTAAGGAAATTTTCCATTGAATCATTCTGTCCTCACACATCTTAACACCTGTTTCCCTTTCACGTTCAGAGAGATCTTTCTCTGCCATATCAACGTATCCACACTGACTTCAGGCATCTCTGAATCGCTACTAATCTGTGTTTTTGGTATTTCAGTCGCTTCCTTGGACTAACAGGCACGCCCGAGCCTCCCCTATGTAAATGACTCCTTGTCATTAGCTTGCACACATGTCAGAGAGCTGCACTGCGGCGATTTCCACCAACGTGTCCCAATCAGAAAGGTCCTGTCAGGATATGAGTGAGTGGATAACATCTGACACCGGTATCCAACCCTGTGACCCAAACAGTCATTCTGTGGCCACTGCGGAGGCCTCCCCTACTAGCATCTTCAAAAACAGCCCTTTTTTTTTTTTTGCGCGGGGGCTGGGATGGATGGATTGGGGGTAGGGGCAAAGCTTGTGAATTCCGGAGGGTGGGCTCTTTCAGCCCCGGTGGGTAGAGATGGGCTTGTTGTTGTTTCATTCCTCCGTGTTTTTCCCTCTCTCCTCGTACCCGGGAATAACCCCTTGAGAAACGTCCCACCGGGGTAGATGTGAGATAAGATGGGGGAGTTTCTCAATGGACGCACTATTTTTTTTCTGTCTGTTATCGATCTGTGTGGCCGCAGAGCTGCTCTCCTCTGTGTTTGTCCCACGTTGGTGGACATGAAGTACAAGTTGAACATGCAGTGAGGCTTGTTGTGAAGCTCAGACAAACTTCATCTTATTCAAACTAACTAGAATGACACAAATGTACTTTCCTTCTATTTTTGTCCTCACTGTGTTTATTGTTATGCACTGACACACCAAGCTAGATCCTTTAAATGTAAATTAATCTGATTTTACAATTTAGCTATAATCACTTTACTTTAGTTAATACTTGCTTTTTTTGCATTATTAGGATCACTTGCTGATGTCAAACTTACTCAAAATAAACTGGTTCACACTCAGAGAAAAAGAAAAAAAAAGTATTCACGTGTATTCACGTTTAGTCTTTTGTAGTGCAGAAGAGCAAAAAAGCACAAAAATTTGTTCTGCTCTCTGTGCAAGCTCCAAACTTTTGTACGTCACTTTCTTATCCATAAACATCTTCCGCAAAGTGTCTTTTTAATTTTTTTTTAAATTTTGTTTTGGCCTGAGGATTGACTGATTCTCCTCTTGACAACTGTGGGTCAGAGCAGCGAACACATCAGTTTGCAGGTTTGTTTTTCTGGGTTTTGCAGTCACATTCCAAAGCTGTGAGTTCAGCTCTCCTCCGGTGCCCACTATGATGCTGGGAGGTGACTGGACGTACGTGAGGAACATGAGCTCAAAAACAACACGGAGAGGTGCAGAAAGTGACTGGTGCGCGTGACTGTGAGCTGCTCGGAAGCTGTTTTGGTGTCAGGTGAAGAGAATTCGGGTTGTTATTTGCTGTAACAAAGACAGGAAGTTATTTGACTAAAAACATAAACCAGACTTTGAACACTAAGAAGTTTGGAGATGGTGTTAGATAGAAATAGATGCAATATAATCTGTGTGGGTGTTGTGAGTTCACTATTGTCAGAGATGTTGCTATTTTCCAGATGATTAAGTGTTTTATTTTGCAAAGTTACACATCTGAGAAGATGCTTACATATGTATGGATGTAGAGTTATAAAAAAGAGAGACACATTTTTAGGAGGGGGACCTTTTTTGTGGCAGATTTGATGAATTTGGCATGTTCTCGTTGACACACTGCTACGATGTTCTTTGGCGTCTTCTAAAGTCATATGCACATGCATGACTAACTAACATACAAGTTAATATGAATATTCTAAAATCTACACGCGTGTTCAGCAAGGCATAAAATACAACACACAGGGCACATGATGCCAGATTATGTGCAAAGCATTTCACACAAACTCGTGTTGTGCTGCTGCTGCTCCCACTTTAACTTTATTTTTCCTCATCTGTTGCCTTATTTTACATGTTTTTGCTCCTCCGCCTCCCCATGTTTTCTTTGTTTCCCGCTGCTATGACTACACCAACTACCCCCAAAGGAATCATTAAGATTTAATTGAATCCCATCTAATCTAATCTCGGAGTATAACAGCCTTATGTAGCTACACCGAGCTCTTATCGCGGCGCGTGCAGCACGTAACACGCTGCATGTTACAGCCTGTTATTAACACGCCGCTTCCTCCTTCACGTTTTCTTCACTTTCCTTTTCAAACACACGTAATCGTCATCAAGCCACGGTTGCGAGTTCGATTCCCCCCCCCCCCTCCAACACCACCTCCTCCACCACCTTCCCCCCTCCTTTCTTCGTTCCCCTGAAAATCACAGGGCAGAAATTAGCAGCAAGAAAGCATGTAATTGACAAAGTCACGTGTTCTCACTACGGGAACGGGCACAGCCAGCTCGAGAGCGAATGAGAGCGAAGGAGAGAGAGAGAGAGAGAGGAGAGAGAGAGAGGGAGAGGGAGAGGGGAGAGCAGTGCAGAGGTAGTGTGAGTGAGGAGGGGATCGAAGGGAAGAAAAGAGAGACATGACAAAAATATCAAAAGGCAGAAAGCACGCCGTACCATGCGAGCTCAACTGGTGAGCGCCGGGCTCGAGGATGTCGGATTAATGGTGACCGCCGCAGCCCGATTTCGCAGAGGAAGCTTCTCTATCGCAACTTGGGCGCAGAGGGTCCGCGGGGAAACATGGCCGAAGGTTATTCTGCAAATTATTATTATTTTTATTTTTTTATTTTTTACCCAGCAATTTTTTTCTACCCTCTTTAGTTTTTACCCCAACAATACCCCTCTTTTTTTTTTAATTTTAATTTCGCTCGCGCGAGGAGAGGAGAGTACGGCTGTGGTGGCGAGGGAGGAGGAGGAATGGGGAGGGAAGGAAAGGAGGGTGTGTGTGTGTGTGTGAGGAGGAGGGGGGCAAGGTGAAACGTGATTGTTGTTCAGAATCTTTTAAAAAGGAAAAAAAAGAGAGAGAGAGAGAGAGAGATAAGGAGGAAAGCTCGACCCGAGCTCGGACAAACCCATCAAACCGTGCATTGTTAGCGCGCGCGTGTCTGTCTGTGTGTGTGTGTGTGTGTGAGACCGCCGATCCGCACGCTGCTGAAGCTCGAGGAAACCATGTGTACACCTGCTTTTCTGGATCCTGAAGCCTGCTGTGGATGAGAGAGAGAGAGAGAGAGAGGAGGAATAAAAATAAAACAATCAACCACAAGTAACTCCGTGTGTGTGTGTGAGTGTAAGTGTGTGCATGCGATCATCTGTCATGGACTAACTTTTTTTTAAAAGACTGTTTGTTGCAGCAGCAGCAACAGCGCTTTGGTGAAAACAGTGTAGGAAATTTCTACCGGCCCTGAACTTCACATAGCCTGCAAGTGGAGGGGATTCCCCCCCTACACGCTCACTTCAAGTTTTTTTTCCCCTTCTTTTTTTTCCACGCAACAGAGAGCCATTAAACGTATAGAAATTCATGCGCGCAAAGAAATAGTCCCCCTGTGATTTATCTCGTGTGTGAGCTCTTAAAAAAATGTTTCTAACTCGTCTTCTTGTTTGCCTCCCTCCCTCTCCTCCTCTTCCCTCCCTCCCTTGTTTCAGGAGGGCCGGGTAAAGGTGGCGGAGAAGACCCCGCCAAGTCCACCGAGCAGGAGGACCGGACTCGACCTCAGGTCCTGTCGGGATCCGGCTTCTGCAAGTGGTTCAACGTCCGGATGGGCTTCGGATTTATCTCAATGACCAGCAGCGAGGGGAGCCCCGTCGACCCCCCTCTGGATGTTTTCGTCCACCAAGTAAGTTGAAGTTGGGGGGTGTTGGAAGGGAGGAGGGAAAAAAAACCCACCGAGGACTGAACATCTGCTTTGTGGAGATGTGGAGCATCGGCCTCATCCGGGTCTGTGAAAACAGCGACGTTTGATTGATTAGATTTGATTAGATTTTTTTTACACCCCCCCCCCCCCCCCACACACACACACAGATCCCACCCTGTACCCGCACCCCCTTTTATTTATTTGGATTATTCCCCCTCCTCAGGGCAGCAGTCGTCTGTTACATTGTATCATCCGGATGTTTTGCATTGCCCAACATGTTACTGTGTAATCACACGTTGTCCACGGGTTACACACACACACACACACACACACACACAGTTTCCTCTTCGACCCCCCCCCCCCTCTCTCCTGCACTGTAAAGGGGAGAGATGTCGTGTGGCTGTGACACTGCTAGTTTCACACTTGGCCCTGTAACAGACAGACAGACGAACAGAGGGGACAGCGTGTTTTTAAAAAGAAAGGAGAAAAAGAAAAGTGTGTGTTCTTTTAGGGGGGTGTCCTGCTTCCCGCTCTTGTTTCTGCTGGTTTCCTTGCTCACATACACTTTATTTATTTAACACCTCTTTATTTCTTTCCCATCTCCTCTCTCTCCTCATCTGGAGCCTGGCCTGTGTTTTTATTTCTCTTTCTGTTTTGATTTTTAATTTTTATTGCACATCGGAGTTCATCTGCGAGCCCTTGTTTTGGGCTGATTGTGCAGCAGACAAAGAGGAGAGGAGTCCTCCCTTCTTTCAGCTCCCCCGTTTAATCAGCCCTTTTATGGTCCCATAAAGTGGCTTTAAAATACTGTGGGAGGGACGAGGAAGAGGCATTTTCACCGTTTTCATCTGACACCCTCTCCGAGAGGCGTCTTTTATTGTGGAGATGTTGTGCTGGACTGGTGGGAAAGGCTGGAGGTGTATCAGGAGTCAGATGTCAGCAGTGGTGTAGTGGTGAATAAAGAAAAAAAAGATGGTTCTACTTATCAGTATCAGGCAAAGTGTGGAGGATTATAAATTGTGCTTTCACGCAGGCAATCATTCATTTTTCTGTCATTTTAATCTTGTGGGATTTCAGTAACTTTGATGGTTTGTTATTTTTTATTTAAAACTTGTTTTCGAGACTACGAGGAGACAGTGGGACCTCTGAATTTGGCATGTTTTGTTTTTTTTTTTTTTTAAAAAAGAAATCTTTCCACCTATTTGTTGTGTACCAGTGTGACAGGCTGCAGCAATGAAATCAGACCTGTGATACTGCTGTTTAACATGTCTGTGTGACTTTTCTTGCATCAACTTCATTTTTTTGCTCCTATATAATTTAAATAATCTTTTAATTCTAATCTCTGCTTTTATTTTATTTAAGTTAAATTAATTTCTATTTTTATCATTTATAGTGGAGGATAAATATTTAGCTGTAAGTACATAAGGGAGTAATAAGTCATTTAAACTCTAAATGTGATCAAAAATTCACATTTTGAGTGACCTGTTTGAGCATCATGCTGACCTCTGCTCCACCTGTCTCAGTCATGGTGTGGCTCATCATGCGTGCATCAAATAACAGACAATGATCCCCCCTCCCCTTTTTTTTCTATCTGCCTTTATTTTCATGTGTATGCAGTTTTTGATACGTGAGCGCTGCTGGGAATATTTGAAGTCACGGAGAAGCGTTGGAAAGTGCTGTGTGTTGCAGCACAGCCTCATCAGTTCTTGATTGATACTTTTGTATTGAGGCTCCATTGACTAAATGCGCCGCATCCATTTACATACTCCAGCCTCCTAATTTCCCCGCTGGCACAGAGATGTTTTAAAAAGTGGATTCAGCCAGAAGAAGAGCGGGCAGGTTTAGTCTGGGAAGAGCAGCCTGAAGAGTTGAGCAGAAGTTGACATTTGCAAACCTACAGGGCAGACCGGAGCCACATATGCCGCTTTTCCACTAGTACCTGATAGTACCTACTCGGCTCGCCTCGACTCGGCTCGCCTTGGCTCGATT
>JBAJHX010000031.1:8343869-8396573 GCA_037176925.1 Amniataba percoides | reverse complement strand
TGAAAATGTGTGTGGTTGGTTGCAGTTTCGCTTTCCTTCAAAAGCCTTTAAAGAGGAATTAACTAGAAATCAAGGAATCACAGGTTTAAACCACTCCACCCCCCCCCCCCCCCCAGCTTCGTGTTTACAACAACACTGCTGTCATTTTGCACAAAGAGCAGACAATATGCATTCATAAGCGCATTGTCATATTGAATGCAAAACACCCTATTCCTTTGCATATGTCTGCATACTCTGATTAAATCAGCCACTCATTTTCTCTGACTGCTCCAGCCTCTCTGTGTCTCTGCTGTCAGCCCGGAGCCATGTGGAGGTATTGACGCCATTTCCAGGTGTTAAGGAAATGTTTGGATTTGGATTTTGATTTGAGATCAGCAGGTTATCATGCTGCTGCAGTATCTGAAATGCATTATTATTAATTTTTTAGATGTTTCTGTCGGATGCAAATATTTCAAATCGGCGACATGCAAACAAGCGGGCCGGTGTAAAGAACAGATTTCTGTTGCAGGAGATAGTTTTGGCTCAGCACAAAGGTCACACAATGTTTTCTGCATTTATGATACAAGATTAGCTGTCAGTTTATGTTTATATGTTTAAAAAAGAGAGATTGCAGAATCTGGAAATCTGGAAAGATTGCAGATTTATTCCTCCCTGTATGTAGGAGAGAGGCAGAGGTAAGAACGATGGGGAGGGGAAGAGGGAGCATGAGGACAGGAGAAAAGAGAGAGGGGAGAGAGGAGGAGTTTTCCTAGGAGAGGGAAAGAGGAGGGATGTGGGAAAAAATAAGTGTTGGTGAGGGGTGGGGGTGGGGGGGCGATGTGCTAGTCGTAGTCGAGGAGGAAAACACGGGCGACGAGAGGTTGGAAAAAGACGAGCAAGTGGTGGAGCGGGAGGGTAAGAGAAGGAGGGCGAGAGTGTGTATGAGTCAGCGAGAGGGTCCCCGCCCGACCACGAGTTCTCTTCCTGGGAGGCCTCTTCATCAGGGCTCCTATCTGATCACTTCCTTTTGGAAGGTGTGTGTGTGTGAGAGCGCGAGAGAGAGAGAGAGAGAGAGAGAGAGGGAGAGAGCTTAATTAAGCTTCTCCCCCCACCATACCTCTCTACTTAGTGATTCCACGCACAAAGCCATTTCATTATCTCTGTTTGTCAACCCTTTCTCTACCTGGACAGAGTGTTTTTCTGTGTGTAAGTCAGTGTGTGTGTGTGTGTGATAGTGCTCCTGCTGGGACACGGGGGGTGCTCTCTCCTCAGGCATTCTTTAAAAAGAGGAATTTCTTTAAAGACAAAAAGGCAGGAGGGTTGGGTGGGGTGAGGGGGTGTGTGGCGGTGTGGTGGGGGGCTGCTTGCCCTTTGTCGGTAATCAGTTTGAAATGTTGAACAGTTTGCTGCTGCCGCTGCTATTCTCCTGAAACCTCCAGAGTGTGTGTTCAATTTATGGAGCCCCTGAGAGAGAGGAAGAGAGAGAGAGAGAGAGTGTGTGTGTGTGTGTGTGGTTCTTACTTTCCGCTCTTAACCACCAGGTTCTTGATGTCTACATGTGAACAGTTGTAAGATGTTTTAGGTTTTGAGTGTGTGTCTGTATGTGTGTGTGCGCGCGCAAGTGTGTGTGTTTTGTGTAGCGAGGTTAAAGTGGGCCCCTAGTGAGATTAACCTCTGGTCCGTGTCACCGTTTGGCATGCAGGCCCCACCCATCTCTGCCTCCAGATAGCCAGTATCAGGCTTTGTCTCTCCTGCAGCAACACTACGACTCCCCCCCACCCCCCACCCACTACCACCACCACACACACGCACACACACACACACCCCTCTGCCCACCCCCACCCCACCCAACCACCTCCTCCACCAATCCACCCTTCTCTTCAGCACATCAAAATCGCAAAAGAAGAAGAAAGCCTAGTCATGTGACTTCCTTTTGAGGAGCTGGCCACATACAGCGGAGATGATTGGTAATTGGAAAGGTGGCGGACTAGAAAGCAGAGCAGGGCTAAAAACAAGTCGCAGTTCATCTGAAACACAAAGAGAAAGAGCGACTGCAGAGTGTTCGCTGTGTTTGTACTTCTGACTTTAATTTTATTTTATTTGATGAACCAAAAAACGCTGAAGCACTCAATAATAAAACATGAAGAAAAGCGGAGGCAAACATACCCAGTGAACGAGTCTTTGAATCAGACAAAAAGTCAAGATATTTAGTTTGATTTCTTAGTGTAAGCAAAGAATTATATAGTTCTGTCAACAGATGTTTAACAAAAATAAAGAGTCTGAAACTAGTAATTATTTTAATTATTGATAAATCGTTAGCTCATTTTCTTGATTCATTGTTTCATTTAAAATGTCCAGGAACCGTTCTAATTCCTTTTCTAACTTCCCAAGGTCGTATATTAAAATGTCTTTTTTAATTTGACCAAAAGATATTTTGTCATTTATTTTGAAAAAGAAAAGCATCAGATCTTCACTCTTATGAAGCCACAACTCGAAAATGTTTGGTGTTTTTAACTTGAAAAATGACTGAAACAATCTATGGATTATAAACGTAGGTGTAGATTAGTTTTCTGTCAATCAGCTATTGGAATGACTGAAAAAAAATGTATTTCAAAAGAATATATAGATTTATAGGAAATGGTCAAGCATGTGTGTATGTTTACAGCCAAACACTATTTAAACAAGGAAGAGAGGGAAAGATGAACTAACGTTTCTCAAATGAAACATACACAGAATAGGGACTAATTACAAAATAATGCAAAATCAGATCTACCAGATCCCTCAGTTATGACATGCTTCATTCCAAAATATACAAAGGGAAGAAAAAAGACTTTTCAGAACTGCTTCTAAAGTGTGATACTAGTTTTTACTTCTAATTTGTTTTGTTTGTTTGTTTCTTAGCTTCAATCTTTTACTTACATTTTAATGTTTCCTCTGAACATTTCCTATCTCTAAAGTGTCTTTGAGTGCCACTCTTTAAAAACATATTGTCATTATCAAGTACTAATCAATCAGGTATGTAGCAGTAATTATAGATTTTATACAACTAAGCTGCATGCAGTTAATACCTGAAAATGTTAATGCTGTGGAAATCGTTTGCTGTCTATTGTTACAAATGTTTAAGAATCTTTTTTTTATTTATCATGCAGTTATTTTAATACATATATCTGACTATTATTTACTGGTAATCATTTCCTATGTAGGTGTCACTGCTACAAAAGCGCGTATTCAAAACATATCTGTTTTGTAGCTGTGCTTCTGTTTTGAACAGGTCCAGTTATTAACACACAGGCTGTGCCTTTTATCACCAGCCACCTCAGCGAGGTTCATTTCCCCTCTCATGCTGATGGACGTAGTGAGATGATCTAGTGGTTCCTTCCCCAGATCAAATATTTGCCCCAGTCATAATCGGGGGTGTTGGATGTTGTTAATTTGAGGCAGGGGAAACATGAAGGCTTTTAACTTGTTGATGGGGGTTGGGCAGGGTTCAAGGGTCAGGGCCACTAATGACAACGTGTTGAGGAGGGCTTGGGTGTCAGCGTCATAAGAACGGCTCTGTTGGTGGTTTTCGCCGGCATGTTTGTGTGTGTGTGTGGGTGCCCCCCCCTCCCCGCTGTCCTTCCTTCATCCAGCTTTCTCTCTTTCTTCTTTGGTTTATATGCGTCCTGTTGGGTTATGTCCATCTGAGCTGATCTGGCCCAGCTTTGTCCACTTAGCATTTCCTGTGTGTAAAAAGCTACTGGCGCTAATGGCACCACGCCACATGGTGACCGCCATATCCAACACGCTCACCCCTGCACACCCCCTTTACCTTTCAATGTGAGCGCGATCCCAGCGCACGGCTCTTGGACGGGCCACCTCTGAATTAATGCATCCCATAATTAGCCATTCTATAGCCGGTGGTCGCGGCGGAGAGAGGCTGGTGGAGGATGGTGGGTCGCCTCGCTCCGTTTCCCCATCCCCTCACGTTACAGCTTCCTGTATTGATTGCTGTGCCTGGTGATGACGAGGGCCTGGCTGATGAAAAGGAGGGCTATTTCTATCCAGGATGTTGGAGTCCGTATTGATCGCCAGGTCCTTCCTACACACACACACAAAATCGCACACATGTGGAGCTATAGGAAGATATTTATTACATATAAGGAAGCCTGTAAGCATAATCAAGCTATTTTACAGTATGAGGGTATCCATTTTGTTGGCTCAGTTTCTTCAGTTTTTATGATGACAGTAGCTGCTGAGTTAAAGCGCTGAGACCTGGTGTGGTCCGCCGGTTGAGCTGGTGGTGGTGGTGGTGGTGGGGAGTGGGGGTGTGTGTGCGGTTGTGGTGGGATGGTTATACCGCTGACCCCCAGATTTCTGCTGCTGACCTGTGGGGCTCCTGATCAAATGGGGGTTTTGTTCCTGGGCTCCCCCCAGGTCCAGCCACTGATCAGGAGTTGCTCCTCCATTGGAGCTGAACAGAATGCGCTGGAGGCATTTCCATGAAACCCCCCCCCCCCACACACACACCTCCTCCTCCTCCTCCTCCAAACTCCCTCCCTCATCCACTGCCCCCCTGCTCCAGGCCACTCCTCCATTTTGTGTTCTCCCTCTTTTTCTCTCTCTCTCTCTCTCTGACGTTCTCTCGTTGCCTCTGCACGACCGTGCCCTTTCCTGACCTCTGTGCGTAAACTGAAACGGGTCAGGACACCCGCCAGGTCACTCGAGAGGAGGGGACTCGGGTTACAGGTTCTGATTTGTGAATTTTTTCTCTCT
The DNA here is from genome assembly GCA_037176925.1 of Amniataba percoides. NCBI lineage: Eukaryota > Metazoa > Chordata > Actinopteri > Centrarchiformes > Terapontidae > Amniataba > Amniataba percoides. Next base: position 8,391,839 of record JBAJHX010000031.1, on the reverse strand, counting down.
CTTTTTTTTTTCACATACATTGACACAAGAGGTTACACACACACACACACACACACACACACACACACGTAAATCCACATGCTGCGTTTTATTACGTAATTGTAGAGAGAGACTGAGCCGTTGCAAGCCCATGCTTCAGAACTTATCTGAGCCATGAAGGCGTGAGTGCGATACCTCGACTCATGTGGAGGAGACGTGTGTGTGTATGTGTGTGTGTTTTCCTGCATTTCTGCAGAACAAAAGGGGTTGTGTGGTTTCCTCACTGGTGCATTGTGGGCATTGACGGGGTTGGAGAGGGGGTAGGGTGCTGAGACAAACCACTCAACTTTGACCTGGAGAGACAAGCTGCCTGTGGACTGAAGACAGGAGAGGAACAGGAAGGGCTCACGCGCCGTGCAGTCTAGAGAGCAGGCGATGATTATTCATCATTATTCAGAATGCTTTTTGTTTTGTGGGGGATGGGCGCACTTATTTTGATTTGCTTTCGACTGATTTCTGCCGCAGGAATGCCTTTCATTCATTTGGATGGTCTAATGATAGTAATCATAAAATCAATTGGTATCTTAATTTGAAAACAGGGCTCAGACCGCTTGAGAGCCCTCTGTCAGTTTAGAAAAAAAAAAACAGCAAGCTTTGGAGTATGCGTGTCTTGGTAGTTTTGCTTGATACATTAAGAAATTATTGCTTTTTGAATCTTGGAATTTGTTTTCCTAGCACAACCACTTGATATTGATCCTTTCTGGTTGCATGAAGCCAGAAGCTCTGGTTTGTGACTCACCTCGTCGTCCCTTCTGTTTTATTCCTCTTCCATCTGCCGGGGCAAAATCTTTGCTTTCGCTCATTACCATTCGCCCGATCCTCCTCGTCCTTTTCCTCAAAGACAAATCCAATACCTGCATGCCCCCAAAAATGGATGAGTCCTCCATCAGTGATTGACCAGAATCAAAGTGACCCTGGCTGTAACCCTCAGTGGCTGAATCAGAGAGACGTCTGAGAGAGAGAGAAAGGGATTAATGAATTTTTGGCAAATGACTTGTATTGAATATTTAAACACCTGCAAAAAAATCTGTAGAGGTGAAGAGTGTAAATACAGAGGTGGACATTGATATTAATATATAAAAAAATGTGTGTTTTTATTGCATTTAGTGCATACATCAGTTTTTCTAATTTGAAGCATAATGTGCTCCCTGTGCTTTGACTGATTCTGTGAGGTGATGTGTGTCGATATGTGCCGTGTTTTGAAATCACCACGGCTTGTAGGCACTCGGCTTGTAATAAGATTTACTCAGAATAGCTGGTCATGTTCTGAAAAAGTGAAAGTTACAAACAAACCAAATACACACATAGATTAACCATTATTTTTAATTCAGTGGATACTGTAAATACTGTGTATTTCATGGTCCCCAATAAACAATTTTAGTCACAAAAGAAAAAGTTCACAAAGTAGCATAAATAGAAGAGAATAAATAATATTCCCCTTTTTCTTTTAAATCAAAAGTGTTTAAAAAATATTTTAGTTTAGTCTTCCTCAAGGAAGTCTCTTGGTAGCTGGGGCATAAAGCTAATATAGAAAACCTATTTAGTTGATTTAAATTTTCAAAAGGAATGTAAAAATTGACAAGTATGAAAAAGCCTTTGAAGATTACTTGAAACTGATATAAACTTTTGAGAAATTAAATTTTATTTCCTAAAAAGCTTCACCCGCACTATATGGAAATCTCAGCTTATTCCACACATTGCAATCTACTGAGAGCTGAATTTGATTTAGTAAATATCATTAGGATAGATTTAAAAAAAAAATCTTTTCAATAAACATTTTACAACAAGTTGGTTCTCAAAACTGTGTTGTCAATTCCTCTGAGTTTTAAAGCTGTACTGCAAAGACAATTGTTTTATTTGGGTTATACTCTATTACACCTTCAAATTATATAATTTTTTATTACAAATTATGTAACAAAAATAGTCTAAACAATTTAACATTTTTTAAAAGTTTTTTTCTAAATTTGTTTTTTAGAAACATAATGAATCAGAAACTACTTTTTATAAAAAATTATGTCCGAAGGTTACTTTTACCGTTATGTCTCTGTAAGGCCTGCTGCTTTATAATGACAGCTAAATATCAGAGCAGTGAATTCAGACACTATTTTTAGTTTATAATTAATTCACACTTAACATGTCACTTTCTCCCCTCTTACCATCTTCTACATACCCACTTTTTTTTTTTTTTTTACTTTCTCTTACATACTCATTTATATCTACTAATGGACCACCTATAGAGCACCTTCAGCTTCCTGTAACTGCAGACGTTGACGCAGACCTTATAGAAAAAAGAAAAAAAAAAAACGCTGCTGAGCACATTTTCTCTCCTTCCTCTTTGATTCCCTCGGCTCATTCGTTCCTCTCTCTTCCTGTCTCCTACACATCTGTCTCTTCTGCGAGCGCTGAATTTACAGATAGCCCGTGTGTGTTATTTTTAGGCCTTGATGTATAGTAGGTAGTAGGTTTCGCGCTGCTCGCTGTGCGCGCTCGTGTGGGTGTGTGTTTACCTATGCTGAAATCTGCAGGGCTCGCTGCGTTTCATGAAGGTCACGGATGCGGCGCGTATCAGCCGTCCGTTCTGTGCAATCAACAAGACATAAATCATTGTCCGGTGGTTATGTAGTAACTAAATCAATAATTCCGATCATGTAGATAAGACGGATGGTGGATGTGCTGAGGGAAAATGATTGCATGGGTGCGACCAGGCTCTCTGCTTGCCGAAGGAGTAGGAAGTGGTGCTTCTGCATAAAAGTAGATAAAAGGGAGACTAGCAAGGACGCTGTGTGAGAGATAAGTCCCTCTACAGTCAGATCCGCCATGTTTGAAACGATGTGTACATTGTGTGCAGCTGGGTGTTGTGTTGGCCGCATGCAGCACCGTGCACAATCCCCCACAGTAAACTTCTCAGTGTTAGAAAGTGTTGATTCTTTGCTCACAGTTGCTCCAAGTGGTGATTGGGGATTTGGGTTTCTTCTGTCTCTCGAGGGGTTGAAAATTAGCTCCAATGGGCATGGACCTCCATGAGATTAATGCAGAGCTTCATGCTGTGTGGAGAGCAAATAAGAACGGAGGCATTAAATTTAGTCTTTGCATTGAAAAATGACCTTTTCTGCTCGAGACAGAGCTCATTTCTGCCTTTCACTTACCAACTGAAGACAAAGTGTCACTTAATTTTATCATTCAAAGTAACTAAATACCCAGAAGAAGCAGTCAAGGTAAACCACATCTCTACCCTGTATAAAGCCTTTAATGACATACTGAGATGTCTGAATCATCTTTAATGAGCTCCCAAATCATTCAGCTTTATTCAAGGCCATGTGGATGTCTACTATCATTGAAATGACTCTGATATCCATTTTCATGCTGCTGTGCACCATCGTATTACCATATCACATATCTTCTCGTCTGTCAACTTAATGCATTGATACTGAAATTAAAGCCATGAGCAACATGAGCACTAACTTATACTTTTTAAGTCTATAACAAACAGGACATCCCCAGACTTGCATCCAGACCCTTGTGTATTGCAGGCATCATAATTTTTCTTCGAGGAATTCACTGAGCCATAAGCGCCTGCCATTTTTTAAATGGATAATTGCTTTGTTTCTCCCAATAGAGCAAACTTGTGATGGAGGGCTTCCGCAGCTTAAAGGAGGGTGAGCAGGTGGAGTTCACCTATAAGAAGTCCTCTAAGGGCCTGGAGTCCCTGCGGGTGACCGGACCTGGTGGGGGACCCTGTGCAGGCAGCGAGAGGAGACCCAAAGGGAAGGTCCCACTCCAGAAACGCAAACCAAAGGGAGACCGGTGAGTATGATAAAACTGAAGAAAGATGAAAATGATTATTTTTAAAGTTTTCCTAGCATGCAGGAGTGAAGATTCATCTGCATTCACTCACGTCTCATTGCATTGAGATTCATCTAACAAAACCTAAATATATGCGAGTTTGTAGCTTGCTTTCAGACAGCAGGGCTACTTATAGTAGAAGGAGACATATGTTATATGTACATCTCACCGCAGTGAGCCATTTCTGAGTGGGCTGAGATTATAGATTAAATCTATTCAATCTGCCCGAATACATGCCTGTTGCCATGGTTATTGTGCACTATAAGAAGGAATTGAATAGGGCACTTTGCCTGCCATTGCTGCTATTTTAAATCAATTTGCCAGCTTTTACATTAGAGATGGCATTAGCGCAGGGATGGATTGGGCTTATATGCATCTCAATGCGGCAGCAGCTCAATCAATTGTTTTGTCCTCGGTAAAATCCTGAAGGGTGCTTTGCTAAAATGTGTCAGAGGGAGCCATATGGAGCTCCTTGAAAACGCCTGGTGATTTGAGTAGAGGAGGCTGTGTTCCCTGTCCTCTTTCTGACAGAGAATGACGTATAGCGAACACTACCAGGCAGAGACGAGTATATCTGTCGTAGGAAGGCATCGCATGAGTGGAGTCCTACATTTACATTAGAAAGTCCTCCTCTGCCGATCTTTATGTTTCTGCTGCACCACGGCTGCCTCGTTGTGTCGTCCAAGTGTTTTTAAGGTGTGAAAAGAAAAGCTTTTGTTAGAAAGGAGGAAACAGTATCTGGGAAAGAAGGCTCCCTGATTGTTTTACAGCTGAATAATTCAGGTTATTTGGGATAATTGATCCAGCGTTAGGTCAAGTGTCTCGAGCTTCTACCAAGGTGGTAACAAGGCAGTGTTGGATTCAGAGATGGCAGGTAGATGTCTGTGATGTCATCCGTCTTTGTGAGCGCGCTCAGTGTGAGCGGCTCCAGCGGCAGTTAACGCTGCTCTGACCCCTGCTGGTCTTTCTGTTATGCAACCAACTATTGTGTGTAGTCCTTTCTTTACAATGGTGCCTAGTTGTCTCAAGGTGTTCCTTGTAGGAATTGTGTTGAAATATTCAGCTTTTGTGGACATAATAACTGAGGACTAATAACTTAGTTATGAAAGCAGCAGATTGAAGTTCTCATTTGAAGTACTTTAGATTTAAAATGGGAAATAAAAATTAAACATAATTTATGAATACCTATGTATACAATTATCCAACACAATTAATTCTTTTTTAAAAATAAAAATGTAATCTTGTTTAATTTAAAAACAAAAAAATCTTTAGACATGACAATTTATTAAGAAATGCTGTTTGCTTAGAAAAATGTAATTACATCTCTGGCACGGCATTGTTCTTGGTAAATGTTGAAAGTTATATAGTTTAAAGTCTTCAGAGCTATTTAGTTGAAAATAAACATTTAGTCTCATAAATAGCCACTGCATTGTGAGACATAAAATCAATAACAGAACATTTTGAATTAAATTTTTTGAAAGAACTTTTAACATAGTAAATGTGCAAATGCATTTCCTAATTGTTTAATAATAAACTGTCATTTCAAACTAGGCTTTTGAAACTATTTTTGTGACATGAATTCTGTTGTAGTTCTGTGAATTCAAGGTTGTTAGGACACTACTATCATCTTAAAACCTCCCTCCAGCTCTCATTTATTATGGATTAGCTGTGAGTTATCTACAATCAAGAAAGAAAATATCGTTAATATATAATAAACATTCTCACTGTTTCATTTAGGTCTTGTTTCATCCAAAATCCAAAGATGTTTTCTCTATTAGATGAAAAGGATTAAATAGTATCTGGGGATAATTCAGGTTATTCAGACACAATGAAGGCTGAGACAGTTTTTAGCCTTCTTTAGGAAAACCTGCACTGACTTGCTTGCTTATCAATATGACATGTTGCAAATGACACTAACGGTGTCCAACAGCTCATTTTGCTAATTGCCTGTCAAATTGTACGTTTTCTGCAATTCTGATAGTGAACCATTGAGTATGTGCCACTGCTACGTTTGCCTTGTGTGGAAAGACTTTGTTTGTCCATTTACTTTTATTTAAATCTCAGTGAAGCAGAGTGATCATACTACTATGAGGAAAATGGTCAATGTGTCACCTGTTCTAGACTTAATGGCCTTATTAGTACACTAAGCCTTAAATAAGAACATGTAATGCCTAAACAGCAAAAAATGCCTATTTGATTTGATGTGGTGCCAAAACAGTTGGTGGCATGAAATGATTGGCCACTTTTGCCTTCACTTTTTTCATTCTTTCTCTTTCAGCACCCAACTGCTTCCTGTCAAAGTTAATAACACAGTGTAGTTTCAAGTGCTGCTCATGTTTGATTCAGTGCAATATCATGTGTCATAGTACCATCTAGTGGTGAGTCCAATTAGCAGCAGGTTGCTCAACTATGTAGTGCAGATGTTTGATGAGGTTGCGGTGGATTTTTGTTATTCTGAGATATGATTGTCATCGTCTCATTTATTCTGTCTTTCCTCCCTCCTGTGCAGCTGTTATAACTGTGGAGGTCTGGATCACCATGCCAAGGAGTGTGGCCTGCCCCCCCAGCCAAAGAAATGCCACTACTGCCAGAGCATCACGCACATGGTGGCTCAGTGTCCCCACAAGGCGCTGGCGCCCGCCACAGGCTCTCAGGACCAACATGCGTCTACCTCGGCCTTCAGCCCGGGGACCGGGCCCTACCTCTGCCCCCCAGAGGAGGAGGAGCGTTCCGGCTCATCTCCCCTGGAGGGCTCCTCCTCCTCTCCTGAGGAGCCCCACACACGCGGCCCTCGGACCCAGAGGTGGAGGAAATCCTGAAAACAGCCCATAGAGGTGACCCTCTCACCGCTAACCCTTGACCCCTCATGTCTCCCCTCAATCAAGGATACCTGAAGCCCGCCTCATCTACCTCACACCTGTGAAAAATGGGAGGTCTTAATTTCTTTACTTTTGTTTTTGGGTTTTTTTCTAACCAGCGCAGCTATGGCAACGATCAACGGGGTACGGACGTGCGTGAATGTGTGTGACTGACTTGCAGTCATCTGATGCAGCTATGACAACCACCGCTGGAATGGTGACTGCAGGGAATGACTGTTTTTCTTGTTTCAATCAGTGCAGCTCAAGAGCGAAACAACATGGTATGAATCTTGGTTTGATGATTTGATTTTTTTTTTTGTGTGTGTTAGCCATTTTAATGCTTTTTCCTCACAGTTGTTGTAGATTTAAAGCCACAAATTTATGTCCTGTAGGCCTAATCATTCCGAAAATCATGATGCATCCTTTTAGCACACAAGGTAGCTCATTTTAAGAAGGATTAGAAGGCTTTTAAAAGCTGGAGACCCTCTAAGTGATAATCCACACCCAAAGGATGTGTTAGCTTGGCTTATCAAGATCTGTAGGGAAACTTTATGGATTCCAGAGGGATTTTTTGTTTAAAGACAACGGGCTGCTAAACACATTCTCTATAATCTTGAAACAGTTGCTACATACCTCTCTTACATCAAATAGACTGGACCAACTGATTGTCAGAAGAGTAAGCATGTGTGTTTGTGTGTGCAAGACTGAAGGAGAGAGAGAGAGAGAGAGAGAGAGAGAGAGGAATTGTGTGTTTGTATGCGAGTGTTGCGTATGCTCCAAAAATAAATCAAGTCAGACCGGGGCGCCTTTTCCTCCTGGGTGCGAGTCAACACTATTAACATTCTCATTACTAGAGATAGACATGCATTAGAATGAACATCATATAATCCAGCTAGGTCATAGTTTAGATTCAAGGTAACAAACTGATCAGTAGACTTCTGCTTTGGTTGCTGCATAATTAGTTGAAAATAACATTACAGTTTATAAATCATAGTATAAGTCATTAATATATATGTAAAGTCACAAGATATAATTGAAATTCTATTAACTTTAAGTAATGCATACGTAAGGAATTAGCTCTGACATAGGTGAATAGCCCTGTATATTGTATGGGATACTTTGTTGTTGTGTGAAAACTTGTAGCTCTCTCTCTACTTAACCGTCAGACTGACTTTTTTTAATTTCCCAAAAATTCTGTACCCCACGCCTTTTCTCCATTAGTTCAAATAGTCTGCAGTCACCTCAGATGCAGCACAAAGACTCGCCTTGTTTGATTGTGGGTGCAGTGTCAGGCCATTACAGTATCATCACAGCTGCTCTACTTACTTAATACCTCACCAGTTCTTCCTCTTGGAAAATGAATGTCGCAGAACGTCAAGCTCGCTCGCTCTCCCAGCTGTGCTGGAGTTAAGATCGCACCACCCGTTCCCTCTTCCATCTGTGCCTACCAGTTGTTAGTCAGCACCAGCCAGGCAAAACGCTCGCCCTTCTTTTAGGATGAGATGCCGTCACCGCTGCTGCTTCAGACTCACTGGAGAGAGAGAAAGTAAGAAAGGGAGAGAGAGTGCTGCTGTTGGTATAACTTGAATCCCAAGCATGGCTTTAGTGGCACTTATTTGTGACCTAACAACTCTTCTCTGACCATATTGAATGTGAAAAGAGCTTATCTGAAGTCGACGCCTCACAAAGTTTTCACGTCGGGTCGCTTTGGAGTTGTATCTTAATGTTCTGACAAATCAAATAACTTTGTATGATGATATCAAACTAGCTTGTGTATGTGTGTGCGTGTTTTTTTTTTTAAAGCTCTAAGTAGACAACCAACTTTTTTTGGTATATTTCTATACCAAAGAGTTTGGCTTTATTTTTTTGAAGGCATTTTAAGACTTGCTGAAGTGCTCGCTATCCTCGCCCTTTCACAATAAGAGGGACTTATTGCTGAAAGCGCAACACTGCAGTCATTTGTTTTTTATGTACAGCTTTTTGAATGTGTGCGTGCGTAAAAAATCCAATCTCAACAATGCAGCATGACGGGGGGAGGGGGGAAAAAGTGAATGACCAAACCACATTGAGGAGCAAAGCCCATGCTCAAATCTTTATGGGAAACAACATCTTTTTGTATGATGTATTTTTACATTTTTACACACAATTCCTCTCAGGATGATGAACTGTTCTCAGGGAATTAACCAAAAAAGTGTATTTTATTCTTTTGGGAATCATCCACTGACTGACTCAACAAACTCTGTTAAGCAACGGTGAAGAGACATATGTAACTGAATTCATGTACTGATATTAGCAACTACCTCTTGAGTTATACATAGTTGTGCATTTCTTTTTGCTTTGTATATTATTTGATGAGCTTGTATGATTAACTGTAGGTCTCTGTTGTACTGAGGTGTTGTGTGAGAAGTTCCCTAGTGTTGCCACAGACTCCCTGGTCTTCGTTCCCAGATTTGATGAGTTACTTTTTTTTCCTTTACTGCAAAACTTTTTTCCCTCTTTTTTTTTGTTTACAGCAAAAGCCTACCTCATATGCGCTGTTCCTCCACAAACTCCTTACCTCCTCCCAACCCCCCTCTACCTCCTCCATGCAGTTGTTTGTTAATGAAATTGCCACTTGTCGCACTAGAGCCACACGGCATTTTCAACGAATCGACCCTGGATCGGCTCATCAGGTGTATCTTACAATCACAGCTCTTTTTGAAGGTTTTACATTATGAGTTTTTTAGAGTGGGCGTGCATTCCAGGGTGAAGTTCCTCTGCCAGCTCTGTGTCATACTGTCAGTATACGCTCATCACTCAGCTGCAGACAGCCAGTGAGTTTACCTCAGTTTGTTGGGCTAGCTATAGACATGTTGAATATGAAATATTTTACAATTCCGTGTGAACACATTCTTGAAAGACATCGACTGTTGTTTTTAGTTTGTAAGTATTTTATCATAACCGTTTTTGTAACCACTTGATATGATGGGCTATTGGTGGAGAAGAATAGGATTGTACTTCGCACAAGGAGTGCCTATCTCTATGTTTTGTTTGTCTAACCCTATTACCAAATAGATATTCTCCTCTGGTAATGGCCTTTGTCAGCCATTTTTACAGCCTCAGATAATCAGAAGTTGTGTGGTTTGGAGATGAATGCCCCCTCTTGTTGCCAACTACATTCGTAGTTTAGAGCGACATTGTCAACAGTTAACATTAAATCAGTAGATTTTGTACTAATGCTGACATTGCATAGACTTCCTTCTTAAAAAAAAGTTTATTAAGATGAATATTGTTATCAGTACTTTTTAAAAACTAACTCATGAGATCAAAGATTGATTTTGCATGTGACCGCAGTATTACCATTCACACTCAGCTGAGAGAATCACTACGTCGCAGTGGGCCTACATGTGGCAGGTTAATGCCAGTGATGAACAAAACACACAACCGTGGTAAAATATAGTGATATTATTGTTGTTAGTAGCTTTATATTTTCTTCCAATCAATGTAACTACTGATTGATCTCGTTTATTGTCCTGTTCAGTATTCGACACAGCCAAGAAATCCTCTTGTACCGGAGAATAAACTCCTTAAGGTAGTAATAATCATGTGGTTATTGTAGAGGTTTGTCAAGGCTGCATGTAGGATATTGATAGTCGTGTTATTAATATTTCCCACTGAAGTTTTGAATCATGCAAGCATGAGACAACACAAGCAAAGAGTCTCATACATGCCATCATCAAAAATGTTGCAGAGGGTTTTACTCCAGACCAAACATATGTGAACCTGAATGTACCAGTTGTGTCTCCGTAGAAGGCTGCGTTTGAGTCGCAGGCCTTGAAAAGGGAACATGGTATTCTCAGATGTCATTTTCTGCCACAGAATACAACAGGATAAAAAAAGAAAGAACAATGAAGAGTGTGGACTCAAATTTGTTTGGACCCCAATCCAAATTAATGAATAATTGATGCCAATCTTAGAGTCAACACTGGTGCATTTCTGCCCCACAGTGGTAGAAAAACTTAATGTAAAATGAGATATACCTGTTATGTGGCATTATGTAGTGTTCAAAGGCATTATAAAGATTATATCACTCATAACACCATGTTAAAGATTGTGATATTTATTGAGAAACTGGTATACATCAGATTAACCTTTTAAAATCTATTTGTTTTAATCTTGGTTTTTCATTAAACAGTTTTGTGTAGAGTTGTGAGTTGAAAGGATAATTCAGGCTTTGTGTTCTTTGTGGTTCTTTTGCCTCGCCGTGTGACGTCACATCCGGGTCAGCCTTTGCATCTCAACGCATATCTATTTGCATTTATTTAATCTTTTCTAAAAAGATTACTTTATGAGTATAGTAAAAAGAAACCCCAACTAGAACTCCCATGGAAAAACTACACGTATATCAGCACAGGTTCTAATAATCGTAACTCAGTTTTGTCCATACCCATAAAACTCGCCACCACTCTTTCCTAAAGTGTTTTTCTCCAGAGTTGTAACTGCAAAACTTATACGGCATTCAGCCTTCTCTGTCTTTATAAAAATGTTTTAGCTAGTCGAGGCCCGTCGACACGTTCATGGACTCACCTTCTTTGTGGAGCGCTGGCGACGGTTAGCCCAACAGCACCGGGTGCTTCTGGGTAATTGCAGTTAAAGGCCGCTGTAAACAAATGTCACAAAATAATTAACATAATAATAACCGTCCTTAAATAAACACCGGAAGATTGGCACGTGACAAACGGATGCGAGAGAGTCGTTTTAAGGCTGTATTTATTATTATTAATTATTATTATTATTTTTTGACACATTTGCAAACTGGGCCAATTTCGTTGCTGTCCAGTAAAAACAAATGTAAAAAAAAGTAAACGAAATAAAAAAAAAACACTACCCAACTATGATATTTAATACTTAAACAGTTAAGTACGCTCACCTGCTTTTTGGTACATGAGAAGACTGATTACCAGTTTGACTTCTGTTCGCAGTAGCAAACAGCCAGTTAGCTTAGCACAAACACTGTAAACAGGGGTAATGGCTAGCTCGGCCCTGTCCAAAGATACAGAAAATCCACTGTACCGGCTCTAAACCATTGAAAACATGTCAGCAATAGGTTGCTAATAGGCACATTTTGTTACCTTTGAACAGAGCCAGGCTAGTTGTTTCCCCTTACTCACGGTTTGTGTGCTAAGCTAAGCTAATATAAGCTAAGTGAACCAGTTGGTGGTATAGCAACAACATATTTACCTTTATATTAAAAGTTTTGCTTTGTGATTCTGTTTATTTGTCAAATAATCCCAATTTTAAAGGGTTTTATTTATGAGCCTTTATGAGAAGATTTTAATTTTTTATGTTTGTATATTATTGGACAGCAATTTAATCCTATTTAAAATAATCTACTAATATAATTAAAGGAAAAGTAGACCATGCTCATGTAGTCCATAGACAACTCCAAAACCCAGAAGTCACATTTAGACCTATATAACAAAGACAAAAACCTGAATTATCCTTGACAATGTATCAAAGGCCTTTGTAGACAGACAGGATGTATTATGCCATGATGACAGACAGGGAAACCTCAGCAGACTGTCTCACTGCTCCCTCATGTGGCTGTTTAGGAGATCACATACCTCAACTGCTGCCTTTGTCAGCTGCTCTGTGCTTTGCTTTGACCGGAGAAAACGTTTATTCTAGGAGATGATCATTTATGATTTTTTTTAAACTGAACTTTATCATGTCAGATTCATATTGTGTTTATATACATGAAATCATACTGGAACACCAGACCTCTAAAGGACCTATAAATCCAACCAAGGCAGTTTAAAGTGCAGATACCTCCTTGTATTGACTAATAACCTCACATTTCTCATGTTTGTTTATGTTTTTACTCTTTACATTGTGGCCAGAGGGAGTCTTCTGTGCTCTCTTTCTCTGGAGGATGGCTAGAGCCAAGCACTGATTGCTTTTGAATGGGGAAAAATGGTCTTCTGTGTGCATATCAGTTATTATTTTAGCCCCAATATAAGTGTACTGCCTTTTTTATTTCTGTGAATCTTGGATTGGATTTTTAAATATGTCTGAAATGTTTTACTTGATTGGAAAATAAACATATTATATTGGCATTAAAGTATGTATAATTTCCTACTAGAAATTGAAGTGGCTTTAATGCTTGCTTGAATATCTTTTCTCTTTAGTTCAGATTGCAAAATTCACTTGCATACACATTTGTTACAGTTTTTTTCTTTGTTGTTTTGTTGTCAGCAAAAATACACATCACGGTTAAGGAGGTAATTCTGCCAATTAAACACATCAAGACTAATTAGCTAATGATGTTAATGTTGTGCTCTTACTGTGAAAAATATTCTGTAGCTCAGGAGGATTTATAACAGATCTTGGATTACAAAGGGGTTTGTAATGTTTGGAAAATGTTTAAACCAGGAATGCAAGATGTTGTGAATTGCAGTTGCAGTGAAATTTTAAGTGTACGATCTGACAGTTGATCCATGTATATTAAGGAGAGTTGCCTGTTATTTTGTTTTTACATGGGGAAATCTTCAATGTAATAAACATTAGGTACTGATGCTGTTACTGTAGATGAATAGGTAAACGAACTTGTGATGGTTATGCTCTAAGTAAATCCTTATATTGTATAGCTAATCACAAGTCACCCAATTATAATGCCTATAGTTAATATATACTTCTTCTTCTCACTCAAGCTCAAAAATAAAAAAGAAAGAAACGGTGAACACTGTCAAGGCCAAATAAATGTGACTAGTTACAGTCATAAAAACAGCTCCACCAGTGGGTCATATTAATTTAATTCACATTTTTCATTAAGGGTTTTATAAGCTTCAGAACCTGTGGTGGCTTTCTTCATGTGGTCTACACAAAACGAAATATCACATTATGTAAGAAGTCAAGTTAAATTTTTCTTAGCCATTAATCATTCAGGTAATAGTTATGAAGCAAAAATGCAAAACATTTGCTGGTTCCAGCTTCAAAGATGTGAGGATTTTCAGCATTTCTCTGTTTTATACAATTAAAAACTGAATATCTTCGGGTTTTAGGTCTGTTTGTCAGACAGAGAAATCTTTATTTATACCTGTCTGTTAGTGAACAGTAGATAGATAGATAGATAGATACTTTATTGATCTCCATGAGAAATTTACATTTTTTTTTTTTAGATAGATAGATGAGAGAGAGTAGATGAACTGATTGGAAATGTATATTTAGGAAATCTGGAGACCAAGTAACCAAGCATGCATTTTAGAGTCCTCTGTGTCACTGAGGCACTGCAAAACATGATCATTTTATGATGTCCTCCTGAGCGCTGTGAAAATTAAGAATATTTTTCCATACATTTTCTAAATAAAACGATTGATTAATTAACAAAGTACTTCACATGTTATTTAGTAATGGAATCAATTGTTGGAGTCAGCGCTTACAAAAATAAAATCAATCACTTTAACTGAAGAGGGCTGTCGTACCGCTCATCTTTCTTCAAGAGCTCTCTGAAACAAGTTCAGCTCATTCAATTCGTGGCCTCCTTGTATTTTCTGACCTTGAGTGAAGTCACGTCTCTATGGATCTTCAGTTCAGAAACAGTAAGGTACATCCATCACAGAGCTTGCATGTCACTGAAACTCCAAGTAAGTGATGACAGAGTGCGGAGAGAGGGAAAATTGATTTTTCCACTCTGTCAGTTCCCCTTTTTCTCCACTCAGGGGCAACCTAGTGCCGCTGTACCGTCGTTACCCCTCGGGCCTGTGAAGGACACAGCCGAAGCAGATTAATCACCTCAACACATCTGACTCACCAAAGACGCTGGTGTTTCTTCACAGCCCTCGCTCGTATTCTCTGGCTCCTCTTTAATGGCCCGAGCCGTGCTTTTTATAACCAGCTGTCTCTCTCACTGTCTCTCTGTTAAGCACATCCAGACTTGAGGGGGTCCATTAAATGAACACTCTTTGTTTACAGTTTCCCTTTGTTACCCACCATCATTTTCCTGCACGGCTCCCCCTCTTTTTTTCCCCATGTACACATCTCTGGAGATGGCTTTGTCAAGGTCAGCTATTTTTATGGCATGTGATATTGGAAGTATCATGGGGAGGCGGTGATAAGAAGAAGACAAGGGGAGAAAGGATATGGAGAAAATAAAAAATAAATACGACCAGGGCCTTTGTGTGTGTGTTTTCAGGATGTCAGAGGCAGCATGCTGGCCAAAGAGAGGAGAGGAGTACATATCCTCACCGTCTTTCTCTCTATCGTCCTATTCCTCATTCCTAAACTGCATGTTGACCTTTGTAGTGCCGCCTCCAGGCTGTATGCTTTAACCTTTCCAGTTAGATAGAGGGGGCCCCTGCACTGGGAATACAAGATAAATCACAACTGCTGTCTGTTAATGCGACAGACAACAACACACACTGGCATGTAGGCACTTTGTCCTTTCTCACTAAAATCCTTGTTCCCCCAAAACACACACGGATACATGCACGCAGATGGCCTTGCCTCTATAAAGATGTCTACAACATCAGCGCGCTGGGCTATTATATCTACAAGTGCGCCCTGAATTATTCATCCTTCATTAAAATGCACTATGAGTAATGATAGCCAGGAGTGTGTTTTGGGGTATTTTAGTTTTTTTTTTTTTTTCTGTTTGAGTAAAACACAGGGGTCATTAGGAGTCATTTCTGGTCAATTTTGTATGATCAACCATGCTCCAGAGAAAGGCAGAAAAAAAAATCCCATTTACTTTCTGTGCATTGGGAATTCATGTTGAAAGAGATCAAAGGGGACAGACAAAGAGATGAGAGAATCGACATCTTCTCGTCTCCATTTGGCTCCCTATGAGAGGAGGAAAATTACTTTAAAGCTGCTGCCTTGATGAAAGAAAAAGGCGTTATGCCTGATGTATTCCTCCAGAGGTGGAATCAACAGTATGAATGACTCAAAGGCAGCGAGAGGGGGGTGGAAAGAGAACATTTGTTTGAGAGAACCTAATGGGGGATTTTGGTGAGGAACGAGAGTGCTATTTGACAGGAGCGAACAAAACAGTGATTCCCTTTCAGGAGATGTGACTGGTTCAACACTCAACACTGTTATTTCCGGTGTGTGCGTAAAAAAAAAAAAAAAAGCAGCAGATGTCATCAGACAGTGAGCTCATTTGCAGCATCAGTCTGGGGATTTTTATCAGGCAAGAGCACCATCAAGATGTCTATCTCGGAATGTGATTTGATGTCATATTCAGCCCCCACCTTGTTTTTCTCAGGACAAGTTTCAAACAGGTCATGAAAGCGAAATAGCCTGCAAACGTCCCATTAGTTCCTCTCACCCTTACTCTGAGGAGACGACCAGCTCTGTCATTTTTCTGACAGAGCTGTCAAAGCGTTGAGCCCACCATCCTAGTTACACATAAAGCAAATAGAAATGAAAACATTGTCAGTGAAAAGACTCATGGGGTAACGGAGACGCCAGGAGCAGGGTGAATCACTTAGCAAGCTGTGCTCCTCCATTCTGCAGCTGCCACCCACCACAACACATCTGCCACTGGGAAAAAAAAACACTCAGATAGAAAACCACATCCAAACAAATTGCTACATGACACAATGGATCACTTCTTTAAATTGAAATTCATTTGCAGTCGAAGCAGGGGTTTGTCCCTCTGGGCACACGTGTGGGACTGTGGAAACCCGCGTACAGGTGGCAAATGGTGGAGACTGTACATACAAAAGACACACGTTCGCACACAGAAACGACACATAGCCCCACTAAGACCATTAGATTTCTTCACGTGGGGTCAATAGTTCCTCCAATACGCCCCCCTGTGCTATCTCTGGGCAGACACATGTCACTGCCGGGCAAGATCCTAATGCGTACCAAATCATCACTTTTCAACCAACAACGCCGGCCCAGCTCAGCCAGTTACTGCAATTCCCCTTTTATTGCATTTCCCCAGGATTTCATATTATACATGCTGAACTCCACAGAAAGGAGTCAGAGCTCATTTCTAGACCTGAAATGGCTGCAGAAGGGGAATCATCTACCGCAGGCTGAATATTAAACCAGACACTGTTACTAACTTTGTTGATATGGTAACAAATCGTTAAATTATTTACACAGACCATGCCAGGAATCAGTGATTTGCTTTAGGGAGGGTGAATAAACTGATGTTAAATGATCGACTTTTTGCCTTTTGTCTGAAAGCAACCAGCGTTTTTGTAGCCTGCATGTTCATTTTGTGTCAAATGATGTCATTAAAATGATTTTGTTGCACATAATAAGTGAACAAATTCCTCTGCTCCTTATCATGTCCATTTTCACACAGTGTTCTTAAACACTTTTAGTTAGTGATATTTCAGAGCATTATTCTGTACATGAGGTAAGTGATATGCATAAAATCCTCTGTTACTGAACATGACTCATCATAACCACATATATACTGGGATACTGTCTGATGTTTTCTGGAAAACCAAGAGAAATAAGACTGATACCCCTTTTCCCCCCCAATGTCGAATGGTTTCCGTTCCAGTTTGTGGACCTAATTTTGGACGGTTCAGAGCATATCGACTAAAAATAAATTGGTTCGGAGCCTGAAAAGTTGGTTTCTGGCTGGAACCAAAAAATAGCAGGTTTTCTTTGACCTGAAGTGCAAACCATGACAACATCAGTGGGCGTGTCATATTTTACAGGTTGGAGGGGGAGTATGAAGAAGGCAGCAACGGCCAAGCCAAGTGAATGCATGGTCAGGTAAAAAGTGCATGATCTGCCGATGACACCCAATGGTTTATGAAAATTTGGTCACCTTCTCAGTTTCAAGAAAAGTTAGAAAGTAGCACAAGGAAGACTAATTCTAACACACTGATGTTCAACAGGTATGAGTGCAGCTGAGGCTGACAGTAATGTGATTCATATTTATTTGTCATTAAAACGTGCCCTAATGATGATGCTATGAGAAACACTGCGTGATTAAATTATTACTGTTTTTCTGAGGGGAATATGGGTGTTTGTATTAATGTTCATGGCCATCCATGCAACATATTTCAATCAAAACCCCAAATGTGAACCTCGTGGTGGCACTACAGGAAAAGTAAATCATTAGAAGTCATTCCTCTGGGGATCATGAATGTCGGTTAAAAAAACAGTAATCCATGCCGTAGTGGTTAAGATCAGCCAGTGTGGAATGACTAATAGAGAGGGAAGTGTGGCCAATAAAAACTGAAGATACAATATTTGACCAGAATGTCTGTTTTATAGTCAATCAAGCAAGTCTGAATACATGACAAATCACTGAACTTCATCACATTGGTGCAAAAAAAAAAATCAGCAGTCCTGTCATCAGTGGTCTACTACACCAAGTGATCTTAAGGGAATAAATACTACAGAATAAACTGTATGGCAAAATCTCTGACACATTTATAACTCATGGTATAACGTAAATCGTTATATCTCCCACCTCAACTGTACTGTATGTAATGACAAGTTCATGTACTGCTACTTGTTTAAAAGGAATGAAGTGGACTTACATGATTCTTAATCTGGGATCCTGAATTATTAAAGCTGCGGGGAAATGAGCAGAGGAATACATTTCCTCCTTCACAAAACCTTTCTTGGCAGGTGCTATTAGCCTATAATATCTGTATGACAAACCAAAGTCACATTCAGAAAGCAATTTTCTGTCCACAACGCAATCTCAGCCATTAATTGCCTAATGAACAAGATGTTATCCAAGGATACCTTTCCAATGACCACTTACGAAGAGGAGGAAGAGGACTTAATATGATGGAAATAAGTGTGACAGACTAAACGGTCCCTGCTGAACGCACTGACGCATGCTCTGACCTTCCCTGTCAATCTGGAGGGCAGACAGGGCGTCCATTTATGTTGTGGCGGTAGAGCTCGGGCAGCAGAAATAGTTTTCATCATTACTCCCAGAAAACCTTGTCAGAAACACAGAGCTGTCTGACCGCCTGCTGCCGCCTGTGGGAGAGAAATAACAATAAACAATGAAAAATCTGAGAGTCAGAAGGCGTGGAACGTTCTCGGGCCCTTTTTGTCAGGCGGCGCAGTCTCCCGTGCATCATTGTGAATTCTATGTACTTACGGTCATCTGGATTTCTGTGATCTCAGAGGGGCGATTTTAGAAACCCAGAGAAAGTGATACACAGCCCGGCAAACAGCCAGGCGGATGGATGGGACCAGTGAGGCAGTCAGAAAAAATAGCAGCTCAACATGCTTACAATCTTGATTTGATTAACAATTTAGCAATTACCTAATGCATTCCTTTGGACAATACAAATCAAGTCTTTGGGCACTTAATCAATTAGAAGAGCCTGACATTTCAGAATATTGCGAGGCATAATGCTCATCATTATACTTGATGGCATCAGTTGATGTAAATGAGTTTCCAAAAACATACCCCGTCTTCTGTTCATTTATGAAAACTGCTGTATGAATAATATAAGTCAAGACTACAATTATGACATTTTTAATGACATTATTTGTAAAACCTTGCATCAATGTCAAATTCCATGAGCTCATATTTGTTTTTGACAGGGCAGCCAAGCCTTTGGAGTCGTTTCTAATAAATGTTTCCAGGTATTCAATCACTTCAGCTCGCGCCACTAGATTTAGCTGCGCGGAAAATGACAAGCAACACTGGTAGAAAGCCAATGAGTTTCAGGATTATGTCTTCCCTGTCAATTTCCGTAATGTGTTTAGGTGGCTGTTTTAAATAAAGTCATTAACTATAACCATTCATGTACAGCAGAGATGTCATCACTAGCGTCGGACCTTGTGTGGTTGTTTGTTTTGTTTTTTTTTGTCTCTGAAGTTCCTGGAATAACAGGTCAAATGATTAACTAGGTAGTGTAGCAAGACAGGGGCAGTGAAGAAGTAACCTACCAAGTATGCTTGTCATTTCACAACATGAAACAGAGGCAACAGACAGGAAGTGTCGTGGGGCCAAGTGCGATCGTTTCACTTGGTGAAGAGAAAACACGCCTGGGGATGATTAATGGACACAGGATCTGCTCTGTCCACTTGAGGCGAGCAGCGAGTGGAGCAGCACACCTGGCTGACGAGCCAAAGTGAGACATTTACAGTGAGCGGCTCAAAGCTGCTGATAATTCCCGCGTCAGATTACTTAAGCTGTACTGTTACATACATTCACAAGCTGCCCGTCGTTGAGGTTCAAAATTGGCTGAGCTGGAGCTTTCGATTGCATCAAGTGTTCTTCCTCTGTAGACGGAGCTGCCCAGTTGGCGTGGAAGATGTAACAACGTTTAAGCATTTAAAAAAGTTCTCATCCATATTTGCTTGCAACAGACATTCACATAGCAACTCAGGAAATTCAGTTTGGAGATGAGGATCATGCGATATGATCAAAATCTCCAGAACAGTTAGTACATGGACCTCAAGTTTTGTTTCCACAGCTATTTATCAATTTTCACTGCGTGTCTACAATTCAGATCTGATATATTTTATCCTAAAGTCTTATTTTTTCTAAAACGGCATCTGTCAAAATATTTCAACATTTCTTTCTTATTTCTTTTTGATCAAGTAGTTTTCAAGAATTTTCTCATAAAGAGAGACATTTTTCTTCTTCCAGTGAAGCAATTTGCATTTTTACGTCTTGAGTAAGACTTTTTAGGTGGTGATACAAGTCAAAGTTACCATGATAAAACTTGAAGGGCTCAAATACACACATTTACATATTTCAGTGTGTCGTTCATGGTGACTCATCAAAGCTACCGATAGTTAACCGCACTTGTCTGTGGAGCTTTGCTGACAGAAGCGCAGCTCCAATTTCTAGAATGAGTCACTGCCTACTTTGAGCACCAATTTGTTTACAGTTTCTTTCTTTTTTTTTTTTTTTTACATTTTTACCCACCACAACCCACACTGACCCCAGGTAGTATGCACAGCTGGCCCCACGACACTGACAGACAAAAGACTGAATCTCTGATTGATGAGAGAGATGAACCCTACACAGCAGAGTTTGAAGCCCCATAGTCAGCAGTTGTCAGAGTTTGAGGGCTGAGTTGGTATCTGCTACATATTCTGTCCACAGGAGGGGCTACCATGATACAAAGTACTACAAAACCTCTTGTTCTTGTACAAAAACAAACACTTTTGTAGAAATCCTGCATTTTAAACAACAACTGATACAGAGTGAAAACAGTAGACCGCGTGGGAGGACGGACATGAGTAAGGACTTTGACAGTATACATTGCTTGTAGAGGCTTCAAACATAATAGGCATGGCAGAAAAGTTCTTTACAGTGGCAGAACTTTGGCACGAGAAAGGCATTACAGAAGAAAATGATGAGTATTCGACAAGGTCAGCATAGATGATCCCGTACTAAATATCACTTTTATACATCAGTTCATGGTAAACCATTTGGCACTGACTACCGTCCCCTTTTGTTGGTGTGAGATTAGCGTTTGTTCAAATCATCTGAAAGAAAGTCAAGCCACTGAGGGGAGAGGCCGATGGGGGTCACACACGCATGGAGGTAAGACAAAAGGGCATTGACATCAACAGAAAAACTACATCTGGTGTTACTGTCACAATAGAGTTTTCCCCTCTGCACAGGTGTAAAGTGTGTCAGATAAGAGTATATGTGTATGTGTGTGTGTCTATATGTATTATGTGTATGCATGTGTCTTTGTGTGTGTTCAAGTCCACCTCTAGTGTGGACCAGACTTATGTTTCGTCCCAAACCTGCTTGGACCTTCTGGCAATTTACATACTTTTGAGTCCTTCCTTTCCAGCTCCCTTCAAAAAGTGAACGTCACAGTGAGGTGACACTGCTCAGGTATCTATATTTCCACAGGAAACATCTGTCTACATAAGCAAGTGGGTTCAAAAGAATCCTGTTTGGACTGCTAACCTCAGTTCTGCGTTGAAGTCAGCGTTAAGCGGACCCCCCGCCACCCCTCCGTGGTTTTTGTCGAGGGGTTTGTTCAGGGTGCGCTCAGCGTTCATGCCATGGTTTCCTTTCCTGGGAGTCTCCTGTCGTTGAACGTGTGCATGTTAATGACCTCCTCCGTCTTAACGATGACGGGCGGCTGAGGTTTCTGTTTGAGGCGGCGTTGGCACTTTAGAGACACACGCAGCTCGTCCATCATGGCACTGCAGAATGATCGCTGCAGAAAGGAAAGAGAGAAAAGTTAGAGCTGGCACCGCGCTGTCAGCCTAACTGCCCAAGTCTAGCTTAAAAACATGACTGTTTGCGAGTGGTGGATTTTTTTAAAGTGACTGAATGTGAATGACAGATTCTGACACGACTGATAAAAATGGATTTTCTGAAATAAACTAAACATTTTGGTTTGGCTGTTTGTTTTGTCTGTAAAAAAAAAAATCAGACATTCATAATAAATCACTGTTAAAACATGATCTGATGCTTTTTCATTTCCATTTCTTCTTATTATTATTTTATTTGTGTTTGCGTCATGACAAAGACTGAACTACTGCTATGCTTAGACCCATGATTTAGATAGTGAATAAACCCTGCTCAAAAAATAACACAAAAAAACATCATAGCTGCTTCTCGCATGTTGGCCAAGAAAAAGATTCTGATCTCAAGAGATCATCCTGGCACCTCCGTAAAGTAAAAACATCTTATCATTTTGTCCAGTGTTATTTTTTATGTTTTCATGTGCTGAGAAACAGACGATCAAAAGAATTGTAAGGATTACTCCTTAGTATGGGTAAAGCTGTTAAAAAACCACACTCGATTCTACAATCCCCATTATGCAACTCTACAGCATCTTCTTGTCAGACCCTCCTTCTCTGGTCTTTCAAACTCCAAACTCACGGCTAATAATGCCGCCTTTTTATTAAGTTATTAACTCTCAATCCCAATCGAAGACTTTTTTTCTCAGATTTGATAGCTCCTCTCAAGCCACAGAAGACAACTAACAGCTGTTTTAACAGGCTGTGCAGCACTCCTCTTGATGAGTTCACTGATCTTTGCATATAAAATCGGTGAAGTGTCGCTTTAATGTCGCCTTTACCGAAGAAAAAATAACATAGATGCAATAGCAATTAATGATGGAATAAAATCTAACTGCCTTAACACTGACTTATGTAAAACTCAAGATAATAAGTTGAGTTTCAACACTGGACCTCTTAATTTGACGCCTAAATGATATAAAAAAAAGGCCTTTGTTCAAAGGTCTGATGTGTCCCAGATTTCCCCTTTTCACTGTTACTGTCAAACAAAGGTCTGAATGCTGTTTCAGAGCCTTTCGCACCCTGCCAACATCTGAGAGAAAAAACATTTGTAATTTTGACGAGCAAGCTGAAAATGTAAAGATATTGAAGAAAGGACAAAATATCCACTTCTGCAGATTAAATCCAAAAATACTGGTACCTTCTTTTGAAACATCAATCACCCCCCAGCAGAGTGACACGTGTTACGTAACTTCTGTAATATGAGTCTCTGTTGTCCCTGCATTATGTATGTGGTGTGAAATCCTATAAAATGTCAATATGCCTGAGCACCAACGTTGCCAAGAGAAATTCCCATACATACTGTTTCTGATTATGCAAAATCTAATTCAAATTCTTGTGAGGCTGTAGGAGGAGAGGAGATATAAAAGAGGAGGGAGAGCAGTAAAGTATGAAGCTATTATTTTTCCGTTTGTGTACGAGCGTAGGTGTGTGAGATGGATATCTGTAGGTGGCTTATGCACCAGGTGTTTTTGTTTTTTTTCCCATCCATATTTACATATATGTGTCTGGCGTATGAATGAGATATTTTGTACACTCGGGAAGATGAGTGATTACCAAAGTGGAGAGGGGCAGAGAGGGTGAGGGAGAAAGAAACAGCGAAAAACAATAAGGAGGGATGTGGATTGGAGTGATGGAGTAAAGACGGAGAATGAGGGGGGTAAGAAAATCTGGTGATGTTAGGGTGGAGGAGGTTGGCAGGGAGGGAAAATAGGGAAGGAGAGGCTTGTTGTCAGCATGTAAATTACTAGCACCTTGGCAGCCAAGAGACTGTGGCATTTGCAAATTATCTGAATATTGTGACCCAGTCTTGCTGCTTTTGATTAATGATAGCTAAGATGTGCTCTGAAACATATGCAGACAGTAAAAAAAAAAAAAGCCAGAAACTAATTACTATTGCAATAAAGTAACACGCCACTGCGCTGTGCTAATTCTGTAGATCTAAATAATTAAACCGCACTATCAGGCGGACTTTCAAAATTACCTGGAAGCATCACTGCACAAGTTAAAATGCACTACAATACGTACTCCGCACTGTGTGATGAATCATGTGCACTCAGTTCTAAAATAGAGCACAGATAGAACAGTCTGAAATATATTCAGTCTCTTGCTCGAAAGAAACATATCCAGAGGGGGGAGGAAAAAAAAGCTGCAAATACGCTGCACTGTATGCGCGGCAAATGTTTTCAGACGTGTCTCGAGATTAAAGGATAAATTCACTTTTTTTTTTTTTCCAAGAGTGTTTGGTTGCTGTAATTGTTCCTCCCGTCAATACCGGCCATGAAGAGATCCCATCCTGGAGCGATTTCAAATTAAGAGATGCAAGACAAAATCCACAGTTCTCACATCAAAGAATGCAGTGTAAATTTCAGCAGAGGCTAATATGAGGCGTTAGCAGTCTAACTTAGACAAGCAAAGTGGCTACGCTATTTATCAATGTGTTTTTATTACATTAGGTCTTTTTACTGCCAACCTTCCACTGCAGCCCACCAAGGAAACACTGTCCGAGGACACACAAGAAGGAATGTTGCATAAAGGAAACTGACTTTGTAAAATACTTTTTTTTGGCTCAGATATCTGAAACCTCATATTACTTTCAGCTCAAGTGATCTCTTCATGGCCAGTATGGGCAAGACTGCAACAATTACAGCAACATTTGACACACATATAGTAAGCATGTGAGTATTGTGTAAGGCCTATTGCCAACCCTAACCCTTGAAAAAATTTGACCTTTTGAAAACTTATTCCTGAACCTGCAAAAAACCAGTTACAAACAAACAAACACGTTCAGTGAAAACACACTAAAACTTCACAATGCAGTGTGTACATTTAATCTGACACTTAGTTTGGTTTCATTTCCGAAATTCATAGTTTAACTTGCAAATGCAATAAGAAAGTGAAATATGAAATTGTAAACAGTGAAATTAGAAAGAACAATCTTTAAGGCAAAAGAAAATATGGCAAAAAGCTTTCATTTTCAACAGGCACCAGAAGAGGCTCCAGTACCTTCTCCAGCTGGGCGTTCTGTTTAGACTTGTAAAGGACCTCCCCTACAGCCACAAACACTGACAGCACCAGTCCCGCAGCCAGCACGATGAAAATCCCACCGATGTTCTGCACCCCCAGAGCGCTGGCCTCTTTGCTCTCCTCCTCGGGACAGCCGTTCCCTCTCCACCACTTCTCCTTCATCATGTGCAGCTTCCCCTCCTCCTGCAGCTGCAGAATGGCTATTGTGATCTTGTCTCTGTACGGAGAGCCTGCAAGGAGAAAAACACAACATGAGACTGGAGGACATGGATAATAGCCAGATCAGAAAAACCTGATTATGCTGAGCATAGTCATTGTTGAGGAGGTATATATATAACCAGTGGTGGTGGGTGTATGAAACACGCTCTGGCTCGCATGTGATCATATAACCTGTCATGTTATTGTTGGCTGCTTAGAGGGAGTTTTTTTGTAAGTCCTTCTGCAAATCCCACTAATCCCTATATTCACAGAGCGATTCCAAAATTCTCACTCTCTCTGCAGTGTGTGAATTATAATGCACAGGGAGTTGGCAACAAAGAGTTGGCTTTGTGTTGCAGAGCTGCTGTTGATTTTGACGAATTAGCTGCTGTTTGCGCATGCTTTCATATGCTATAAATGGCGCGTACGAACGGGAAAAACAGAGGAGCCCAGTAGGGTGTACGCTGCATCGGGTGCACGTGTGGTTGGGATTATAAGTGTGTATCTTAGATAGGATTCCACTATCAGTATGTTTTTTTATGCATGTTAATGTCATGATGAGTAAAAGGACCCAAATCCACAGACAGTGGGAAGGCGGCCGAATTAGCGACAAGGCATTAAGGCGCAGCGGGCACTGGCATGATCAAAGGAGGAGTAATCGTTGCAGAGCACCCAAGTGGGGTCTTGTTCCTCTCCCATCCACAGCGAGCGTGACACAACACACGGCCGACCGAGGCGCAGCGCCCACACTCTGCCCCAGCCAGGCCAAGAAAGATTAATACTTACTGTGAGCGTTCATGTTTCATTTATAAATTGCTTTAAAGGCTTGTTAGTGTATTTATGTGATAAAGAACTCATACATAATGACGCCTGCTTGTACATTTCCGTTTCCATTTCAGGCATTTAGGCTTGGGCGCGTACTCAGAGTGACTTAAAGGAGATGAAACAGTAGTAAAATGTAAAATTTTTACAGCGCCAACATAATAGAAATCATTTTGCGAACATGTGGGAACATTTTGTGCCAAAACTGCAGGGGAAATGAACTCAATATGGCCCCAGGTAGCATCGCTTTGTCTGTTGCTCTCATGCAGTTTTGCCTGTCAGCCCCTTTAGTTGATTCCCTCTACGTCTCATCTATCATTTATCTATTGCCATCCATCATCCTTTCATCTCCATGTCTCTATGTATTTAGACTGACAAAGGAGAC
Organism: Amniataba percoides; assembly: GCA_037176925.1. NCBI lineage: Eukaryota > Metazoa > Chordata > Actinopteri > Centrarchiformes > Terapontidae > Amniataba > Amniataba percoides. The sequence goes on along the minus strand of JBAJHX010000031.1, from coordinate 8,365,460 downwards.
ATTAATACAAAAATAGAAAAATTACACAGTGCCACTGATTTTTGACCGGCACATCACTGTTTGCTTCTTTGATCATCAATAATCCTCTATTTTTCTGTGAGTGTGCCTGCGGTGTGCTTATGAGTACGCCTGCTTCTCTTTGTTACGTGCGCAGACAGTAAAGTACATATGTGTCTACCTTTTATTCTGCGCATTTCCAGTAGTTATGTACTGCTCTGAATACGCAGCCGTGTATATGCATGTGCACGTGCATGCGAAAAGCATATGCTGGCTTCATTTGAAGATGAGAGATCTATCAAGAATCCCGGTCCCCTGATTCTAGCTCCCCTCATATTTCAAATGATTAATGATGGCCTAACAAAGCAGGCCTTGGATAAATGCTAATAGGATGGGTCCTTAGAGAGGAGGATATGGAGAGCGGGGCCCGGGCGAATGGAAAAACGCTGCGCTTGACACACTGTGCATACACAACTACCTGACAGATGTTCAACACCAGAGGACATCCATCACTCCAACCCTGTCTAGCCTAAAGTATTAATGTGATCGCAGTTTAAGTCGATGGCTTTGGATGACGCATTTCCGTTTTGGGAACAGTACGCGTAAAAACCGACAAGCACTAAAAGGCTAAGACTTATTATACGACTCGCACTGGCTTATTGCTGTAACAGCCCTACAGGGAACGAGCTGCTAAACTGCGTTGAGCACGGCAAAAGTTATAGACTAGGGGTTGACACAAAGGCTGAGATCTTCATTAGTGCTGGAAGAAGTATTGAGCATTTACTTGGGTAAAAGTGGTCATAACACAAGGTAAAAATACTCCAAGAAAAAGTTGTGCTTTTAAAATCTTAAACGTAAGTGTGTAGGCAACATTTTACTGCTGTAGTTGGTTGAGGTGGAGACAATTTGAACTATTTCGTACGGGACCACAACTAATTATTCTTTTCATTATGGAGTAATCTGTTAATTATTTTCTTGATAATTGATGGCTTAGTTGGTAAAAATTCAGAAATTAGTGAAAAATGTTGTCACAATTACCCAGAGCCCTAAGTGACACCTTCGCAATGCATAAGAAATAAATGTATTTTTAAAAATCAATAAATGGAAAAGCAGAAAATCATTTCACAAGCTGGAACCTTGACATTTAGGATTTCTTGCATGAAAAATGACAAAAATGCATGGTCATTCATTTTCTGCCAATCAATTTTTCAGGTAATCAACTAATTTTTCAGCTTTACTTTTCTACACTGTTTGGCTACAGAGCATCATATTTTATTTGTACTTGATATGTTTGGTATGCGAACCCTCCCCAACCCCCGCACTGCTCCGTGGTGTTTGCGAAAAAAAAGCAAGGAGAGAGTCACCCTCTGAAAAAAATAAAATATTCCTATTCTTCCTCCGACTGCTGGCATTGAAAGAGAACTCACTTTGAATTAATGAAGCAATTAAACATCTCAAGACCTCTTCTATCACAGAAGAAACATTTCAGAGGCCGTGATCAACTTTATTTCTGAAATACTGAGCAATGAACATCAGTAGTCAAGGCTGAAATGAGTTAGTGGGCAGTAATAACTTTGAAAGCGAGACATTTTTAATCATTATTTTTCATGCATTAAAACACTAAACCACTTATCGCTGAATTAAAGTGATTTGGGATATATTTTGTAGTCGTATATTTGATACGCTCTATTACCACATGAATGAATGGAAATGCAACTGATCCACGCTCTAGGTCTGCGTGTCTATCTCAAGGGCATCAGTTTAAGTACTTCTGCACTTATGGAGCCACAGTGGGACTATATTTCACGGCATCACCTCAGCTTTGTTACAGCCTCGGCAATCATGGTATCCCTGCAGATCCATAACTGCCCCCATACTCATCAGCGGCGGCCGGGTCCAGATGTGGATGGACAGAATTAATCCTCCATATTTTGATGGCCTTCATATCACCGATGATAGATGTGACTATTACAGCTGGTTGCACCGCTCTCCGTGGCCTCGTCATGACCACTCTGACCTCTCCAACACCGGGAGTGGAACCATCACCAGCTTTGCTAGGGTGCCCTGGAGTGCCAGGTTTGTATGCTGCACGTTTATTAACCCTGACAAAAACATTTTTATATGCAACAAAACTATTATCATAATACACGAAGTGGAAAACAGTTTCAAATTTATGATATCATTTGCTAAAGTGCTAAAAAAGAAACATTGCTTTTTGTGTTTTTCACTCCTCTGCCTCATCATAAGATAACGGTGCTTAAAAAGTCAGAACTCTAATTTTTGACAAGAGCGGGGTCAAATAAGTTGAAAAAAGTTCTTAGTGATTGTTTTATACTCTTTGAAGTGCTTTGTTGTTGTGGTTTAATGCTCACATACGATTCAGACAGTGTCAAGTAAGTCAAAGGGAATTGCACTAAATTGACTCTCGGGTTGCTCTGTGTAATTGTTTCACTGCCTTGCACTCACAATCTTGCCTTATGTGACTCCAAAGGAGGCTAAAACACACCATTAAAAGTGTTTGTGAACATTCTTCAGCCTAGGTTTGCTTCTCCACTCTGTGAATAATCCGGTGAGAAAATCATTATACACTGAAAAAAAAAAAAAAATTCCATTCTTGGTGAGGCGGTGCTCAAACGGCAGTTGTTTCTTGAGCTCCGGGCACATTTTAACCTTATCCATAAATTCAACCTCTGCAGCCATTCGCTTTTCATTAAGCTAAACCTTTTACACCTCACACTGTTGAACCATTATACCCGTGACCCCATCAATAAAGGTCAACCTTTCTGTTCTGAGCTTATCCATCATCCGAGCTATACACCTTTATCTGTCCCATAGTATCTGCACCATCTTTCTCCGTCCTGAAGCCCTTCAAACATTTTGTTTTTTATAACGCAGCAGGCAGCACAGAGACATAGAGAGGTCTGACATCATTTACCCATAGGTGTTCCCACTCCGTAGGCTCTGGAGTCTATGAGGCCTCCGATCTGTGTGAGGTTGCAGTTGCGCTGGGTGACAAACTCGATGGTGGTGGACTCCATGAGGAAGGCGTAGTCCGAGGTCAAGACGCGCTGGATGCCCTCTTCCACGTTCTTGACCATCACAGATTGCCTCCTGCTGTTCATGAACTCCCACATCTTGTCATAGGTGGAAATTTTTGTTTTCTACAAGATATCAGGCAGAATGGCATAGGGGCATCAGAAATAAATATTTATTCAGCTATTAATGAAGTGAAGTGACAGTGATGATCCAATAATGACACAAATAAGTGTTCAACCTTGGATCATGGGGCTATTTGTTTCATGTAATTGCATGTAAGATTTTCATTAAATCACGACTGTTTTTGACCCTGTCTATAATAAGCTTTTTTTTTTCAGAAATACCCATTCAATGTATTAATTTGGTCTAAATAAATTTTTATATCATAGTTTTTGCTGTTAGTGGTGGAGTCCACCATATCCACACTGAATTCAAACTACCTGCCTTTTGCATGTGAGATTCACAAGAAGTGACGTATGAATATAATCCAATGTGTTTTGAATTTACCCGACTGATAAAGGCCAAACACTGTATCAGAGCTGCATTAATTTACTGCAAACTGAATGTTTCTTATTGTTGCTGCTGTGTTGAATCAGCGAAACGCAGGTTGGCTTTTATTGTGAAGAAGTCAACGGGAAATGCAATGTATTTTGTCACCAAGGTTAGCGCTAACCGTGGTCGTTCATCAAAAATGCATCTACAAAACAGGACACGGTCATTCTTTGACAGCGAATCATTTTTTTTAAAAAAATATTGCGGTGAGTAATGGAACAAGAGGGCACAGTGAGCTGATAGATGAAACGCTGCAGACGACAAGCTGCACACCTCCAACTCCATTACTGCGTCCTGCAGCTGGTTGGAAAATGACTTGCATCGTGATGAGCATGAAAATCGCAATCACAATTACTCTCGGCTGACTTCTTTTGTTAAAGCAACCCGAGTTTGTTTGGCTGCACTTTAAACTCATACACTGGCCTGAGAGTCGGGGACTAAAATCATACAGATTGTAACTCGTAAGAAACGAGAGAAGAAGATTCCTCATAAAACCACTCTATAAACACTCTGGCGGACTCAGCTACCTTGAAGAAGGTCATGGTGGCACCGTCCTCCACCACCCCGTACAGGATTTTAGTCTGCTTGGCCAGGTCATCGGCTGAGTCTATGGGCGACTCCATCCTCTCCACAGTGAGGAAGGCAGCCAAGTTGGCCGTATATGAAGAAATGATGATGAGGGTGAAGAACCACCAGATGCCTCCCACTATCCGAGTCGACAGGGCCTTGGGCATGAGCTCTGAGCCTGGTGTGAGGGAGGTGGCAGGAGTGAATGTTACACTGCGAAATATATTCATCCCAGCATGTCGTCGTTATGATTCTAATCTTGTATTTAACTGCAAAGTTTGTTTCGAACAAACAAGATTAGCTCCCTTAAAAACAGCCAGACTTGTTTCAAGAACTCTCCTCAAGTTTTGAGCACGGGCAGATGCGGCACTCGCCTCAAGAAGAAATCACTCGAGAGCTCTCAAAACAAGATGATTGTTGGATTTCAAACAAGTGAAATGATGTTGTCTCATTCACAAGTGAGGGCTTTAAATAATGCAGGAAGACGTTGCAAAAGACACTGTATAAAAATTTCTCCTGAGAACAAGACGTTTGTATAAATCGATCACATCAAATCAAACACGTTCAATACTGATCATTCAGTGTGGAGAAGTGGCAGGCTGTTTGGGCCAGAGAGTCATGTACCCAAGGTAACCTCACATCCTGACTCCACACCCCACTGATCTCTAGGTGCTGATAGGCCGAGGGCAAGAGGAGAGAACACTGGCCATTATGGTCTACTATGATGAAGAGCATATTTATGGAAGGTAATATTATTTAAGTAAATCTCAGTAGCCATGCTATTTGAGCTGATGTTGATTAAAGCATTGACACATGCTGTAATTTCTAATTTAGGGTTTTAAAACAAGGGTAATTTGATTTTACTCAAGCGGTATTCAAGTGCTCTTCAAATCTGTCCATCTCATATACACAACACATAAGGGTTTACTCTTTGTTCCTATGAGCTAAGTTGATTAAATTAAAATAACATTACGTGCACATTTACTCTAAATTATGTCTTCCTAGCAGTAGAGCCCCAGAGGCCTCTCTCTGTTGCCGCTGGCTTGGATAAAACAACCCAACCCTCAGAGACAGTGGGATACAGAGAGCTCCAGCTCCACAGAGCAACAGCAGCCACAGGCTGAGGCAACTACCTTGCTGCATGAGAGCCCCAACTCCAAACCAGAAACTATTGAGCAGCGTAAAATTGTTTTCCACTACATCCGAGTCCGGGTTGCATGGGTGCGGGTTGTACCACTCGTAAGGGCTAAACCTATAAAAGGAGAGAGCACAGAGACAGATATGTCAGCACAAAGCAAAGAACAGTGTGTTCCCTGGTGCAGATTAAACGGCACATAAAACATAAATTTTAAAACATCATGAGCGGGAACAAAGGGAATGTAAATGTGTAGGAATCCTCTGTTGTGGCCTCAGGGCCGGAGCTTCTGCAGAGACCAAAGCAAATCATTCTGGCTTTCGCCGAGATCAACGTATTGGCATATTCAAATGCCATCAGTTTATTGTGAGAACAGATCAATAGGCTGGAATAACACTGTCACTGGTGATAATGTCCCAAGGCGTGATAATCTTTGGAGCTCATTTGGATTCACTGACTCAGGGAGCCTTTATGTGATTCCCCCGGCAACTGCAATCACCGTTACTCTGCGGATGCCATTTCCTCCTCACACCCCCAAAGAGCAACTTGTGCTCTTCTTCTCTCTCCTGGTTTCCAGCTGTCTCTGTTCTTCCACTCCCTAGCTGCGCTTCCCCTTTTCTCACATTCCCTTCACACCTTCATCTCTTTTCCCCATTCCCACCCCAACAACCTATACCAAATCCTTCTTCCGTAGCCTTATGAAATCCCCCCTTTTGCCCCTGGCCTCCTACTGCCTGCTCTGGCTGATTGTCAGTGTCTTCGGGTCAGTTGTAGACATTTCTCATTTATTATCCTAAGCAAAAGTGGCATGGCATTAGCGCAGGGTGATTGGGTTAGCGTTAAGCATCAGGGACTGATTGAGTTTGTGCTGAAGTGGGTGATAGAGGGAACATTGCTTATGCAGAGTTGAGGGGCCCATCAGGTACGACGATTCAGGAACTTTTCCCCAACACGCGCATGCTAATAAGCCTCTGGGCTCTGGAGTCTTAAAGCTTCAGACTGCGTATGAATGTGATCCCATTTGTCAGCTGTGCTTTTAGGGACGCACAGGGACATATATATATGTGCACACACATATACGGTCTGCGTAATACAAGACACAGAGCAGCATTTCACAATACCACGCAAATGTTACATGACGGCTGTTGTGTGGCAGCACTATTCGCCGCGGAGACTGCTGCTGCTGATCTACATCCAGATATGTAATGTGATCGTTCTTTGTTGTTGCAGCAGCCTAATTAACAGTCTTATTTTACAAGCATCTTGAACGTGGCAACATTTCTGTCACATTGCGCTTCCTTCACGGCTATTTTCTATGCCGTCCCCTTGAGGATCGTCCACGTGGACCATGGTTGTGATGACACACTATAATTCTTCCCGTCAAACCCCATCAGGGCGCCTGATTTGCCGGAATGTCAATGAGCTCGGTCTCCTTGGAACGACAAGCAACTGAAACGGCACAATGGCCTTGTGGAGCTGCGCGGGATGCGGCGTGCGTGCGCAAGCGTGCGTTCCAATGTGTGTATGGGTTTTATGGCTGTGTGCATCAAGCCTCTGGCGCATGAATGTTTGCGCATGTGCCTCTATAGCAGTGTGGGTGTGCATTTGTCTGTGGAAGCAACTGGGTATTTGCATTGGCTCAATCAAATACATCTCAAAGCCAAATATTTTCTGGGTTGATTTATTTATGTTCCTGTTCGCAAGTGTTACATATAACGTTGAGCTGCGGCCCGACGCCAGCTGTGAGTGACATCAGATACGTGCCGCAGGTTAGGTGGCATAAATGTGTAAATCTATACGACAGACACACTGATTGGATTGCGTTTGTCCCTCTCACTGTTTACATGTGTCTTCTGTATGCACCGGGCCCGATGGCTCCTCTGTATGACCTTTGCCTGCAGCCGGCCTGTATTCCTGTGGGCCGTGTTCTGCACACCGATCACCAGGAAGGAGGGGATGTGGAACATGCGGACGTAAGGTCACCTCCTCACACCGAGCATGAGGGACGTGTCGAAGAGCGCGCAGAATTCTAAAAAGCTTCTTCCTCTCGCTCTCCCTCTCTGTCTACCTCCCCCTCACCCACCGCCTCCTGTTCCTCTTCTCCTTCGCCTGTCCCCGACAACAATAACACAACACGCTCCCTCCATTAACTGTTGGATTCAATTACTCTGGCTGGCATTATAGATCTGCTGCCTTTCTTCTCTCAGGCCAAGTGAAGAGGCTGTGTTGGGGGTGTTAAAATCATACGCGGCCGGGACTTGGACGACAAAACTGCGACAGCCTGTAATTACACATAAACATGTTATAATGCAATTTAAATCACCTATTCTTCTTGAGAGTTGGACATTTTCTACAGTGGAAATTTTTTTTTTTGTGATCTGAGAGAATACCATTTGTTTTGTTAATAAAGAGAGGAATCAATTCAACCACAAGCAGAACTGGAAGGAACCACTGAGCGAAATGTATTTCTCTGGAGCTTGAAATGAGATGAACTTATTTAGTGCATGTGTGTGTGGGAAGCAGCTGAAAGATGTGAATCCCTGGTGAGGCTGAGGTGTTTAGTGTTTTATTGTGCAAAACCAGGACTTCATAAGCTCACTCCCCTCCCTGTATTTGCAAGGGATTAAAGAAATAATATACTCTGCATTTGGGGGATTGACCAGTCAATCGGTGGCTGCGCAATCAATACCACAATTATGAGGGAACCAGCTCAGTGAAGTGAAGAAAACACTGTACTTGAGACTTAAACTTTGTTGGATATTTTTGGCCACGTAGTGTGAGGACAAGCACTATTTATTGCGAAGGTGTGCAAAAAAAAGGCACAATGCATGCACACAGACAAGGGCATTATAATTTAATAAAAGTGCAGAGGCCATTTCGTCACAACCAGAAGAATATCAGTGTAATTGCATGCTCATCACTTACCCTGACCAACCGTGGAAACAAAGGGCTGTGGGTATAATTTGCATATTCTGAACTAACTTAGGTGACAGTTGGTGCTTCCCTCTCGTGTGATCATTCTGCCGGTAACATTTTATGAAATGTGCATTAAACCCAAACCTCTCAGTATCAAAGCGGGAGGAGAGGAGCCCTGGGGTTAACACACATCTTTCTACATCAGGGGTTTTAGGGAGGTGGGTTCATCAAGATACTTGTAAGAATTGTACTTGCACAATGTCAGCACTGTGCTTGTACATTTCTTACAGCTGATTAAGAGATATATAACGGGTAACTGGTTTTACAGTTGCTGATGCTTGTGCAAATATGCCTGAAACAGTGTAAGGAATCAGGTGATTTTAAACACCATACCAGTGTTTTTCTTTGTTTTAGCTCATTTACTGTGAGGCCCAGTACATTAATTCCTTTTTATTACCCTTTTATTCTCTTCATCAATGCTATGTTATCAGTGCATGATAATGAAGCTAAACCAATGGATCCCTCTGAGAACTTTCCTGGGTGGTGAGTTCAAGAGCTGATGGGAGGCTTTGAAATTTGAGATCTGTTGTCTTGGCAGCTGGATGTCTTTAAAAACAGTCTACACTTCAGTTGTATTTTAAGGCAATGACTCTCAAATGAAGAATTTAAAAGCTACCGTGTGCTTTGGAAATGATCGACTCCAGGTTTAAGTATAAGCAAACGTAAAAACACTGGTGTGGTCCTTTACGGTAACATTTAGATTTAACATCTACATCATCTTAAGCCACTTGAGAATAATACATGGGCTGCCTCTTAGAGGAGTGGGGTTTTTTTCACCAGTCACAGCTTGATGATTTTCAGGGAATGAATTCCCGTCTTCGAGGCCCAGGGGGAGCAACTGCTGCTTGTTAGTGAAAGCATGCAAACAGGTAGGGAAGAAGGAAGTGGAGAAAGAATCGAGGGAAGGAAGAAAGCGGAGGGGAGAGGGAGGGTTGACATGTTACCTGGCTATGACAAACAGCACACAACTGACACCCAAGCAAGCCAGCAGAATATACATCCAGATATCGGGCGAGAGGGGGTTGAGGAAGGAGAAAACCCCGGGGTTGGTGCCGTTGGGCTTGCGGTACAGGATACTTATCCCCAGCGTCATGAAGGGCTTTGAGAAGTCGATGACCTTCTCTCTGACGTAGGTGATGGCCAGAGGAGCCACTGCCAGGTCCACTTTCTGCAATAAGATGAAGGGGTAGGTGTGAGTCTACCAGTAAAAAAAAACCCAAAACAACCAATCGAATTAACATCTGATTTCTGTCGACAGCTGGTCTAGTCGATATGTACAGGAGGAAGAGCCATGACGGGGGAGAGAAAATAGCCGGGGTCATTAGTTCAGCCAGATTAGCAGGTAGGAGGTTGAGTTTTTCTGGAAATTACAGGTTACATGTCTGATCCTTCTTATGAGGTGTCGAAGGTGACTCACTCAGGCAGCAATTTTGGGATTAGATTAATCTGTGACAAATTTACCCTGTGTCCCCTCCGAATGAAAGATTAGCCGTCTTTGGTGCTAAGCTCTGACTTATTTCTGCATAACCCCTCCAAGAAATAAGTTATTCATGACACAGTGACAGCTTTAGGGGTTTTCTTTTTCGACAGATGTTTTGCTTAAGATGTTGGAGATTCTGTAGGTGGCGCTCTTTTCTTTCGCTGCTTATCTGCTCAAGGCAAATAACAAGCTACTATTCATAATGAGGGAAAGAAAAACATGTAAAGGTTACAGTCTGTTTTAGAGTCCTAAAAACCTTAATATCACAATGTGAGCCTATGTCATTTTGCTAATGTGGTCACAAATGACAATTATGGACTAATGCTGAATGTCAAAATAAAATGTAACAGTAGCACAAACAGAGAGGGCTGATAAAGTCAGCAACCTGGGTAAGTAATGCAATATGTATCTGAAATTTGCTCACAATCACATCAGCGCCAATGAGCTACTGGTCATGTCGGACCATTATGGCTATCGAACGCCTCAGAATTAAACTGAGGAATGGTGCGTTTTATTACTCATGAATTCAAGTTCTCATTTGTCAGAGGAGAAATGCATTTTTTCCTCCTTCAAAAGTCACATAGTCTAGACTTAACTGTAAAAAGAAAATCCAGTGCAGTAAGAATATTTCAATGTTTCCAACTGTTATGCATTAAGATAAAAGATAAAAAAAGAGAATCAAGACCTTCACACAACAAAGAATAAAATAGTTTGCTGCACTGGAATAAAGAAGAATTAGAGAAGAACAATATTAGAAAATGCATACCAACTGATTTGCATTGGAAACTATTAGAAAGATTTTCACTGCAATGGCAGATTTTCCATTAGTTAAGACAGTGAAACTGTATTTTTGCAGGATTTTGCTGTTTAAATCTATGAAAAATGTCCCACATACGCGCTAAGAGATATTTAAAGTGGATACATGTAGCTCTTATGGTCAGGAATCAAATGGCAATGAACTCCAGTGAAAGTGAAAATTTATTAAAACAATCAATTACCAAAGGGATTAAATAAACTGACTAAGAAAGGCAGAAAGAATCATGTAGTTGACTCACATGGTCTATCAGCTCCCGCACCATGCCATTCCACTGGCCCGTGCTCTCATCCAGCGAGCCGTACTTCCCATCTTCCACCAAACGCACCTCGTAACGAAAGCCCAGGATACCAGACAGCTCCCTCAGCAGGTCGATACAGTAGCCCTCAAAACGGTCGTTCCCATACAGAGGTTTGTCTGACTTCTTAAACATCACGTACGGCTCCTCCTGTACAGGGAAAATAAATTGGTGTGGAAGTGCGTCTCTGTGATTTGTATTAGATATTGAGCTGTTTTTTTCTCTGTGTGTTTGTTAACAGTGTGTGTGCGCCGCTTGTGTTTTCATTTGATTGTGTCTACCAGTATGGTGGATACACGCAGGGATTTGTTAGCCAGTGAGTCGGTGATGTTGGATGTCTTGCTTTTGTGAGTCTCTGTCATATTCAGACCGCTGGGAGGATCCCATGTTCCAATCTGTTGAAACAATTCAGTGTCAAGTTTATATCACCTTGTCTTGTCTACAGATAGGACAAATAATGCTTTAAAGCATCCACATCCACACTTTCTTTTTTTTTTATTTTATTTTAAGACACAGAGGCCCCACAGCATCATCTACACTAATGGATGTCACACCTTTTCCAGCCCCTCCTCCTTCAGACTGATGACATCCAGGTCGAAATCTGTCCTCAGTCCATTGCTCTTATTGAAGAGAACGCGTCCCGTCAAGCCATCCCAGTGAGCCTACAGAGAGAAGTGTACAGCGTAATAAACCGGAGTCCTCAGCACAGTCATTCCATTAACCTCAAGGTATCGTCTTTCTCAACAATATCAATCCAACCGCTAACCATAAAACTTTTTTTTTTTTTCTGTCCCAATTATGAATTCCGTCTGGCTCTCCCTTCACTGTCTATCTCAACAACATAACAAGAAAAAATAAAGCAGCGAGAATAGAAGCGGGTTTGACAGGTAAGAGTTCATTATGCATGTGGTTCATTGTGCTTGAAGTTTCACTTCAAAGCCATTGGAGGAACAGACGGGCATGGAGAGCGATAGCAGACACAGTAGGGGGAGGAAGCGCCAGCTACACCAATGGCTCATTCTGAAAATTACCTGCAATGATACCATCCACGGAATGAAAGAGCTTTGTAGAACAAAGAAAATGGCTGACCCTGACTACAGTTAAGGAGACACACGGAGGCTTTGATATAAACACAGGTGGAGATATGCACAGAGGAAAAAGTGGGAGAAAGGGAGCGAAACATTACAAAAACATGTAGTTACCGTGGATAATGCAGTCATTATTTAGAGTACATTAACATAAAGCGTGCTGAGTGTTAAGATTAAGCAATAAAATCGTCGAGGGTGTTTTATAAGGGTTTTATCATGATGAGATGAGAAGGAAAATGATGCAAGATGTGCAGAAAGTGCTGCAGTGATTTACAGAAGAACTGCTTGCAAACATGTGATCGCGCTGATCAATATAAACATGCCACAGCTCCAGCGTTCAGCAGATTGCACAGGTCGGAGGTCAAGACGAGCTGCGCACTGATAGCACTGATGGCCTTGTACCTCTTTGATGAGGCTGATGAAACGGCCCCCGAAGCGCCACGGCTTGTGGCGATTACACTGCAGAGAGCTGACGGTGATCTGCTGCGACTGCTGCACCGCCACCGCCACCACGTGCACGGCGTCGTACATCAGGGCGGCATCCGTCTGCAAACAGGAAGGTAATATCGTTAGACGTTTTTTACAACACCTGCCAATACATCTGCCCACATGACCTTTAATCTGTCCATCTGTTCACCTGCCGAGGAACATAAAGAAACCGCGCTGAGTCTCGGGTGACTTGCTTTACTCTTTAGTCAGGACAAGAGAACATAAATTAGGAGTAATGCCAGCAGTAAATGCCCCGCACAAATGGCACAGTGTCTCAGCCTGTTAGTAAAAATACCCGACCACTGTCTGAGGCGATGAGAAAGTTCCGCCAGGGAGAGTCTCTCAGTGGAAGGCCGGCCTGTCACTGTGAAGACTAATGCTTCCTGATGGGTGTGCCTGTTCCCCAGAAAGAGGGAACGCAAAACAGGCGCCAGTGCAGACAGGACAGCTCTGACTGGAATGCTCGGTGCATCATGCTAAATACACAGCGCCAAGCACAGCTGGGATGCACGGCGAGCTGCATTCAAAGGCACGCAAGATAGCCATCAATATAACCCCCGTAATAAGTCATCAAAGAGAGTAAATGCCCAAGCTGAAATTTCTCACACTGACACGCTCAGATTTATCTTCGTCGCTCTGCCTAGCACACACGAGTTCCTTTCACGCTGTCTGTCCTCACAGTTTGAGACACTCCACATTTACTCAGGTCAACACATTACAGCTCAGCTCAGATCCACTTTCCATGGTCCCACACAGGCTGAAATACGCTGTGGTGATCTTATTTGACAAGTCCGGGATGACCAACCTGCGAGGGAGTAGGAAAAATGACTTTGAGACTGCAAAGTATTCGCAGCTATAGGGTATTTGTGGATGTGCTGGCTGTCAGGGAGAATGAGCGGGGCTTCAGCGCGGCTCGGTGCGCAGCAGGAGTCCAACGGGCTGCTGTTCAGCTCATACCAGGTCCCTATGTTGTCTATATAGGGCGCAGTGGAGAGCCCCTGCCTCCTGTGCGGGGGAATGGAAAAGCCAGGAAGGAGCCGGGGAGGGGCGAATTTCTGCTGCATGTACAATTTATCCAACTCATATTTATGGTGGCAGATCAATTACAGAAATAAATCGTACTTCCAACAGCAAGAAAAGAGAAAATTCAAGATACAGAGGAGGGAGTTTATGTGTGGGCAGACTGTCACATTTTTAGCTTGTCCCCCAGTTCTCCTGCGCTTTTGGAGTTAGTGACTGCTGATGTCAAAGGCAGCAGCAGATCAGAGGGTGGGAGAAGCATCTCTGCACTCTTTCATCCCCACTGCGTCCCTGGGAAAGGGGACAGCTAGTGCCATATCTGCTCTCCCAGTGCAGGCAGTGTGTGGGTGTGTGTGTGTGTGTGAGTGTGTGAGTGTGTGCGCTAGTGTTGTGCTGTTCATGGCAAATGCTGATTAGGAGAAGAGTCTGTCATTCTGCTAATCTATTCCCTGAATAATGGGGAGGAATGCTACACACAGTCAATATCCAAACACTATTTTCTCCAGTGAAGGGAGAGTTCATCACATCCAATCATCCAATTACTGTGTTGCCAGCTATATACAAAGAAATGCATTAGGATTGAATCAAGCCTCAGTTTAAGAAAACCAGCTCAATCAGATTTTAGAAAAGTTATTATAATCACATTCGGTTTCAGACCTCCGCAAGTCATAGCACATGATACCTTTTGAATTCATTCATTTGACTTTGGAAGTTATTTTAGTTCGAGTGTGACATGGTGAAATTCATGCAATTCAAATTGAATCCGGGCAGCCCTCTTCCAGTTTTTTTTTTCTCCCTTCAGTTTAGTTTCACTTTTGACCTTTTAACTTTCCTCCAGCATCCTTGACTTCTCCCTTCAAAAATCAGTCAATACCACATCCCAGTTCTTCCATCTGCAAATTCTTTATTCATCTGGGTCAAACTGCAGCATGAGAGGCGTTTTCAGATAAATCATTATAGCTATAAATATATTCTGTGAAAACCACTTCTGGGAAAAAAATTCTTTGCTAAACAGACTCTGACAACATAAAATTAAAACTAAAAAAAGCGCTCTTTGAAAGTCCCGCTTGGAAGTTTATTTTAGTATAAAGGTTAAAGGAAGGAGTTTTTAAATGACTTCATGATGAATCAGTATCTGGTGTCAAAATGAAGCCTTTGAGGCCTCATAAAATGACAGTTTTATAGAGTGATACAGTAACAATATATACATGCTTCATCAGCAGCATTGCGGGGCCTTTTTCTGTCTAGGCAACATTAGAGACAAGGATTTGTTTACTTTAACATAAAGATCGATTTGGCTACAAGATATGTCAGTTTATTTGAGAACAGGAGTTTGTTGGATGTTTTACAGTATAAACACAGTTGTGTGTGCTGCTGTGTTTGCAGTCTGAGGCCAAGCTGCTCTTCTGAATCCCCCGTCGGCCTCTTTGTTTGAATGATTTATGTCATTCTATTAGCTTCGCCTCCAACTTCACAACCATTGCTGGAAATATTTCCTCCATCTTTAAACCTTTGATTGCCGCGATATATCAAATATTGTCTTGCTCAGATGATTTATATGGCGGAGATCTTTTTCCTGCTCGCCTTTGGAGCAGAACAATTCCTGAAAATCCCTTTGTGATGGAAACAAAAAGGGGCTGGCATCAAGTGGAAGAAGGAGAGATCAAGGGGGGAGGGAGGGGGGTGGTGGTGATGAGGAGGTGGTAGAGGGGTGTGTGGGGGGGACGTGAAATGATGGCTCACAGCTCTGGCAGATTGCATTCAATTTAAAAACAATCCAAGAGCGATTTTGATATTCATTTCAGAGCCAAGCACGGGTCCTGTGGGGTGTTTTAAGTGCTTTAAGTGAAACCAATCTCGAACCCCTGGGACACTCAGACAGAGAGGGGAAAGGTTTCTAGCAAGATGCCCAAAACCTTTGTTGCCTTGTTTTTCTCATCTCTCTCTCCCTCTCTCTCTCTCTCACTCCCTGAAACTCCCACATAACCATCTGAAATCACACAACCCCCCCCCTTCTGCTTCAATAAAAGTACCAGTCCAGATACCCTTTTCCTTCATGTCATGACTCACATTTTTCCACACAGTGCGTCTTCTTTTGAGGCCCTTGATGTCTTACTTCACCCCTGCATTTTTACCCCTCTCAGACATGCTACGTGAGGAACATGCAAAATATTAACACGCATGCGGGAACCAATTAGCGAGACGTGTGTACGCCACACACACGCACAAATTCTGGGACACAGTCAGACATGGTGACAAACCTCAAGCTGCAAGCTTCCCAGAGGCATGCCTCATTTGTCGTGGTTGCATGCAGTTTCCTCATTTAGAACAGGTGAGCTGCAAGCTCTAATGAACTCTGCGGTGTGTACATCTATGTCTTTGAGTGTGTATTTGTGTGTGTGTTTACACAAATATATTCCTTTGCACTGCATCAGTATTCACACCAGCTCTCCACCTGTGCATAATTCCATAATTCCTCTGATAATGTTGCACCCTGAAAAACGACGTCTCTCTTTCTCCTCTCACCCCTTCTCAATCAGTCGTCGTCCTCTCAGCATTCCTTCAAACGCACACAGAAACTCACGGAAACACACACCGCACGATCTGTCTGTTGATGGACGTGTACTGCGGCTGCTTGTGTACAGTGGCTCTCCACTGTTTATACATATCATATACATCTGATTAGCCCTAATGAGATTAGCACTGACCTGTTATTCACCATGGATCACTGGGCTGCAGCTGCCAGGCACAGAGCAACAAACACACACACACACACACACACACGCGGATATACACTCAGACACACACCGGCAGTATTGCCATCAGCATCAGAGTCACAGTGTCAGCAGGGGAGAGGCAGGCTCATTGTTTTCTTGGAGCTGAAGTCTCTCTGCCCTCAGATCACAGACAGACCCATGGGGTTTGATGATTTGATAGAAGAAGGAGGTAATTATTCATTTCATTCCATAGTTTATATGTATTTGTGCTGCTTCACTGCACTGTCGGCGCAAGCTTTTGAGTCACGATTTATGCCATCAGATAAATCACTGCATTTCTAAACTTTAGGATTTCTGGCAATTAAATCTTCACTAGTCGGGTATTTTTTGTGCAAACAATACGCCACTATTCAGAATTCCCACTTTAATTAAGATACCGTATCTCAGTCACTCCCCACTGGGTGAGATACCGTGTTTGTTTTATCTGCCGAGAGGAAATTCCCACGAGAGGAATGGACACTGGTGGGAAATGTTTGCACATAATTAGCAAAAAACGCAGCGGATAGTCATTGAGCTAAACACACGGACAAAAAATGGTTTCTGACAGCGGATGAGGCTCCCTCACGCTTCCAGTCATTAAAACAACAATGAAGACTTTGGGCAGTACACCAGATCTGTGGTACCAATCCCATTGTGTGTGTTCAGTGTAAAGCTGGACTCAACAGTCCCGGTTAGCTTAGCGTAGCATCATGACCTGAAACAGCGAGCCCGGCTTTGTCCAGCGGTAAATTACTAAGTGATTAATTAGTGAGCTTCAAGGTGTTTTTATTATATTTGGACAGTGCCAGGTTTTTCAGTCTTTGTGCTAACATCCTCTGGCTTCAGCTTCCCATTGAACAGACAGATATGAGCTGTGGTATCAATCTTCTCATTTAGCTCTCGGGCCAGAAAGCAAATGCCCGTATTTTCCGAAATGGTGAACTATTCCTGTAAATTCCGAGGAGTACGCGGCTTCCAGATTTTTCTGGCTCCTCAGAATGATCTAAATATTGTTCTGTGTTTTCTCCTTTTAATCACTGCAGTAATTAAATTGCAATTGGAGATGTAGCCGTGTATTTCTGGCACTGGTGTGTTACACAAGACCCTGGGCGATGAAACTGAGTCAGTGCATGGAGGATTGTGCAAACTTTCACTTCTGGTACAAAAATGAAAAGACAACAGCTGAAAAACACTGAAATGTGACATGTGATTTATGGGGCATATTATGGCTGTTTCAGGCCTCCGAGCGGAGAAGGGAGAGCAGGCGGTGTCAGATCATTTTGGTGGGAAAAAGCCCGCGGGTGACTGCGGCTCAGCGCAGTGCCATCTTTCTCTCTGTCCGTAACTTTTCCACTGCATCTCTCTCTCTTCGTCTCTCTTTCTCTCTGACCGCCGACGTTCTGCCCCAGTCCCTCCCTCCCTCCACGTCTATCTCTCCCTCCCTTTCATCCCTTTTATCTTTCTTCCAGTGCCTTCCCCCTGCCTTCCCCGGTCGCTCTCTACAGTATTTCACTGAGCCGTGCGTGAGTGTTGCTCTGAGTGTGGGTATATGCGGGGCTTTGCCAGCGCAGTCGCTGTCATTTTTCCTCTTTTTCTTCAGTGCGTTGGAGGTTTAATCCCTTTCTCACATTGCATTTCCACATGCTGAGGCAACAGAGCAGCCCTGTTGCAATTTTTTTTTTTCAAATGAGGTTTTTGTCACAGGGAAGTAAGACGGGCTCCTTCCGTCAAGGACCCCTGGGTAACAGATCCATTGATCGTGCTGGATTTATGTGAAAGCACATTCATGGTTTCATTGTAGATTTAAGCACACTTTAAAGGGGGGATAAAGGACTACACTGAAGGGTTTTTCTGTTTAAAATAAAAAAGGTCCTGTGGGAGTGGTGAGAGTGAGCAGAACTTATGTATGTCTCTATATATTTATTCAGTATTGATGTGCTGTTATTAAAGTGCTCATATCAAATACTGAGAGATGCCTGAATGTTGACAAGACCTTGATCCCGATCTTAAGTTGTTCTTTAGTCAATATTGAAGTAAAACAACTTCAACATAACCCATAACATAACCTTATAGTTTTTAAAGCAGGATTTAAACAAAAAACTCCAAAAGGGGAAAGAGTTAATGACCTTATTGAATGTTGGAAACAAACACTTTGTTTGCATAGCTAAATTGGAGAAGCAGTTCAAACATGCACAGACTGCTCATGCTAACTACCTAGTCCCACTTCTGTTTGTTTCAAACAAACCACTGGTGCTGCTGCCAGAAACGACTCTGGCACGCCAGATTTTTCCACAAGTTTGAGTGAAAGCAAAAGCAATGAGCAGAGTATTTAGCACATAACAAGATTAAGAGGCTCAAGTCATGCTAGCGAGGAGAGTAGTAGCGAGCAATGCATTTAGGAAGAGTAGTACGAGCTAAATGCTAACGTCAGTACGCTACTAAGCTTGCAATGACCTCGCCAACATGCTGATGTTTAGCAGGTATAATGTTTACTATGTTCACAATGTTAGTTTAGCATGTTAACATGCTAAACTAACATTGTGAACATTGTGAACATTTTCTAATTAGTACTAAGTACTGCTGAGGCTAATGAGAATGCTATTAGTTTTGAATTACAAAAATTACCTTCTGGTAGGAAGAAAAATAAGGAATACTAAAATGGCAATAAAAAAGTCAGGGGAAATCAGTAGGATTCATCTTCAAGGGTGAATGTCTGTACTAAATGTAATGACACACCAAAGCTGTAGATGGAGAGATTGACACACCTACATTGCCATTCTTGGAGCCACGCTGCTATCATGGCTGAAAACGTCCCAAATTGTTGTCGTAAGTACCAGCACATAAGAAATATCAAATGTGATGCACTCCTAACTATCTTATTAAATCTGACACTGGAGGTGCTGAATGCTCCGAGCAGCAGAGTCCCACCAGACTCCTTCAGGCAACAGCATGCTGTTGGCAGCGCTGTCCACTTCAGGGTCCACTTTAATTAGCACCATGCTGCCTAACCTACATCTGATTAAGAGGCTGTTCAACACAATGATCTTTCTTCATATTTAATCAGCCTCCAGCCAGGTTTTGCTAAAGAGGCTAGTAGGTGCTCACTCCACAGGTCTTCCCGCCCCCCAGCTCATCAGCTTCACTTTCCAAAATTTCTAGAGTAACTAAGCTTTTATGATTCAAAACCCTTGAAAACAAGCCAAGGCACGGGTCACAATCGGATGATGCCACTTAAGAACTCGGCTTCACCGACGACAACCGCAAGTTAGAGTCAGACTCCACAGATCGGCGGAGGAGAGAAGGGTTTGTTTGGAGGACTAAACAGTCCTTGGCATTTTGCTACCATCTGGTAGAGTCTGTGGCCACAGACAGGAGGAAGGAGGAAGGGAGAGAGAAAGGATGCCACACTTGATTCATAGTGTAAACAACACAGGCGGTGTTAATTACATCTGGGTTGCTGCTAAACAGTGGGCATTTTGCAGAGGTCTCCACAGAATACCTGAGTAGGTTGATGCTATCAATTAAAAAAAAAAAAAGGGCAGTACTTTTGTTTTCTGTTCTTTGTATCCTGACATTACATAAAAATGTGCATTATGTATTATTTCTGCAGTTCTACTGGTTTTCTGTACGTGCATACACAGAATTTGCTTTATTATGTTTCTCGACAGTTATATTTCTTTTTTTGTGTGTGTTCATGTACAGTGGCAGACATTTTTAGATTATTTACATAATCAAGAACACTAATACCAAAATCTAAAATACTCAATTACAAGTAAGAGCCCTGCATTCAAAATTCTAGAAGAATGACCCCTATCAGATTTAGGAATTATTAAAAAATCACATTAACATGTGATATTTTCATGCTATAGCTGTTTGAAGTGAAGCTAATTTGAACTATTATTATTATTATTATAGTACTAGCATAATTTACCATAAAAGTCTTTATAATATTTAGAGTAAATGTTTTAAATTTATTTCCAACACTGATAATATATGATTATATTTCTGCCTTTGAAACTGCGAGCCTGTGTGAACCTATGGACTGAAAACCCTTGTCTGTATCAGTACTGCATTCTTGTGCATGCATGTTTCCACTTAAATGATTACATTGTATCTTCATTATATATGCATACCGTATAGTGTGTGTGCATGTGTGTGGTTGTGTGAGTAGCTGGGCGGGCCAGGCTCTCAAAGGATGATGACTTGCCAAGAGATCCCAAGGCCAGCCAACGTCCCTGAGCGCAAGAGTGACCGTGACACACAGCTCCTGCCGCCTGCACCAGCCTCCGGGGCTGGATTGTATGATAGTGATCTAATGACGGTTGTACTCCCTGATTGCATGGGCCTTTATTGTCCTATATAACATCAACAGGCGCCTTCTTGCATTACTGTCGAGGAATGTCTGGTGCGGGGGGACCACTGTACGAGGATACGGTTAGGGAATCTGTTCTGTGGCATTTTGATTGCATTGAATTCTCCTGTTTTCCTCTTTCAATTTAGTCAATTAATGTAAAGACCATAAATAAATGAGGCATTAAAGGTAAATGCGTTTGAAGGAGGTAAATCAAGGGAAAAAAACGATAATACATTTCTCTTTTTAAACTCCCCCTCCCTATCTCTCTCTCCTGCTGCCTGTTTTCACTCACAAAAGGCTTCTATGGACCAGGGGAGCATTGGTGCTAATAATGTTGATGCTGTGCCAAGCCCAGCTGGTGGTGCCCGGCACAGGGCATCGAGTGTCTGCTCTCCACAGTTGCTGTCTTTAAAAGGCTCTCTCCTCTGCCAACTGGGATCAGAGGGAGGGAGATCACACTGCTGTAATGGACGCAACCAACCTGTGAACCTGCGCAGAGCTCAGTCTGTTCAGCTCTGTCCGAATGCAACATCAAAGCACCATGCTAGTCTGAATAGCTGCAAAAAATAGGTGCGTTATTAAAGCACCGGAGGGCAGGCTGCAATAACACCTAATTAGAGGCAGACATACAAACCAATATGTGGGAATATATATATAAACAAACAATTTAATAAAAAAAGATTCAAGGGGGTCTTTAATGAATTGTAAGCAAGATATGTACCAAACTGCATGTTTTTACAGATGTAAAAAAAATCCTACTGTGTGGACAAATTATTATGGATACACTGTTTCTGAACATTTTTCATCGTATCTGTAATGGTATCCCCTGCTGCTTATTAATGTTAAGATTAAGGTTACTTTCCTGTCGCCTATAAATAAATTACAACATAACAATAAAAATGCATTCGAAAAAACGTGCCAACATTAACCTGAGATGAAAACAACTAAGCACCTTAGTCACAAAGCCATTTGCTTTGTTTAAAATAGCAAACTCAATCTATATAGATACATCTCATATATAAATATATA
>JBAJHX010000031.1:8327509-8340373 GCA_037176925.1 Amniataba percoides | reverse complement strand
TTCCGGGTGGGGGGTCAGTGGGGGGATAAACGACCCTGCGTGAGGGAAAGCCTGGGGGGGGGGGGAAAAGGTGGGTGGGTCTTTGGGGGTTTGTGACCCCCCCCCCCCCCCCCCCCCCCATCCTTCCTGCTCATTCTCCTCTTCCTCATCACCCCCCCAATTCTGCTGCCACCATTTCACCTCCCTTCCTCCTCCTCCACCCATCTCAGTCAATCAATCCTTCATGAAATCACAAGGTGACATGGAAGGCGTTGTCCTGGTAACCATCACTACACAACTGTTGCCTGGCCAGCGAGCAGGAACGAGCCCAGAGCCCAGCAAGGTTTCTGTGTTGCAGAGAATAAGAACAAGGTATGAGAGAGCGAGGGAATAAAAGGTTGGAGGGAGGGAGGGTCGAGGGTGGAAGGTCACACGCTGGCTGCTGCCGCCCTCCCTCACTTTCATTTAATGATGCCCTTCAAGGTGGCTTCTCAGCCCCCAGCGCTGCGGCATAAATGTCAGGAAAATCTACAAATCAATTAAACACATTTCAGTTGCAGGAAAAACCAAACATTATTTTAACCCACACATTTGCAATGTTCCACAGGCTAATTATTAAAATCACCAGCAGAACTGTTTCACCATTATGCTTTTATCATTCCACTAAAATGACAATCTTTTTACATTCATGCGGCTATTTCGTCAGTCACTCATTATAAGGAATCCTCTTAGGGTGCAAAACTCTAAAGAATAAAACACATCAGAGCTGGCATTCATAAATAGAGCGCTCTAATGAAGTACTTTATCAAGCTTGCATGAGCCTTTGGACGCATTATTTATTATTTAGCGGTGGTTCTAGTCCAGTGAGATATGTCAATATGTGGTGTAGGATCTGACAAAGTGATTCATGCAATGTAATTAATCAATTCAACATTCTCCACTAATTTCCATTCATTTCCGGTGGATGAAAAACCCCCTGAGTGATTTAACCTCTTTGTACATTGCATTAATCTTTTTGCATGCATAACGATTTTGCTTGTTTTTGCATACTCAAGTGCCACATGGGAGATAAGATGCACAAAGTAAAATGGGGTATTTCTATATTTAAAGCAGTACAGGCTGTATGATTGTGTAAAGCATTTATGATTAACTGTGGTGTATCTGCATAGCTTTATTTCAAAAAGAGAAAGAAAAAACCCATCCATTTCATTAACTTAACGTTTTCATATTTGATCACCTGTAAGCATGAATTAAGGCAGTGATGCATTGTCAAAAGGTTTCATGCAAAGACACTTATCTCACTCTCTATACAAGATCTGAAATCTGGCAAGAATAAAGAAAGGCTGGCTGAAAGAAGAAGAAAAAAAAAAGGTGTTTGTCTGCAAGGAAGGTGTTGTGAGGGAGGTGGAGTAAATTGACTGTTTACAACAACAGACCCAGAAAGGGACCTTGAATGTCCATGACGAGCTCCATTCCCTTTTTCACTTTCAAATCACCTTATCCAATGCTTTTTTGGAAGCCATCCTAAAAAACCAAGGCCATAATTTCCATCCAATTTGTTCCCTCTCTCTGCGTGAACACTGACAGATTGTCATATTTTGGCCACGCTCCCGGAGGAGAGTTGTGAGAGGCAGGAGGGCAGATAAACGGCTATTACCATTCACACCGGCTCATTACTGAGCATTTAGACCCAGGAGCACCAACCTGAGCGCTCCAGGCAAAGGGCGTAGACGCTGCTCCCACGCCCGCCCCAGGAGCCCCGCACCATAGAGCTTGTGATTGACAACTGGTACTAATTCATTCTCCACTGAACCTATTGTATATTTCAAAAACATGGATTTCCAAAAAAAAAAAAAATCTACAGTCACCTAGCTCAGTAGAAATCATTCTACATACACATACGTGCCTGCTGCATTAATCCCTGAAAGGCTTCCAATTGATTTTGTCATCTGAACATACAAGAATGAAGTGCAGCTATAAGCATGTTTTTACGCACACAGCATAACACGCGCATTAAGCAGCAGGAGAAAAAAATTAAGCCTACCGTCATAAATCCATCTAAAAGGCCGGAGTCCGGTTTGGGTGGGGCCTGTAGCCGCTCCATTGACCACTTCTCAATGATTGACGACACCTGAGAGTTTTCCGTGTTGAGGATGCGGAACCCGGTCATGTTGACTCCACTGTAGCGGTACGGCTCCATGTCGAGGGCGAAAAGGTCCTGCGTGCATGAAGATGAAAGTCTTGATGTGCTAGATGCGCTGCAGAAATGATTAATTTTTCATTTTTGGTTGTGCACCTGAACACTGCGTATCGCTCATCTGTCCTCGATAATTAAGGGCAGCCATTTGAGTGGCAGCTTTAGCAAAGGAAGTGAGAGCAGAAAAGTGCAGTTGAAGGTATTCCATGAGTTATTTTATCCCATGCTGAGTCAGCAGCCTTGATTAAGGCAAGGCTTTCAAGGTTACAGGCAGGCTTTTGGTGGACTGCCATCTATCATGTGGAAGTGAAAGGACAACCCAATTGTCCTGCATACAGCATGTCTGGCATCTCACCAGGCAGATGTCTTTGGGATGCAACAACACAGTTGACAGAGCAACAGCAGGTGATGGACGCTGAATGGGGGTGCCACGGTCAATGTTTGCTGTCCTATTCCGAAAGCAGCATGGATGGCTTGGTACCAGTTTACAGCAGCTTTGGCCAGCACAGTGGCCCCCAACCTGCCAAATACTGGCTGATGTTAAAGTAGGCATGTTTCCACCCCGACAAGCAGCATGCTGCAAAAATAGACCTATAATCACTATTCTTTTTCCTTTCCCAATGACATACCTGCTGTCACTCACTACCCCTTTCATCCTGCCAGACAGGTTCTTATGCGGCTGCACAAGGGATAGTTACATGCCCTGTGCACTGGCAAATGTCTTTCTCAGGTCAGTTTTCTCCAGCTTTTCTCAGCCTTTCCAGTTGTGCTCCAAACAACACAGCATGCCATTTGTTTGTTAGAGCTATAATGGACCAAATGGGTGACAGTCTCATTTGCTCAGGGCTGTTATCTGAGCTCTCTGTCTTCTGTTCTCTGGGCTCAGCGAAGATGTGCCGCTTTTTCATTTGGAGCGTAGCAAGTAATCTTTGCAGTGGCTAGATCAAAGAACTTTGGAGAACTTCAATCGCTGCCAGAGTTGGAATAAAATATATCCAACTTGCTTTTGTTTCCTGCACACAGGGTTGTGATTTTCACAACTGATACTTTAAAATGCAAGGCGTATATTTATAATCAACTACATGACAATGAGTCAGCTATCTATTTCTCTCAGCACACGTCCAGGTTGTAGTTCGGGTTCAAAAATCTTTGCACAAAATGAAAATAATGGCATGTTTTTCTTCGACTGGCTCCTGGCTGAGTCGTATTTAATTCTATTCTCTGAGAAGAAAAACTGCTATCAGACACTCAGACAGATGTATTTTTGCCTTGCGACAAACATAAACAGGTGAATGTTTGCACTGCAATAAGACCAGAAAAAGAAAACAGTTCAAACTGCACACATTATCAAGTGGATAAGTCATAAACAACATAGTATATAATTTTGACAACATAACAGAGGAAGTGCTAGCGTACTCACCAGAGTAGTGAAGATATAATGGTAGTACTCGGTCATCATACCCATGGCAAGGGCCTACATGGAGAAGAAAATAGTTGGTAGTAACTAAAAATCAGAGATTAATTGCTTCATCACCGTACTCATTTTATTTCATTTTAATTCCTCATTTGTTTTCCATTGAGCCTGTATAGTCACTCTGACTGTGACCTCTTTGCATTAACCAGGGAGGCAGCTGAGGGTTTCACCTTAAAAGAGAGCAGGGGCGTGGCTCGACCATTTTGATTTGGTGGGACTTGGCGATCGATTAAAAAGAGACATTGCATTATTATTATTATGCTTGGAATAAAAAGACATCATCTAATCTGCCCCCTACGGCCCATCTGGCATCATCTAATCTGCCCCCCGCGGCTCAACCGAACCCTGGAGGAGACATCTATGTTAAAAAAACAGAATAAAAGCAACAGTAGTCCAACGTTGTGCAAAAGATCGAATGACACATCTAAAGACTCTTCTCCTGTTTTGAAAAAGGATTTACATGTTTGTTTTTTGTAGCGATGTGATTTTGTTTACTTCACAGCTCCATCTCTATGTGAAAAAAAAACATTCTTAAATCCTTGTTATTTTCTGTGAGAAGACTATTAGAGCTCTTCACAAAAAACAGTGTGGCCATAACAAATACAAGGAAACTTTGCAGGAAGAGGCACTGAATTGAGCTGCTGACATCAAGTATATGTTATTCACCGTCAATAAATAATTATTCTCGTTGCTTCCCGTAGACACACAGCTGTATAGAGAAATCAAGCAGAGCAATATGCTTCTGAGAAGACTTCAACTCAATGAGAACCCCCACCGATCTCATAAATAATGTGCCTCTGTTAAATGAATTTAACATGCCTGTGAGCAGACTTAGACTTTCTAATTAAAAAACCTTTATTGTGCAATAGAGAGCATCCATTATGACGGGTCAGTAGTAGAGATCTAATACTCTACAGAGAGATTAAAGATGCACGCAGCAGAAAGAAGGTATCCAAATAATTTGCATCAGTGTTTAAAGAGAAGAGGAGTAATAAAAGGGAACACATGAGTTTACTGTTTTAGTATACATAATGAATGAACTATTGAGTACAGAGTCTCTGTTTCTATAAGGGGAAATTATGCACATTTTTGGACTGCAGTTAATTCACTTTTAATTCAATTCAGGATAAGGAAATGACTCATCTTATTCAGAAATGCAGCAGACTGCAAAAATTGAATTGGATATAGAAACTAACCAACATTTTTTCAATAATTGAAGAAATGATTGAAAGCAAAAAATATTTGTATGCAATGTTCCTTCATCAGTAATTTTGTTATAGTCTGTGTCATTTTTACATCATTACAGACATTGTTATTTCAAAGTTTGTTTTGACATCACTTTGGATTTTTTTTTTTCTCAAAAGACACTTTTCATAAGGTAATTTTTGGGACAATGGTTTTGTCAGCAAAAACTGCCCGTTCACCTTTCAACCAGCAACAAGGCAGCTCATGTTACCTAATTAGCCGGCTAACTAGCTAGGCCGGCTTGTGAGCTTGGATTATAATAAAACTAATGAGCGACTGTTAGCAGTGTTAGTTAGCGCCTGTCTTTTGGTGTCAGTTAGATGTTCAGCGAGGTAGCATGTTTAGCTTTGTTAAGCAAAGTAAACAAAAGGACGTGTCTTGGTTTGAATATCTAGACAAAAACAGCATTTTCCATAAATAAGCGATGATTGGAATGAATTGAATTTAGTTGGAAATCTTTTTGTGTGTGTTATTAAGATGATATTAGAAGATATTAAGATGCTATATAAAAATACCCTGTAGAATCTTTTCTACGAATCTGACAGGCTCTCTCCATCGAAAGCTGCGTTCAACAAGTTTGATACCAGGATAAACAATTAGACAATGCATTATTTTGTTTTCCCATTTTACCTGTGAATTAAAAAATGGGAAACCACTTTGCTTTTACTGTTTTCACATTCAGATCGGGAATTGGAATAGTGGTTCACTGTTACACAAGTTTTCCTGAGGTAAGTTAACTTCTAACTTGATAATGAAAACACTAAAAAATAATGTCATGGCGTATTTAATGTGCTACCACTTACGTAACGCTTAGGTTAATTTATGCTTGTGATGATATGTGTGTTTAATAGTAGGAAGTGGAAGCACTCGTGCTAAACATAAGTGAATTTTCAATGCTGTAGATGATTCTGAAATAATTGGAAATTATGCTGGCTTCAGAGGCTGAAGGCATGCGATGGGTTGACATTATGAAATGAAAAGAATAACACTATGAAGTTAAAAACAAACCCTTCACTATTTCATTTATATGTCTTACACAACTTACTGATATATTGCCATTATTCATTTAATATTTATCACTTTGGGCCGCCAGGAGCTGCTATTGCTTTTGCAACAAATCAACAACAAACTAATATGGCTCATCAATAATAATAATAATAATAATAATAATAATAATAATAATAATAATACATTTTATTTAAAGTGCCTTTCAGGGCACCCAAGGACACTGTACAAACAAAGAGAACACTAACGATGATAAGCTGGCTTATACCTGTTTTAGGATCCAGGCAGCCATCTCGTGTCCACAATCGAAGATGACGTGGAACTCCTTTGCCTTCTTCATCTCCTTCAGAAGTGGCTTGGCGTCCTTGGTCTCTGTGGGCAGCTGTCGGATCTTCAAACGAATGTTGTATCGTGACGGAGCCTTGATCAGCTCCTGTAGTCGAATAAGACCTGCAGACAAAGAGGAATACATAGCGTGAAAGAGGAATTTTAAAGATGCTGCAACATGGTGTGTTTGATCTGCCGCCATTTTGAAGTATCTCTGATGCTGAGGAGGCCACAAAACCCAACTGGATTCAGGTTTTCTCAGCAGAAAAAGACTCATATGCATGCCTTCCTAATCCTCAGTCTATTGATCCTCCTACTCACGCTTGGCAAGCGCATAGACTGCTACAGACCTATCAAGAGAATTTAACACCAACCCAGCACATTACACCCTTTTATACAAAAAGCACAAAATTCGAAAGAACCTCGCTCCGCACCCGCCCACAGAAACTTCCAATCCTACAAAAGCCTCCCAAATGCTGATCCGCTCTCGTCTTCCATGATGCCGTACATACAGTAGCATGGAATAGGTTCAATTTTATACTGATGGAAAGCCGTGGTCATTCCTGCCTCTCCTGTCTCTCCCTCACGCACACTTCAGAGTGCTCTGATGAGAGAGGCTCTGTTTGCCCAGCTTGTACTTGCCCCTAGGGAGCCTGACGCCGCAGTCACATATTGAGCTACAATCTTCACCTTTCATTTCTCGACCACACGCTCAGGTAGAAAGCTCTCCGGGAGATACTGTGATGAGATTACAATGAGTTTCTCCCTCAGTAAAGAACTTCAGAGTGCAGGGATGAAAGAGGCTGGATTGATGGGAGAGATGATTACTTGTCATGGGTATAAAAATGGATGGAGCAGCGAGGATAGTTTGAGAGGGAACTGGAGAGAGATAGGATTTTTTTTTTTTTTTTTCGTGGAACCACTTTGAGATAGCTCAGCCTATTTTTTATTTTGAAATGAAGTGCTGGGTGAGCAGTTTAATGGTCTTACAGTGAGTGGGGCTGGGTCTCCCTGAGGCCTATAGAAAGATTGGTGTGAAATAGGAACATGGAGGTCTTGTTGTGAAAAGTACCATTGTAGGTAGGAATACTGAACCTCCTGGAGCTTTCCTTAGGTAATCCCAATAGATCCCTACTCTAGGGCATGTCTGCGTCTCCTTGTTTTTGTTCGCGCTGACACTTTGGGAGGTGTTAAGCAAGAAAAAAAAAATCTGTCAAGGGAGCTCAACGTTTGGGAAACACTGTCAGTGTAGATGTTTGTGGGCTCTGGCTAATGCCTTCAGACTTTCCCCCTGGATCTTCTAACGGCTGTGTGTGAATATTTTATCCCCTCCGATAGTTTTTCCTGCCAGCCGTCAGATAGGCTCCAATCAGCAGCGAGGGGCCCTGGAGCATGAAGCTGTGTGATTACAGCCTGGGACCAGGTGGAAGCGGTCGGGGGAGGCAACGCGGCTATGCAGCTGTCACACTTTTCAGGGTGTCAGGTGTGTTACAGCAGAAATGCTCCACAGAGGAGGCCCTATCTGACAGAGACAGGGAGAGGCGAGAGGTCACCTTTTGGCATCTCACTGGGGCAGTTTGTTGGAGAATGAGGGTGTTAACGTACTGAGCTCCGAGGCAGGAAGTGAAGAGAGGTCAAGGAGATGAGTCAGAATAATGTGGCAAGTGGGACGAGTCATTGGGATATCATCTGAGGTTAAAGCACGGGCGCTAGCATGCTGCAGGATTGTTTGCAATGAAATGTATGCAACAGATGTGAAAGAAGAGATGCTGGGGGAAACAGAACAACGGTAAAATTATTAAACTAATAATTGTTAAAGGGAACAGAAAGGGGTTTAAAATTAAATTTAGAGGCACAATTTAGGATGTCAACCACTAGAGGTTCATTTGCTCAGACAAGGGAGTGAATTCATTATGCAACCTGTCTAAAATGTAATCCTCCTTTCAAGTCTGTCTAATTTACTTACATTAAGTTGTCAACCACATCATGCCAAATAGCTCATAAATTGCGACTGAGCATTTGAATATTGTTATTCTTCTCTGGAGCGATTACACTTTACCTCATAAAAATATCACGGCACTCCGGCTAAAACACGACTCGTCTTTTTAAATGCATATTATGAGCCACTCCACGAAGTCACAGGATACGTGAAATGGCTCACAGACACATTTGATAGGCACCCTCAGAGATCAAGAGTCTCTGTGTGTTATTAATGGCTGTTGTCAGTCCCCACATACTACAATTCTGCATTGCATTAATCTGAAGAGACACTGGGTCATTCTGGGTAATGTGGTTCTCTTTTTTTCTATGCTGCTGCTCACTCTTCTGGAAGACTGACATGGGCAGCACCTGCAGGACTGAGGCAGAACAGTAAGCTATTGATTTCTGAATTAACTTGACAGGTTACAAAGCACTCACTGAACTCTGAGCAGCAGTGCTGCTTTTTGTAGGTCACCTGGTACCTCGTTTTTCTGGACATTGTAGGGCGTAAAGGTTGCAGGTCATAAACACTGTCACACTCATCATGCAAAACATAAGCACCACTGGATTATGGGACAGACACCAACTGTACCTGTACCTGTGCTGTCGTCGTAGACCACAGTGACCGTTCTCCACTTGAAGAAGTGCACCAGGTCGAGGATGGCTCTGCTGAGGGAGGAGAAGTCGGGGTACAGGCTAACATAGTACGAGTCTCTGTTGTCTGACACTTGGTGTTTCCACTTGGTCTGGATGTGGGGCACTCCCAGAGCATTGCAGATGGACTGGACCGCGTTGGCTGACGAGCTGTGTGAGGGGCCAAAAATGGCCGCCACCCCAAGGGAAAGCTGATCACATGCTGGTAAGGAAACAAGATGCAATAAATCAGCTTAATGTTCCAGGTTGCGTGTGTGTGTGTGTGTGTGTGTGGTTTTTACCCTCATATCAGAACATACCACACAGAACTAGTGCTTGATAATGGTCAGAACCCAACTGATAATCAGTGGGCCCCACGTGCATGGACACTCATGCATTAAATGGGTGATAAATTCTGCCAATGGTTTTACACCACTCACTCTCACTGATCTCCAGCCAGCTGTAAGGTGCAGCGGTGCTGGGAGTGATTTCAGACTGTGACTGTCTAAATTGACTTTCTGTGTTGGCCTCCAATCTTCAGTAGTTAATGTTAAATTTACATAATCTGCGAGCAGTTACACCATGCAGTCAATAGCAAACACTTGAAGTGACTGACACAGAAACACTCCCATGTCTCCTGACTCACCTTTCCTGGAGGCCTCAAAGCTGTCAAAGATGTTTATTCTCTGGATGTCATAGGTCAGCGTAGTGTTGGGGAGCAAGGTGCGGTTCCTGTTGATTGTGTTCAAGGCAAATTTAAAGGCTAGTTCCTCTGCTCCGGAGGGGCCGCTCTCAATGGATTCAAATATTCCTCCTGAGGGTTGAACAAAAAAAAAAAAGAAAAGAAAAAAGCTGAGAAAAAGACCTCTGATAACCACTTCCTTTTCCTGTAATTGCAACAGATTCCTTAACACAAGTGACATTCAAGTAAATGATCAATATGGAGCAGGCAATTACAGCTCAAGCTGTGCTATCATTTTTAACACTTCAGTATTTGTACTCTCATTTTATCGATGCCATTGTGTTCTCTGCTTTATACAGCTCAGTCACACGATGACATGAAACTGATTTACAGTGCACATTAGGCAATTGGATCTCATCTGATTTGCATTCTGTGGCAGTCGTCTGTGTAATTATAGGCAATTAGTTACGTAGGGTGGTGAGTTCAGGGGTGGGTGCCCTTCTTTAACTCCCTCACTCGCCTTGATAGAAAGGTTCACTCTTCCATTTTGTCCCATTGATTTCACTGATTCTCAAATGAGAGGAGAGCAAAGGAAAGCAGGAGCGCAGGGAGCAGAGCAAAGGAGGGCAAAAAGATTTTTTTTTTTAAAAAAAAAGGTAAAAGGAAGGAGTGGTAGAGCCATAGGAGAAATTAGAAACACGGTACAGACGGAGAGGTAAAAACAGAAAGACACAGGTACTTAGGGGAGCGCCCATCGAGTCAGAAATCGAGATAAAACACTGCAGATTTCTTAAAATTACACTTACACCAAAAACAAATCCAGTCAGAAGTTCAATTTGTCTTTTGTCATTTGCTCTGCATCATATTTCGCTGTTAGCTTTGTCGATTTTAATGGAAGGACATCCTGATGGGGGGAGGGGGGCGTTGCTGTGCCTGCCTGAAAAATCTTGTTACCTTTTGAATATATGTGATTCGCACCTCGCATGCTCATTAATTGACAAAGCAAAAGCCTCAACACAAAAACAAACGATACACGTTGTTTTCACCATGCCGCGCACGGCAGACAATATAATTACTGCCACAAAGTAAGGTGTTGTCAACTTAAAACAGCTCCCTTCAGACTTGTCAATTATTTTGAGCTGAACAAAAACGATTAAAGCTCCAGATGGTCCATCGACGTGGTTCAGAATCTCAAATAAAGGCAAGGTTTGAACCAGCCCGCTACAGATGTGTCGCTTTTCAAGATTGTGTTAAGACATCATTCACCTGCATTCATTTCAGCAAGAATGACTGTCAACAAATCTGACTCGAGTACACATGGACATATTGTTGTCACAATCAAATGTACGTGCTTTGTTTGTAATTGTGCTTTAGGAACATTTACAAAATATATTCAGGACATACATCAGGAGTAATTGGAGTCAGTGACAAAGGTGACATTTTCACACAGCCATCATTACAATAAAGTCATGTTGTAGGAGGCGCAATACAATAGAAACTATTTCTATGTTAGCCAGGTGGAACAGCTGTAGAGTTGAGCAACTATGCTGAACTTTTTAAATAAACATAATAAAGAAAAAAGAAAGCCATCCAACGTTACGAAAGCTAGTACATCTTTGAGGATGGACTAAATCCTGAGAAAGCTTTACAGAAATCAAACTTAAAAGAGAATGGATGAGGGGGGGGGAAAGATGAAAGGGGGCTGTGAGAGCAGCTCTGAGAACCACTCTCGGAGTCAAGAGCAGAGTTCAGTAGTCCATCCACGGCTCCCTCCTCTCGGAGGACAGAGTCAGTTTGACGAAATCGTGAAAACTGAGAAAGAAAAAAAAAAACTTTAAAGCCTGTTTATTGATTCAATTACAGAGAGCGAGAGAAAAGTGAGACTGAAAGAGAGAAGGACAGAGAGAGTGACGCATTCTTAAAAGTGGAGAAAGAAAGAAGACAGAGAGCTGTACAATAATAGACACAGCGGCTATAAATAGCATCTGGTCATGGCGGGGAGCGATAGAAAAGGAGTGCAGGAGGGCAAAGAAGATGTCATTAACTTAGGGAAGTGAGCTTTATCACTGTCACTATTGGTGCAGCCATGTGTTGTGGTTCCTTACTTTATTATATGGCAGCCGAGAATTGAAGAAGGTGAAATGGAGGAAAAGAAAAGGGGATGTCAAAGTGTAAGATGAGAAGTCGGCGTAAACTTCTAAGGGCACTTCAGCACACAATCGGCGCTTCGCTGTCACCGAGCGCGTTATAATAATTGGGTTTTGATGTGTTAGTCCTCCCGCCATACCGAAACATGATGTGGACATGTTGCTATTCGAGGCATTTCATTTAAATGAAATGACACATTAATCTTCAAAAGAACGAATACCCGAGAATCACCATTAAAGATGATTGGAATCACGTCAGTCTGACCTAATAGATAATTATTCCATTATTGCCCTGAGGGAGAGGACTGAGCTCCGCGGGCCTGTTCGACGGGTATGAAAATGAGCATATGGATATTAAGTTAGGCTTATTCGATTTCTTTGGCACACTGTATGGCTTGCACATTTTGGTTTTAAAAAAAACCCATATACCTTTGGGAGCGCAGAGGAGCAGAAACATTAAATTAAGACCACAAAGGGTTATGTTTAATATTTCCAGGGAGATCTCAAGCATTACATTATGCTGCAAAATGATAGCAGACAGAAAATTAAGTGGTTATTGATTTAATGCTTCCTGCAATGTAACATGTTACATGAGACTGTGTCCTCAGTATTGTTTACACTGAAGGTCTTGCATCCAAACTGGACTTTCAGCCATTTGGAAAATACATTCACACATCCGTATTGTGTGCTGTGCATATTTATTTTGCTTAAAGTAGGCCTTTTATCGGTCACTTATCTATCCATCCTCCTTTCGCTGCTGGTGTGTTGTGCAGTCCGTCTGACTGCAGGTGTGTGAGTTACAGCCTAGATAATCAGTGTGTGTGTGAATTATGGAGCCGCCATCGTTGGGACTGGTGTGAATTATAGTGCAAATGAAAGCTCTGAGTGAGTTATGAGCTGGATAATCACCCTGACGAGAAAACAGGCCTGCTGATCTGAGTGTCTTAGCGCGTGCGTGTGTGCGCGCGTGCGTGTATGTGTGACAGAGACAGAGAGAGCCTGAGCAGAAAGTGGAAATGACAAAGGCAGTGTGGGAGGGCGTCTCCTCTATGTAAATGTGATTCCCTTTTAATGGTTGTTCACGCTTAATCAAGTGCATTTCGGATTAAATGTAAAGTAACTTGGTCACTGGGTTAATTTCTGACTGAAACTAACTCAATTTGAAGGTAGAAATCATTCACATCTGAAGGACATA
>JBAJHX010000031.1:8299006-8327409 GCA_037176925.1 Amniataba percoides | reverse complement strand
AACTTGGTCACTGGGTTAATTTCTGACTGAAACTAACTCAATTTGAAGGTAGAAATCATTCACATCTGAAGGACATAGGCAATAAACAACAGTGGGAGACAAACCTTGGAATTCATGCACAGGTGTTAAAAATGTGCATCAAAATATAGTCTGCTGCTCAGATGCTGCTGTGACTAAAGATTAAAACTAAAACATATTTCTGTGACGTCACATAAGTACCAGCAGAGTGAATTTATTTACTACTGAAAGAAAAGGGTTATTTACAAAACTATGAATGAAAATTAGCTCTCTCTATTCAAGGATGCTCTTGTACACTGGGAGATGGGAGTCAGATATGTTGCCATGGTGACTCATGCATCTATGCTATGTCTGAGAGGCATCGGCAGTTTTGGTATCTGAGCAGCTGATTGGTGGAGGAAGGGCGTTGTGATAGTGTGGACGGCCTGTCTCTGTGACTAATGACCAGCAGTGCAGCTGCAGGATGGCGGTGGGCTGTGGGGTGGGTGCCATGGCAACCAGCGAGCAGCCCTGTCGCTAGGGCAAGTGGCCCAGGTACACTCAAGGAGTCACTCGGTTAGGCTTTAAGACCTCCACCCACCACACCCCAGCGCCCTGGCCTGTTTCTGTCTCCTTCCGTCTTTCAGCCGGTGAGCAACCAGTGCTCAGAGCCAATAGGTAGGAGGCAAAAGTGATGGAAATGCTCTGTAAATATCCCCAAAAATTCCCAGTGGGAGCGCTCCCTGGCATGTTTGGCGGTGAATGGGACGTGATGCATGAAGGCCTGCAGAGAGTCGCCGCCCCTGGTCATTAATCTGAAGCTCCCCTTGCGCTAGCCTGACCTTCCTATGCTGCACGAGGGCCAATTCTCTCTCTCTCTCTCTCCCTGAAGATCCCCAGAAATCTGATCATAGGCGAGGGACCGTGTGCAGGACGCTCGTCAGTGCCATGATATCACACAAGTAAATCTTCATCAGTGTAGCTCCTAGAAAAATCATCTGAATGCTATTTTCAAGGAAATGAAGTCCGTTCTGTTCTATTCTTTTCTACATGTATGGGCACAGACACGCTGCTTTAATACCGCAACATTGAATTATTTGACCGGCTACACCTTCTCTGCCTGTGGCTCAGAGATAATATCTTGCAGAGCCTTGGTTTTGTAAGAGGAAGATAAGGAAAGCAGTAAACTTGGTTAATAGAAGTACATTTTCTAAGAGGACACTTGATAGAGATCTTGGTTGAGCCTGGTACACTTATTTAGGAGCCAAACTTGAGCTTAAATCAAGTGATAGAAATAAGAGAAAAAAGTGATGAGTGAGTAAAATGCTAATACTTGACCAGGCTATAAAAACCTCAAAAAGGATCCACGACCAAATGTTAAAAGCACAAACCAAGTAAGCACAATAAAACATTAAAGCCATACAGCGAGTCAGCAGTCAGTCAATAAGTTAATCAATCACTGTGTTAAGTTTGTTGAAAATGAAAGTGAAACCATTAGAAAGCAGCTCATGAACAACATTTTAGCTGTTGTTATCTGACTTCTTTGGCTTGTTGTGTTTTTTTTTCTCCAGGATAGAATCACTCCTGTCACCCTAAAGCCTCTTGACACTGGACTGGACTGTCACCTGCCACTGCTGGACACTAAGCCTCAGGCTTACTCACACACTTGAGCGTACACGTGTGGGAACACACACAAACACGCACTCCCAAAGATTGAGCCTAAACAAATCTGTCAGGTAAGAAACAACTGAGTCTGGGGAAAATGTGACTGAAAGTCGACGCCCGCGGCATTCAGAGACACCTAAGTTCAGTTACACTCCGGGTAATAATTAACTATACCATTGCCAAAAGGTCCATCTCATCAGTCACTTATAATGGGCGCACACACAGAGTCTTCAATTAGAAATGTGTGCTGCCACCCTCGTCCCTGACCCAGCTCCAAGTGGGAAACCAGTGATCATATAACATGTATTAATTCTGAGCGCTGGCAACAGATGTGCTAATTTGCCAGGCTCTCTCTATTCATAATAATGTGCCAGCTCCCTCCTCAAAATATGTGCTAATTTGCAAGGGCTCATTGTGGATGTGCTAAACTACCGGCTGACATTTTGTGTGCTAATTTGTCAAGCAGGGACCCCTTTTGGTACTAATTGTGCCAAACTGTGAGTACACTTCCACAGGCCTTGAATTGCTGAAGTCCCAAATGACTTCTGTCTGCTCGCAGTTTCCAACCTCTCCACTGCTCTCAAATTGCAAATGCAACTGAAAAGAAATACCAACCACTGTGAAAATAAAAGGCGCTAAGTGCACACACTCGCTCGCGCACATGCAGACACGCACAGGTGCACGCGTGCGTGCGCTTTTCACAAATAGGTTCTCCGCTCTTGAGATTAGACAAACTCCTTAAAGAAACATGGGAACGCAGCAGGAGTCAAATGCTATCATTGTTTTGTTGTACCATCAACACACACACACACACAGAAATAACAGCCTGTTCCTGAGATTAACAAAGCCATTTACAGCCGCACACACACTCACAAATAGAGTTTACTATAAAGATGTTACATTAAAATGAACTATTTTGTTAAAATATTTCTTCCTCCTCCTCATCTTCTTCTTCTCTCATGCAGTAATGTCTGAGGCATGAACACACCTACATGTGGGCACACAATCTGGAGTTTGGAGTACCTGCTTAGGCAAACATAGAAACACAGTCAGAGGCCAGTGCATGTTTCATAGTGTCAGTACAAACACATTTCTCAAGGAGAAGCTTTCCCCCCCAATTTGATGTGTACAGAGAGAATTGCAGTGCATGAAAATCATCAATCAACATTTTACAACAAACACTGACAATTCTATTTCTGGCTGCGTCTCCAATGTATCTGTCTGCCTTTTTTTCTTTTAGAGTGATTAATGGTTTGGTCTGTCAAAAAATGTCCATCCAAAGTCCCCAATTCCCAAGATGGCATCTAGAAATTGCTTGTTTTGTATGACTAACAGTCCAAAACCAAAAGATATTCACTTTACCATCACATAAGACAAAAGACGTGCAGTATAGCCGCACCACCATGAAGCTTATTTCTGCTTGAACTTGAACAACTGAATTGATTGTCAAAATAACTTCCACTTAATTTTCTGTTGATCGGATGATTGATTAATGAGTCATTGTTTCAGCTTTCTTTTTTTTTTTTCGCTCACCTAAACTACTTTGCAAGCAAAGGTCATAGTGTGCAATAAATTTAGGTCTATAATTGCTTTTTCAAAAACGCAATTAATCAACCATTTCACTTTGTGGAGAATGGAAAAGGTTTTAGTCTCTGAAAATTGAAAATAGAGTGTGGAGGTGAAATACGTGTGTTAGTACAAACTACTAGTGTGCAGCACATATCCTTTATGTCAGCCATTTTCCAGGCATAGTCAGGACATAAAGAAAACCACAAGCTCCTTGCTTGCAAACAGAAACATTGTTTATTAAAGCTTCTGATGCACACAAATCATCAGAAGCGCACGGAGCAGAACACGGCGGCTGTAATATTACATGCAGAGAGGTGGCAACGCATTTTGAGCTCTTCCTCGGGCATCGTTCCACGCTGCCTGAGGAAGAGCAGTCAAGCTTCAATAAATATTTTCACTCTTTGCAAACAAAGAGCCTTCAATTGTCTTTATGTCGTTTCTCTGTGGGCCACTTTGGAAATCTTTTCTTCCCTCTGTAGCTGACAGATACCAAAGCCAAGAGTTTGTTAGATTTTTGAATTCCCACCTGCCCAAATATTCTAGGGTATAACATGAAATATTCTGGATATTACCAAGGAAACACAATTTAAACAAATAACAAAAATTCTGTGAAATTGGGGACAAACATGCCTTTTAGCGTATAACTGTCGATGTTGTCAGGTTTGCCACGATGACAAACGTTACAGAAATGTGCTTGGTAAACGCAGCACTGCCGTCTGTCATCAACACGCCATCATATGTGGTGATGATGTCCTCCACACTGAGGCTGTGTTATGAAAACATTGTGTTTTAGAATGAAAGAAAACACTATTATTGGATTGATGCACATGCATTTTAGGGGGGAAAATACAGTGGCTTTCACTCACTGTGGGTTTTATTAGCCTTAGAGCTCTCACACCTCCTATCTGACTTCCAAGTATAAACATGAGTATTCCCAAAACTGCAGTCACAAGGTTCTAAAGTTCAAGTAAATAATACAAATCCCAGAACTGCAGTCGGGAGCTTTTTTCTGCCAACACAGACAATATGTGATTTGGCTCTAATATACAGGCCATAGGGAGTGAGGGGGCCCAGTTATTGAACAGAATGCTTCCTGCCTCACCCGTCTCTGCCATTTCTCTTTCTGCACCCCATCTTTTTCTCTCCTTTATCAAACAGGCAGAAGCACACACACACACACACACACACACACACACCGCCTTCCCCGCTCCCTCTGACTAGAGTACATCTCATGGTGGCCTCGGCAGGTGACAGATGGCGACCTCACAGCACTGCTCACTGTAAACTGAGTTTTAATCAAGCCTAAGCACGTGTGAGAGATGCTAATTATCCACTGCGGGCTAACGGAGGCAGGAGTCCAGCCTCGAGAACACTGCGACTATGCATGTGCATGTGTGTCTCTGCTTTATAATCACTTTCCCCATTGTGATAAAACCGTTGGGGCATTATTATCCATTTATGGCGTTGCACAGCTGAGAAGTACGAGACAGGATGGACTGGGTGTCTCGAGAGTCCCTGGATACTCCAGCCCTCAAGCTGTATCGCTCGCCAAAATAAATATAGATGAGAACTTGACTAACAGTAATCTTGGAGTCTTAAAAGAAACTCTCTGAAAGTTAAGCAGTGGGATTTCCAACTGTCTCTCAGCATATTTGCTGAAAGACTCTCACACTATAGTGCCATTTCTGAAGGCGTACATTTTACACAAGAAACCACCACCGTTATCTGGCAAGAGTGTGATAGCAGGATACACTCACATTACAACCCCTCTAACATGCACTTAGCATGTATCATATGCGGCCGACCTTGAGCTAATGAGAAGTTTAATTTATAATGTTGCAATTAGGTCACAGCAAATTATATGAGACTGTGTCGTCCTCTTTGCTCCCATGCCGCTCCCGCTCCAGTTCTCAATATTCTCCTGCTCATCAAAATGGCCTGTGTATTACATACTTCACATTGTAATTTTGAACAAAATGGCTGTAAAATTAGACTCTCTTTCTTGTAGAAGGGCAGATGTTATCTCCCGTCAGAGCCAAAGGTCAAGAATTAATTCAGGAGGCGGCTCTTTAATGCTCACAGCTGGGTTTTCTGAAGGGCGGCAGAGAGAGAGAGAGAGAGAGAGAGAGAGAGAGAGAGAGAGCGCGGGAAAAAAATTTACAGGATTTCTGTAATCTGATTATAATAATTCTTAATCTTCATAAATTCAGAGATACTTGCACAGAAGGTGATTATTATTTTCAGCTGTAATGACACAGAAGGTGGTAAACACTGAGTTTTAATATGGCAAGAATATATTAAGTAATACAATATGGGAAATATAGTAAGATGAATATATACAGTAGATCAGGCGATAACGCTCTTAGACACAAAAATGTAATTACAATCACTGTGAGAGTCATTGTTAGTGGTTTGCAATGCATTATAACTACAGTTCTTTCACTACACACTACACATCCACATGGTTCTTCATCAAAGCCATTTTTGCCATGAAAAGGGTAAGGAGATTATAGAGGAGACAATGTAAGGACCGGTTTTAAGCCAATGAGCGTTGTGCACAAAGGCCCCCGCTCCACATTCCATATGTAGTAGACACATTATACATAAAGTGAGTCATGGCGATAAAAGCTGCAGCACACTGTTCTGTTCCAGGACTGGAGAGGTTCAATGGAAATCTGAGACTCAAAAGGTGTCTTTCGCTTTGAATTTCAAAGGTAGAATAGGAAATAGAAGTTCGGCATGTGTGTGTGTCAAATGAGGGTCTGTGGCTTTTTTTGTGCAAGGACACTGAGACCAGGGAAGAGAGGAAGTAAGGCTTGATGATAGTGCGAAAGAACAAAGTAGAGGGGAAGGACCAGGAGACAAGCTGAGAGCCAAAGGGAGACGACAGAGAGAGAAGGACAGCAAAGGACATGGGGAGAGAAAAGGAGAGAGGGGGAAAAAAAGAAAAGAAGAAGAAATGTGCAGAGAACTCTGTTTTCTGTATTCTGGGTATTGATTTGATGCTGAAAGTGCACCTCGCTGTCACGCTGTTTCCTCACAGCTCGTCAGATGTGCTTAGAAAACAACAGGTGATGGCCGTGATGTCTAAAGTCGGAGTAAGCTGTAGGACGTACGCAGATGGCAGATGGGTGTGCTGTCAGACAACGAAAAAGAGGAGAGTTTGGAGAAGGATGGTGGGAGGAGGGGTGGGGAGTCGGGAGTGGGGAAAAGAAAAATAGATGAGCGAAGGAAACGAAGAGGGAGAAATAGAGAATAAAAGAGGTCACTGGAGGCAGATAAAAGACACTCAATTAAACGACTGAATGGATGGCCCATTAGACCTGAACGGACACCTGTACCCCCTCCCCTCTCCCTCAGCCACAGAGCAGGGAAATGTCAGCTCCTGGTTTAGGTTCATCAGCCTCCCATCAGCCTCTGCTGTACACAAGCTAGCTGATAATCACAGCTACAGGTACAAGTCAATATGCTGCACTTTGCTGCAAAGGTGTGTCAATTTTTCTTGTTCTACAAACATACACACAGAGGCAATTGCGCAGACGGATAGAGAAAAAGTAATGAAAGAAACCTGAATGCTGACTATAGTGAGGAAAATAGCCAGAAGCTACCTAATACTAAAAAAAAAAAAAAGAATAATGAAGGCATTTTCTAATTTCTTCTCAATGGATAAGAAAAGATCTATTGAGGATAAATGTAAGAAGACAACAGAGGTGAAATTGCAATCCTGTTCTAATCTTTCTTCTGATCTGCGGGCTACTGTTTATTTCACCATGTCTCACCTTCGTTTACACCCTGCTGGGTTGGAAATTCAGTTGCTTTTGTCATGTTTAAAAAGCAACGGCTGGGTGTGGGTATGTCATCTGTAGCCGTGCAAAGGAAACTGAGGCGATTGGCTTCGTTATGTCTCCTCAAAATCTTAAAACAGATTGTGCAGAAAAAAAATCCAAGTCTTTGCCAGTCTTTTGTAAATCTTTGTGTGTGCGTAGATAAGGGTGGGATTGGTGGGTCATATCGCACAAATGGAGAAGTGTGTCGTTTTGAGTGTGGGCGACGCACAGCAGAGCCCCGACGGAGGTGACTGCAGCCAGAAC
The DNA here is from genome assembly GCA_037176925.1 of Amniataba percoides. Lineage (NCBI taxonomy): Eukaryota > Metazoa > Chordata > Actinopteri > Centrarchiformes > Terapontidae > Amniataba > Amniataba percoides. The sequence continues at coordinate 8,320,087 of JBAJHX010000031.1, read as the reverse complement.
AAAAAAAAAATTATTTGGTTTAGCATTACAGCTTGTCTTCTAAAACGAGATAGATTGTTTTAATTCTCCGACTGAAAGACTCGCTTCTGTGCCGTTCTCCGGTCCATTTATATTACCTAAAGCTGACACAAATGAACAGCTTTCTTTGTTTTTCTTCTCTCTCCACTCACCTTTCCTGAGATTAAAGGGCCGATTTAGAGAAAGCTACACAAACACTTAAAAATCCTCTGAGCAAAAGGAGAGGAAAGGGAAAAAAATAGAAAAGAAAATTTAATTCAACATTGCAGGAGGAGACATTTTGCATAGCCCTGGTGGATTGAGGACAATAGAGTGTCATGCTGATTCAAAGTACATGATTTTAAGTAAGCCTGCCTCAATACGTCCTCCCACAGAGCCCATTTCCCCCTGTGTCCTTGGTTCATACAGAGAAACGTTCAAACATCTGACTGGCTGTGCTGTCAATGGCAGCCCGACTTCTGCTTTCTCTCTTTCAGTCTGCCGCTCACCCTCCTCCTCTCATACTCTTTTATTCTGCTGGCTGGAGAAGGTGAAGGATGAAGGTGAATCGTGACATCCCAACCTGATCGGCACCTCACATCATAGCCAGCGCAGGAGGGCTTTCTGTAATCGACTGATTTCTGAATCCCATGTCGATTGAGGCGGTCTGCTGGCTCTGTTATGCTGTGGGGGACATTTTGCTGGCATGGTTTGGGTCACTGCAAATCAGGACAAAGTTTATCCTATTATGAAATCCTGATGGGAACGGTCTCTTTAAGGATGACAGTGCCCCCATCCCCAGCGCACATGGGGTCAGTGAACGGTTCGATGAGTATGAAAATGACGTGAATCATCTTCTATGTCAACGGATCTCAACCCTAACTGAACACATATTGGAAATTTTGGATTTAGGTGTTAGATCACACTCTCTACCGCCATCATCAAAACACCACGTGAGGGAATAATATTGGACGAATAGTGTTCATCCCACCAGCAGAGTTCAGAGACTTGTTGAATCAATTCAGTCATCAAAGCTCAACCGCCTGTTTTTGTTGCTACAGGGATGAAATCTTACATACATTTACCATAAAGCCCCTCAACAGCAAACACATCCAACAAAAGGCAATCAACGTGCCTCCTGCATGAATTGAAGCATAGAGTGAATTCACAGGTCACTCCCAATTAGCACTTTCATCAACGCCCATAATAAACTAATGACAAGCCCTCTATTAGGCCTACACTTAATAGTTAAGACCCCCCATGAATTAAAAGGTTTTTACGTGCTACTTCCACGTATGATGCAAAGCGTGGCGCAGCATTGCAGCAAGCGGAGCATCCATTTCTCACGCCACGTGCAGTTGAGAACATACATCACACTGAGAGCGGGTGAGCTGGTCCCACTGAGTTTGGAGCGCGTCTCGAGTCGAAAAGAAGAGACGTGACAATCAAAACCAGACGGGCCTACAGAAGTCCGTGCAGCTTGTGGCTGTTAGAAGTCATCATTAATTCACAGTAGCATGCATTATTAATCCAATCCCACACATCTCTCTTACAGTACACGTTTGCTCTTTTTGCTTTAGTTTATGTGTTTGCATTCTCACAGATGGCAACCTGCGATGGATACACACAGGAGGGGCCGCCCGGGACTTGGCACTGGTTACTTGCTATGCTGCCAGTTTCTTTTCTTTTTTTTTCTCTCTTTCTTTTTTTCATTATTCCTCTTAGCAATGCAAACATATTGATTTTTATTGATTCCCACCATTTTACAGTCCGCTGAAAGTGGAGACCAAATATGTAATGAGAGAATATAGATAAATGCATGAGATCCTAATAAAAATCCATTTTGGATTTTTCGTTCCTCAGGGGGCCCACGAGGATATTTGCGCTGCCAATGGTTTTGACCGTTTTTCTTTCCTCTAAAAGCTATTTCATGCATATCTGTAGTCCCCGGCAAATTTTCAGCTTGCTAATACCATACTGCTGACATTTATTCAGAGCTGCAGAGTATGACTCCTGGCCTCCCACTATATTTCCACAGCACACTCTACTGTCCTTTCTGTCGCTCTTCACAGAAGCCATCAGAAAACAGTAATAAAAGACCACAACTGAGAGTGGGCTGAGAGTGGACTGCTGAGAGGCAAACTAATCTATCTTTACTCTGTATCTGCTAGCCTCAACACTCACTGTTTTTCATCTCGCTCACACTTTACACAAACGCTCTCTCTCTCTCTCTCTCTCTTCTCTTACAAAAACTCTTGTTTTTTCTTACACATCTCAGTGCCTTCAAATTATTCTTCCATCTCCCTTGGTGGGATTGCGAGACAGACAGCTCCACGTGTATTCAAAGATGCAAAAAATAAAAAAATAACTAAATAAAGTAGACTCCTTGTGCGCGTTTCCAGCTCTGACCTTCAGTCAGCTCTTAGCCAGACGAGCGGGCAGAAAGACATGCTGCAGGGCTCTTCTCAAGGGACAGTTTCACAGAACAATTGCACACATAACCCCTAACCCTCCTGATATCCAGGGAAAACCTTGAGTGACAATGACCAAGACTGATAGGCTGTGAATGATGAAAGCCAATACAGGAGTCAAGCTGTGCACAAGGCGGTAGAGGAATGCAGGACCCGGATGTATTTCACTTGATTTTCAAGTGACATTACGTCTATTTTAGAGGCAGTTATGCACAAACTGGTTAACCTGCAAACAAGGTCAATCATTTAGAGCCTCCTTCGTGTAAATAATTTTTTTTCAATGTTGTGGGCAAACCTCAGTAAATTGACTAAATGCTAGGCACAGCAAGAAAACTAATTTCATACCTCACAGATATTTTCCATTTGAAACTGCCGAGAAATCTGTACCCTGAATTAATCACCATTGAGCCTTTTGTAACCGAGGCATGACAGCAGGACCTTGAAAGATTCAGGAATGTAAACATGTTTAAAGAAATCCATCTAGATAGTTCCTCGCTTGAAGCCCATGTGTGGTGCTGCATGCTAATGCAAGACAGATCTCCTTTTTGTTCTTGAAACCCACGGTGGGTATTTTTAAACCATGGAAATCATTTGCCAGCAGAGAGGAGATAGTTTCATATTTCTATAAGCTATAGCGGGGCCAAGTGACACATGAATATTTTAAGCAGCTTTGTGCCTATTTAAATGTGTTTGCTGTGAACGTGCTGGCAGTGGGCCAGGGCACAGGGTGTTATCCGTAATTCCTGCAATCCCAAACTAAACTCCGGCATGCTGATAATTCAGCCTGGCGGAAAGCAAAAGCAAATAAAGTCAATTAACTACAAACTCCCCTTGAATTTGTTCCCTCTACCCTTGCTTGCTCTTGACAACCTTGTAATTTCGCCACCATAATACATTTGAGGGCATGAAAACAGTGTTAAATATTAGAAATGCAATAAAGGACCTTTATCCTGGCACAGCACTGTGGAAGTAGTTCGATTAACATAGCCTTCACCAGAGGGGATTGCGTCTTTTGCCAGAGGACTGAAAAAAAATTACTCGATTTCCTTTCCAAAATGAGAAAGAAAAAAAAACCCCAACAAAACAATGTTGTGTTTTAATCATAAATATTCCCAGACATGTCTGTAGTGGGAAAATCTAAACATAAGCAGGAAATAAACAAACAAAATGAGCATCTCCGAGTCAACAATGCTTTCAGCAGCAGTTGACAGCCCAGGGACCTGCTGCGTCTGCCAATGCTGTTTGAAGATGGCAGTGATAATGTTATCACTCAACCTCGCAGCCGCAGACCGTCGGTGGCCGCCAGAATTAAAACACTGTCTTCCTCGTTGGTTTTCCTTCTGTTTAACTTCTCCCTCCGTGTCTCCTAAATAAAACTCAATCAGGGTTGATGGGAAGGCAGATGTGATGACTCACTGTTTGCGTGACTGAACGTTTGTAACGGGGACAGATAAATAAGATCGTGCACATATAGCTCTGTACTTCCACGGAGGAATGTAAAGTGAGCTCCTTTCATTTCAGCCTGTCAACAGGAAGCTGATGCATAATGATTTACAGGCTTTAATGCAACTCTGTATTTCCTCCTCGCTCACTTCTATCAGGTCATCTATGACAACAGAGAAAGTCGAACTTTGACAAACAGCAGATTTTTACAATACAGTTGTATTTTATTATTTCAGGGAGGTCAGATGTTTCTACATTCTCTCCTGACATCCTTCATTTTTGGGAAAAAAAAAATTAGCCATCATAATTCAGCTTGCATTTCTTTTTTTTCTGCCCCATAATTAAGCTGTTACATTTTGTTTCATGTTTAAAGCTGACATTTTGCAGCATTTTCTTTAGCCTACATTGTACAAGTGGAAGTGGAGAGGAGACCAAAGTGGCAATTGAAAAAAAATTTTGCTCTGGCTCTCTGAGACCCTTACAGCTGTACCAGTAGCTACAAAGTCTCGTTCAGTGCTCCCAAAAGGCAAGTGCGAACCAGTTATAAAAAGAGAATCTTCTCTCAAGCGTGTTTTATTACAGCGTGTAAGGGCTGCACTGGGTTCATTTTAGTATCAAAGTAAATGAATTACCTGTAAGATTTATAAATGAGGAACACAGAACACCATAATTCAATTCTGTGTGGAAATTAGCTCAGCATATTCGCCTGCAGCTGGTGGCCAGAACACTTGTTTTTGAGTTTTTTTTTCCCTCTGACACTTGTCGCTTTACATGTTGAGGCCGATGCTGCAAATACAAAGGCCTGACTGTGCTTTGGTGTTACCGTGTGTGTGTGTGTGTGTGTGTGTGTGTGTGTGTGTGTGTGTGTGTGCATAAAGGTCTCAGCCTGACAGGAGAACAGTGGTTGTACAATGTGAGCTGCCTGTCTGGGCAGAATGGGACTTGGGGCAGGAAGGGAACAGGCTCACCCAGGGGAGCTGACCTCCTCACTTAGCCAGCCTCCTGCAGGAGCAGCTGGGATTATCTGCTGAGCAAGCGCATCCTGCAGGACAGGAAGCGCGCAGGGAAGCAAGGGGACCAATGGGCTCCATTATCTCTCAAGGCATTTTTGCATTTCTCCTCTCTGTCTCTCTCTCAGCACGGGCCCTTACACACACTGACATACATTTTCTCTTTTTTGATAATGATCTCACACACACACGTCGTCATCTATCTTTCTCTTTTGGAAACCCAGCTCCTTTACAAGCAAACACAGACAGATAAGCATATCATCCTTACAAAAGAGAATGAGTTACACTACACCAAATGGAGCCATCTTACAGCCCAAAGATGTGAAGTGCACTTGACTGACTGAGATAATTCTGTACAAAAAGCCACCAGAAAGCTTTTTCTTTCCCCACCACAGGAGGCGTGAAGCCTCGTGCTCAGCAACAGGCCGGGTCTCTGTCCGCGGTGCTGAACCGGGCGCAGGTTCAGGACCGCGGACAGAGACCCGGATCAGGCTCTGCGCCGCCAGCGGAGCACAGACAAAAAAATCAAGCCTGAGCTGAAGACCTCCGGCATGAAACGCCTCTTATCTCGCGTGGTTTGCTGCTGATGCCCGGTGTCTCTCACATCCAGCGCGACGAGAGCGGCTCCAAATCTGATCTTATGCTGTTTGACGTGATCAAACGCGCGCGCACACACACACACACACACACACACGTCCCGGCGGCATCAATTACCACAATTCCCTCCGAGGTGCAACAATACACGAATATCTTATCAATTATTCCCCTTCGACTCCTCCTCCTCCAGGAATTTATTTTCCCAGCGTGGAAACTTTCGTGTCAAATTGTGTTATGCAGGGATTTTTCCACCCCACCCTCCGTGGAGGATTACTGAACAGTCGCCCGGCGTCTGTCAGACAGCGTGTGAGACGGGCTGAGGATGCAGCAGGAAGGGATGCACATCCCGTTGCCATGGCGGCGGCTGCTGCGGACGCGGCCTGACTCTTAAGCAGGACCCTCGGGGGGATTGGGGGGGATTGTAAGGATGTGTTGTCAACACTTGATGACATCCGCTGTCGGAGATGGAGGGAGGAGGAGGAGGAGGAGGTGGGGGGTTGGTTTGTTTTGGGGGGGGGGGTCCCTGTCACTCCAAGATGTCCTCTGAACATTCAAAAGACAGCGGCCATCCCGAGACGGCCCAAATGAAACAACCGGAGGAGCACCGACAGCACCGACTTGAAAGTTGTGGATCAGCAGCAACACGCCGTCAACTGTTGCGGAGCAAGCACAAATGAATGAATAACAATCCTCCGGCCCGGAGGCGCAGAAGTGGCCAATCAGAGTTTAGTTTGAGGAGATGAGTCCTGTCGGGCTGAGAGGTGCTGCTGCTCACGTTTGTGATGACTTCTGATCGATGCCAATAAGGGCATTAAACGAGCACAAACCCGGGGGGGTCAGCGGGGGTCGAGGATGAAAAGTAGCGCATCGATCGGGCCCTCGTGACAGATCAGAGCGATTGATCCGCGCGCCGGGTGCGATGTTTACATGTAAACATTTAGTGGAGGACGCGATGGGGGCACAAGAGGAGATCAGGGTTTTTGTTTTTTTTTAATGTATTTTTTAGTTATTTCTTGAGTTTGATGAGCTGGACTGTTGCACGGAGGAGGAGGAGGACTACTTCTTCTTTTAGCCACAGCTGATTCTCTCTCTCAAAGTTACTGTGACGCTGCTTTTGAGGATCGTGGAGAGACGCTGGGAAGCAAAAAAAAAAAAAAAAGAAAGAAAAAAAAAAAGAAAGGAGAAAGATCCTCAGAAAGCAGCGTTAGGGCAACAAACGTGCTCATCAACAAACGAACCGGACTGCAAAAAGTCCGGAGCGAGAAGCAGATCGGGACCCGGGCGGATCTCGGCGCGGATGTGCACACCGGGGCGGTCCGCGCGGTCGGAGCTCGCCGCACAGGCTGAAAATCGGTGTCGTAAAAACAAACAGGTTCTTACCGAATCTTAAAACGTGCGGCATCCCGCGAGAGTCTCCAAGAAACAGCAGCAGAAGCGGGATCAGCCTGAGGTTGGACCTGAAAACGAGACTGGTTATCATCAGATGATGGGAGGTAATCTTCATGTTGTTTTGGGGGGGTACCAAAAAAAAAAAAAAAAAAGGAAAAAGAGCACAGTGGTTTAATCCCCCCGGTGCGCGGGTTCGATTCCCCCCGTAATTCTCGCACGGTCGCTGGGCAAGGCAGGGTGACGGCGGCCCTGGATGCGCAAGATCACGGCATGGTCACTTGCGCTTTCCCTAAATCCATTTGCAGTCCCGGCATGATTCCTTCCCCCTTCCTTCCCCTCTCTCGTCCTTCACTGCGCCAAGAAACAACAATCCTCCGGGTCGAGGGGCGGCGGGACATCCATGTCGAAGGGTACGGATCCAGCAGGGAGGAGGAGGAGGAGGAGGAGGAGGATGGTGGGAGGGGGGGGTGGGAGAGAGAGCCCGAGCATGGGCTGTAGGTGAGGTGCTGGAGAGAGGCGCTGGATGGGTCGAGAGAGAGAGAGAGAGAGAGAGAGAGAGAGGAGCAGAGGATACGGCAGCGATATGCAGCCCCCCTATGAGGCGCTCTGGGTTGCTTGCGCTCCCATTATACTGCACTGCTGCACAGCCTCTGACGTCGAGCCAAGGTTAGTGTTGTGAACGCGCACCAGAGAGAGAGAGAGAGAGAGAGAGAGAGAGAGAGAGAGAGAGATGGATAGCTACACAGATAGAGAGGGACGGGAAAAGAGGGAGGATGGGAGTGCAGGGAGGGAGATAGAGGGAGAAATAATGGGGAGGCAGGAGAGGGGAACTTTATCTCACACCACCTTTTCTGGTTTTCTCCACCTCCTCCCCCCATCTCCACAACCCTCCCCCTTTCCAAAGTTCGCGTGCTTTTGAGTATGTCTCCAAAAAACAAAACAAAACAAAAAAAACATCAGATCACCATCAGGTCCATTCACAGGAGACAGAACATGATGAGAAGTTTATTCTAATGTCACTGAACAAACGAGCCCATCTGTTAGAATGAATTGGCAACCTCTGTTTTAAACACCACACTTCTGTTTTTCTTTTCTTTTCTTTTCTTTTGCGTGTGTGTGTGTTGATGCAGGAGCGGTTCAGCACGCAGAAACGACGCAAACCCGCCGCAGGTGACGTCGGCGCGACCGACCGGCAGCCATTTCGGCAGGTGTTCGCGCAGGTGAACGTTCCGGCTCGCGACGTGTGTTTAAGCAGCGGCCAGTTCCGCCGGCATGTCCCCGCATTTTCCACACGCACAAATAACTCCACACAATCAGCGGCCAACCTCTGCACACCAGCGATATCATTTCATGCCCGCAGGCTGTCACTGCGCTGATTTTCATTTCTCTTCCGTACGCGCAGGCACATGTAGGCCCACTTTTTTTTGTCTTGCCATTCACAACTTGCCTTTTAAAAAAATTTTTTTTTTTACGGGATTTCAAGCAACAACCTTTCAACAATTTCCACCGTCATTCCAGAAATGTGGGAGGAGTGGGATGAAAGGAATTAAAATTGGCAGAACAGCAAATCCGTAATATCGACAGAAGCCGCTGAAAGGCACGAATATTTAACCTATGCAAATAACTCCACTTTAGACTTGAAAGCCTTCCAGCAACAGACTCTGGAGTGTGCGCCACCCTGCGATGTGAAGGTGTGTGTGTGTGTGTGGCCGCACACACCAGAGCTCAACTTTTTCGCAAGAGTGGAGGGGGGGGAGACGGCCAATATCTCTGGAGATGATGAGTAGACCTATCACGTTTCTATCTGATTAGCCAGTTCAAACGAGGCTGTATCCTATAGGACGCTTTGCGCCAAGGAGATGGATATCTGCAGCTGCTGCGTGGGCCTATTGATTTAACACTACATGCACCTTATCGGCGTCCACCCCCCCCCCCTCCAACCTACTCCCCAGTGAGCACCTCCTCATGGGCCAGTGCAGCATCTGTATAGGTACAGTGCCGAGTCCCCCCCCCCCCTCAACTGGCGTAGAGGGTGGAGGGCTGTTTAATCCCAACAGAGATGTGAAAGGAGCTCTTTGATCGGCGCCACCGGAGTCTAAGGCCTGAATGAACATCGTCACTGTGTGACTCATGTGTGAATGGCTGGCCTGTGCGTGTGTCAGTGTGAGTGTGTGTCATGTAGATTTACTCCAAAATAGTCCCTACAGTATCCCTGTGCAGTGTATTTAAAGCGGATCTTTCAGGTGAGCTTGGTGCACTTTGTGCTATATTTGATCCCCAGACCTGCTGTTTCTCCATTAGACAGCAGAATGGTGGAAGTTAAAGGTAAAAGTGTGGCTACGCAAACGACGCTGACACCTAGCCTCTTTTGTTGGAGTGCTACTTACATCAGCCGGGATCCGTCAAACGCACCCACAAGAGCAAACGCGTTTAAAGGGCGAAGAGGGCGCTGTGAAGGAAACCACGGAGCAATTACGCGTGATCGAAAGCGGTGCGAGCGTCAGCTTTGAACGTGCGTCAGTTTTGTGTGGGCCTGCAAACCAGCACTCTGCAGAGCGAGAATATCAAAGAGAATGGCACTCATCATGCTACCATCTGGACCATTAGCATAATTATGGAGAAATCCAGGGTTTCCATATAAGTCAGCAGGAGCTGCACGCAGCATGAAAGGAATGCTTATTGAGCTCAGGGACAAGACATCAACTGGTAGGCACGCTGGTCTCCTCTTAAAGACACAGCGCCCTCTACTTTCACACTGAGGTACTGCGTAAAGAAAGGTCCTCAGGTGCACCTCCCCAAAATTTAACTTGTAGAATAGAATTAAGGCTGCCACAAATGATTCTGACTTCATTTCCTAATATAAATCTAAACAGCAGTGTATGTCGCTGCCTGAGCTGAGGGTATTTAAGGATAAAACAATCAGCCATGCTCCCCTGAGAGTAGCCACGGCTATTTTTTTTTTTTTTGTTTGTCAATATCATAATCAGCAATTATAAGTCATGTTCAACCAAAATTGTCACTTCCGCCTAAGCCAGTCAAGATGAAACGACGGCGTGTGTGCAAACTGGTTAGAGAGAGGTGATGGGAATGGCGAATTGCCTCATTATGATGTTAAACTGACTCCTGCTCCTTTGGCTCGTTGTGACTAATAGGCAAATACCATTTGGGAGATGTACTCTTTTATTTTTCATCCATGATCAAACCGTGTCGTTTTTGAAGGAGACCGCAAATTAGATTACTTTATACACACCCACTCGCTTGTAACCCACGGAGGCTTCCACATGAGCTGGCTGGTGTGTTTATTCAGACGCCATTCATGCACTGGGTAATGCAAAGGGGACTTTATGCAAAGGAGAGATAACCACTGCTAAAAGCCCTCTGTCATTCTCTCTCTCTGTTTTTCTCTCCCTCACCCTCCCTCGTTCACTCTCGCGCACAGGCAGACTGGTAGAAAGATAGCATTGGCACAGGGAAGGAAACCATGGAAACGAGAAGCTGATGCACTTTGAATGGTAAGACCCTGAAAGAGAAGACATTCATTCAGCTCAGTCGCCCTGTACTAAAGCCTCATCTCCTCTGAATTATTCTGAATGCTACAAGTTTATTTTAACATGGTTGGCTCCAGAAAGGCAACAATGGTCTCACTTCTTCAGCCCATTATGTCAAGATGACTGCGGCTAAGGATGTCTTAACATTTGGGCTGGTTGAAGAAGGGCACCACAATAACACACTCGCTTTCTCCTTAAAGTAGGAGGAAGGTAACTTATTACTGTCCTTACTGTCCTGGCAGCAGTACATGAGGCAGACAATGTGTGAAAAAAATCAGGATCTTCTGACTCCACCTGCTGCCTCTCAGGTCTTTTGACAAGAATCCACTGTGTCGCGGTCAACGCCACCAATCAGAACGGACTATCTGACGGAGTATCAATCACTGCTCCTGCACAAGCTCCCCTTCACTGCTCTGTGCTAGCTAAAAAAAAAAAACCTTTTCCTTTTCAGAGCTAGTATATTGCAGCATTTGTTTCCTGCGTATGCACCATACCACACATGCCTCACTTGAGCCTGTAATCGCAGCAGTCTTTTGAGTTCAATATATTTACATTTCCCACTTGTGGCTTCGCTTCAGTAGTACCTTTGAACAGAACAGCATGCCGAAGTCAGCACCGGCCTATATGTCTTGAGCAAGCATTAATGAGATCCCTGGGACCTCAGTGGGAATACATTCTTCAGAGACGACAATTAGTCAAGTGAGACAGTAATTAGGACCTCTCTGCACACTGTCACTTCCAGTTAGCGCTGACGGATGCCCGCAAATCCCCCCCTCCAGCAACTGCAGGCAGGCAGGCTTACTTCTGGAGCAGCACTCTTGACTTTGCTGTGAAAGCCATCTGTAACTTCTCATCTAACATGGTGAGACATTAAAAAAACAACATGGAAATTTGTTCAGTAGCACGATCACAGTTATGTACCGTCATGACTGTGACCAAATTATGCTCATGCCTAAATGACCATGTTACTGTACAGTGGTTTAAAAGTCGCATTGCATTGTCTACCTTACTACAAATGTGTACTTTGACTAATGTTACTGCCACAAGTAGTCAGTTTAAGTTGAAATGTGTACGAACGGCATGCAGTAAATATTATAATTGAGTGTACATGTCTGACAATATAATAAAATAAATAATAATAGCAATAATAAAAATAGAATTTAACACTTGAGCTACTTTCTGTAAAAAAGGTGTCATAACACTGAAATAATATATAATAAACTTTAAAATACAGCAGGGAAAAATTCTCTTAGTCCACTGAAAGTACAAAGCTAGCTTACCTAACCAGATAGAAATATACACACCAATTTGCAAGTTAGAAAATGCGTCACTATTTGTAGTCCTATTCATGCTTAAGCTAACACAAGCTATTTTTTTAGTCCAGTTTCATTCCATCATACTATGTATTATGATATGGTGAATCAGAGCAAATATTTATGAAGCTGTCAGAATATGGATGGACCAGTCATTGCTAAAGACTTTGCTTACTAAGATTGTTGCCTAGGTATCTTTGGGGTACCACCTCTACTCACTGATGCTTTGATAGGTCTGAAGACAGATACTATTTGGGGATAGGTCTATTGGAGACTGATTGGAGAGCCTGTCCAATCAAAGTTGGCGGTAGGCGAGACAATTGCCGCACACGGCATGGTCATAGAAACAATTTGAGAGTGGTAGAAGCAATCAATGGAGAGCTATTTAACATGACCGAGTGACATACTGTAGTTTAAAGTGCATAATGTTTGTCCATGAGTATTCAATTATTTATCAGTTTATTTAACAAGAACAGTTACCAGATGACCTGCGTATGGACATTTTGAGTCATTGTTTATATAATTAGTAAATTCTCTGTGCATGATACTCACAGCCAAGATATGTAATGATACAAATATGGCCCTCGTGTTTCCCAGCAGACATTTCAGCATGTCGCTGCAGGAAAGCACAGGTGTGATCCACAGCGCTTCGCTTCACAATGACAACTGCATTCCATTTAGATTAGCAGCTCCAGCCAGGGCTCTGCTTAGTGGAGCACTTAATGGAACTGAGCCATCCTTAATGTTACTAGTTCCACCTGCGCTTTCCCTACTTTTCCTTCATGCTGATTAAGGCCCACACAGGTGTTTCCACTTATTCTGTCTGATTAGAGTGTGTGGGGGATGGGTGGAGCTATGCCGAAGTTACACGCGCTCGCCAAACTTCACAATCCGATAAAAAAAAAAAAAAAAAAGTGAGAAGGGGATGCAGTCTCTCCCGCCGAAAGCAGGTGCTGCACGACCACCGGCAGTAATGTCAGGAAGATGTCAATCAAGCACATATTTAACATTGCCCACATAGCCCCGAGAAGAGGTCTAATCAGGCAAGAGGAGTGAAAACACCTGTGTGGGTGCATGGACCACGGGTTTGTGGGGCTTTTAAATTGGCTCCGGTTCAGATTTTGCTTGCACCATGTATCTTAAATTAAATCTGTTTCACTCTCTGGATCCATCATTTTAAATTAGTTAAAGATAGCATCGTAATTTCAGACAAGACTGAGCAAGGCTACCAGTAAATGATTAGGCGTCATAGTCCTAAAGGGCCCGTATCCATTTGCACAAAAGTTCAAAATAACCCAAGCCAACATTAAACATTTACAAAAATGACCTTTGGTGGCGTAACTTGCTTTAAACGGCCGCTGCAAAGGAATCTTCCATCAAAACCTGTATATTTATATGAGTATTAAATTCACATGAGTGTTTGGAATTACCACATTCCCAGTTGGTCGGTGTGAAAAAGTCTGAATGTCCATGAAAACTTCCCAAAGTTCCTCTTCAGCATAATCCACTTCTTGCCCATCCATGTGCTCACAATGTTTTGAGCACTCATTTATTATAAATGTCTTTTTTTCATTTTATTTATGGTTCTCTGCACTGTTACGCAAATGTCAACAGCATTATTTATAAGAGAAGTATAATATGCTGAGCTACTCTAATAATAACCCCTAAACATAACCACCTAACAACACAAATAAGTCTAAATAAATAAATATCTCCATTTTTCCCCTCCCTTCTTTATTTTGTATGAGTTGTTTATGTCTTTGTTCTTGTCAGGAAGATAAATGCTTTCTGTCCTTTGTGGTTTCAGATCTTAGGAAAAAATCATACATATTCACAGACGCAGACCCACACAAACACACAGACGCACGCACACAGAGAGCAGAGAGCCGGGCTGATTGGATGGTGGACGGCTGGAGTTGTTATTACTGAGCATCCAGCAGAGTCTGGTTTGCAGGATAAGGACGTTCTTACAGGGCATTTCTCAGTGTGAACGATGAGGAAACAGCTCCCTCTGTGTATGTGTGTGTGTGTGTGTGTGTGTATAAGAGAGAGAGAGAAAGTTTGAATGAGAGGAATAGACAGAACGTGCACAGATGCATCTGTCTGCCTACATATTTTGGCCATCAAATAGAAATCTTGGCAATGCTTGCAAAAAATGACTTTCCCCATTGGATTAGACGGCGCCAAGGGCTTGCCTGCAGAGAGAGAAACTGAGGAAAAAGAGAGGAACTCACAAAGCTTTGCATTCTGATACAAGTAATACAAGCTTCTCCCTGCAAAGACGTCTCCATCTTTGGTGGGCCTTTCGATGCCAGACGTGGAAGTGTAAATAAAGAAGACACACGCGGTTGATTTGTGTACATCTGGGGCTTTTGTTGAAGGGCTCTCTTGGTGCCTATTAGTAACTCATTAGGGCTCGATCTAATTCTCACCATTTTACAACCCATTGACAAAATAATGCCACCGCCATGATCCCCATCAACAAGCAATGTGAAACCAGAGCCGTGCTGAGATGCAGGAAGCAATGCAGGACAAACACAGAGCAAGTGTTCAGGCACGTCAGACCACTTTACAGTCCCAAAGACAGGGAAGGTCTAACTTTTTCATTAGAAATCTGCTGTATTTGCAGTTACACACCCGGTAAATTGAACTTTTCTTCTAAGGGAGGGGTTATGGTAGGAGCACGTCCCTGAACTTTTTCTGCCTCCATCTCAGTAATGCAATCCACTCTGTTTCCACAAAGATCCAGGGCTCAACTGTTGCAGCAGGGGATGAGAGGGCCCAGCAGCTGCCTCAGACATCCAGGATCAGAAACTCCAAACAGGGATAACACCCTCTCAGCATTCAATGTTTTCAATCAAGGGATCAGCTACTGTGACTGGAAACAAAATGTCCCCGACAACTATCACACAGGAGTTGCCGGCAGGCAAAAGCTGGCACGACTAATATGGCTTGTCAGAGTGAAAATAGCCTGGTATTGTTCTCACCTTCCGGAAAGGTACAGGCATAACGCTTTTGTCTTGTTCATCTCTCAGGAGTCATGCTCTAATAGCTTTTCAGGCTCATATTGCTTTGGTAAGAGGGATTTAAAGTTGCTGTTTCACTACCCAGAGAGTGCAGTGATGGAGGTTGAGCTATTCATTTACACATAATTCAGCATAAATCAAATTTATACCATCATAAATGTGATAAATTTGTGTCTTTAGAATAAATAGCATTTGACGCATGGATTTGGGAATTATGAAATTGCCTGGTTAGGGATTTATTAAAAATAACTCAAGGTACATGGACTGTGCCTTCTACAGCTCAAGTGTTTTCATGGGTTGCCAAGACTGCGGGAGTACAAAAATATATTGGACAGATAAACAGAAATACTAAATAGTGTGACAAATTTGTCAAGCACCGGTTGTTCTGTGGCTGCGAAGCTTTGAGAGATTTAAGGACATAGGAGATGTGTTCAGTCGCAATGCGTTTAGCTACTTTCAATCCCAAACTCTCTTTTTTGCTCATGCAGACAATCAAATTCTTTGCACAAGAGATAGATGGTTGCATAAATGGATTTCTAAACGTCCCACTCACAATTATAGGCAGACACCTTTCTGCTTTCTCTGACTGACAAGATGGCCATTTTAACATATTCAAGCCTCAAGTCTTGTGAATTACTTTCAGTGGTTTCTCTTCCCTGCCCAAATCCGTGGAGTGGTTTTAATAGACAAATACTTGTTACAAAGGTCCTTAGCATCTACAGTAAGCCCCTGTGCAAAATCCACCCTGCAGGAAAATGTTGCCACCTAAGCCTCTGTAAAACCCAGGGAAAAAATCTGGATGTGGACCAGCAGATAGAGCGTCAGCGTGGAAACATAAAGAAGAGTTTGATCTCATTTATACCCTCGCTGTTCTGGAGGTGATGAAATGAGGCCGGTCCGGAGCTTGGCGAGGTCAGTCCTCTCCTCTCCTCTCCTCTCTCCTCTCCTCTCCTCTCTTCCTTTCCTCTCCCCCATTAATCACGTCTGCACGCATGAAAATGAGCTTAACCCTTTTTTTCGTATGCCGTGTGCTCTACTTCCACTCAAGGACACCTTGCAATAGCAGGTATAAGAAGTATCTCTCGTATATTTTCCTCCCGCATTTTCCGACTTATGGACACCTCTCTGCCTTGATCCAGCTTGACTTAGCGATGAAAAACATGCTGGATGGGGCTTCATCCTGCCTTCTTAAGGCTGTCACTCTTCCTCGGGTAGCCTCATAACAATTAACACTCCCATAAACCCCTTTGTCAAATGCTTAATAGAAAATAAATGGAATTGGAGGACTCATCCTCAGCCCCTTGAGTCTAACATAATTTCACTGACACACTAAAGTATGTGAAAGAAAGGCCGGCATATAATACACTGTGCAGGCTTGTGAAAAAGAGCAGGACGGAGAGAAAGAGCGAGAAGATGGAGAGAAAGAAGATAAAGATGCAGAGGGAGGGGAAGAAAGCGAGTTAGGTAGAGAATGAGTAAGGAAGAGAGAGGAAGGGAAATAGAAAATGAGCTTGGTTCCCTTTGTGGCACAGTGCTTCACCACTTAATCATCCCCTGCTCTATAAATAGGCCTTCACAGCCATGGAATATTGGGAGATTAATGGAAGAGAATGGGACACCATAATGCTCTGAAGCTTCAACACTTCTGTTGCACTTCAGCAGTGCAGTTTTCATTTTACCTCACCACCAATGGTAGAATTTCTCCTCTTCAGTTTAATCATAGAAAAAAAGTGAAGTTTACCAGATTGCATCCAGTTGACCCCCCCCCCCCCCTTTCTGCTCCCCCTCCTCCTCCGCCTCCTTTCTGTCTTTTCACATTTTCGCCTACTTCAACACATTCTTGCTGGAGGACAGACATGCAAACTCAAAGCTAAATGGCACCAACATACATATGTGGGGGGGGATATACATGCAGTGCGAGCATGCAAGAATTAGCAAGACACTCAGAGAACACAAGGTTTTCACACCACAGCAGACAGTGGGAAAGTTTCCTCCCCTCATTTCACATTCTGTACGATGCACTGCAGAGTTTCTTTTCAGCACCTATCACAAATGCTTATCTCCTGAGGAAATGTTGACGGTGTTGATGTAGCAGGAATCACCTTGTATCTCCCTGCTCCCCTCACTCTGTGTGTGTGTGTGTGTGTGTGCGTGTGTGTGTGTGTGTGTGTGTGTGTGTGTGTGCGCGTACATTTGAGGGTTTGCAGGAGCTCGCGTGGGTGTAGGCTCACATCAGGAGCTTTTGACTTTCAGGGAAACATGGCAAGAGGTTTGATTTAGGTCAGAGAGAAGAGAGTGAGGTTGTGAGGACGGCAAACCTGCCCTGAGTGCACAAATGATTACTTCTATAAATAGAGAGGAAGTTATGGAGTTATAGGTTGAGAGAGAAAGATCCATCCAGACAACCCAAAACCAATCGCGCCTGTTATAACTGTGCTGGTGAGTGAGTGCGCGTATTTTGATGCAGAGTTCAGATTCCCCGACTGTGAACATTGCTGTTCAATCAGTTCCCACCATCTGCTGAAAACACACACGTCTGCATTACTCACTCCAAACCACAACTCCACTCAAGCCTGTGAGTTTATTAGTACACTCCTAATAAGCAGCAGAGAGTTATAAGTGCAAATTGACAAAAGGGATTTGCGGTTCATTAGTAATTTTATTGCTGTTGACTGTTGATTTATTTGCCATAATAGTCCTACAAGATAATGATAAAAAAAAAGAGAAAAGATGGACTGATAAAGCACTTTACAGACAGTACTTTTTTCCCCACAGAAGACATTTTGCATGAAGACTAAAATAAATCATGTCCAAATTCAAATTTTGATTTAGCTGCATGGGTGCTGGATCACTGTCACACTGTCACGGCTTAATGGGACACATGAATGGAAAAGAGCTATCATCCATGTTGCTAGTTTACTTGTCTTATTAAACTTCTTTGACACTAAAATACAAAAGAAAAGAAGAAGCAGGCAATCAATTTATGGGATAGGAATTTGCACATCATGTCTCCCTCTCGGTGGTTGCTGTGGAGTCTGGGCTCAGTGTTAGCACGGGCATCCAAACCGAACCTTGTAGTCGCGACACCATCCAGATTTCTGATCTTGGTTGCGGCAAACAAATCCCTGAGTTGGGTCGTTGCTGAAAAATGGTTCAAAGCAGTTAACGGATCGGTATCATATTTGAAGAGGATGATACTGAAACAAACAAGAAGCTCTTCTAAATAACGCATAGGCCACAAATAGCTGTGTTACTATAATAATAACAAGATTCAATTTGTACAGTTGTTAGGTAAAATAAAAATCTACCTATCTCCATGGATATTCTGGATATTTAATTCTTGATGTAATTTTTATAATATTAGGGTGTAACTTATTTTCAAATAAAATATAGGAAAATAATACTAATTAAAAGGGATATTCATGTTCCTCACTCTTCTGTGACTATGTTTTCTCAGTCAACACTATTAATACAAGAATAAAGTAAAGCTCAGCTAGGTTTAAAACTTTCAGACATTATGTGCCTATTACCCAGTTTCCTCATGGGGCTCATTAAAATTTCATCTGCTCTAATGTAAATGTGCATCTACCGAGTTTCCATTCACTGTTTAAGCAGTAGCTCCAGGCAGTACATCTTGATGATTTTAAATCTTTGGGAAAGAGGTGTTAATGTTGAGAAGTATTGATTGATCGGTGTTAGAATTACTACAAGTAAACTTTTAAATGCTTTGCCTACGAGGCAACTCACAGATAGAAGGTCTGCCCAGTGTTGATGGCTGGGGTCATCGTGTCAGTGGTAACAACCTCGATGTACAGAGGGTTGTCACAAATCTGTCCTGGGTTGTCTGTCCTCAGGTTGCTCAAAAGCTCCCAGTCCCCAGTTCCACCGGGATTGTCCCTGTCATACCAGTTGGTCCAGCACACTGCAAGCAGAAATAAAAGAGAGATCGGGTTACTGGTGGGAGAGTGCCGTGCCACAGACAATGAAAGAGGAGGAGAAAATCCACTTTGTATGAGGAGCTTAACGCTGCACATGTACAATGCGCTCGTACAGTACCTCCTCCACAGAAAGGGGGATGGCAGCTGAAACGAACACGATAATCATTACACATCTTCTTGGTTGGTTGGTCCTGGTTTCTGCAGATGAATCCCACAGTTGGGTCATTCCTGAACAAAAAAAACAAAGGCAGGGTGGAACTAATGACACTCAGATTGATGTATCCACTTTCGTACTTGGATTTTTCAGCAGAGCTTGGGGCATGGTTGCAGGGACGGCAGTGTTAGCTTTTCAATTCTTTGTATCATCAGCGCATTTGTGGGTTTTTAGTGTAAAGTCTCAACAGCCACCAGACTGTGATAAAACTTGAATCAAACATGCACCAACCCCCCACAGGATACCTTTAAACCATCCAGTGAAAATTCAAATATATATTTAATGTTATGTACACTCCACTGAACATGTTTTCTATATAGTGTACCAATACCTTTTAACACTTGGTCAGATAAACTGACTGTTTTGCAATCTGCGTAATGGAGAAATATGTTTTCTCTTAACACAAACACATACATTAAGTAGAATTCAGCTTAAATCATTGCTTAGAACACATTCAAATGATTCATTAACACACAGCACTTACTTATAAATCACATCTCCTGCTGCAGCAACGCTGAGCCCAGAGAGAGTTTGGGCTTCAATACCAAGTGGTTGAGGGCAGATCTTTCCAGGGTTCTCCCCGCGAAGACTGGCGAGGTGTTCCCAGTCTCCAGTTCCAAATGGGTTGTCTCTGTTAAACCAGACCGTCCAGCATTCTGCACCACGGTTGAGATAAGTTAGCAACAAGACATTTACATTTTTTTCTGTAATTACACGTTTTAATTTGGCCTACACGGTCGTAAAATGCAATAAATAAATAAATACATAAAGATGACACGATGTAAATGTACAACCAAAAGGAATGTTGCTGAGATGGTCGCCGGGCCATTCTGAATGGGGTTCAAATAAAATGAAAAACAATAAATGTCATATCTTTAATACAACCTGCTCCAGTTAGTTAGTAGAACAACACATGTTTTTCTTTCTTTCTTTTTTTTTTTTTTACATGCTCACACTCATTGAGATACCGCACACTGGGTAAAGATTTTATCAGATGACAGTGGAGGGCCTTACTTTTTATATCAGCAGGTTCCAGTGGAAGTGCCTGCTGATTGCTTTCTGGTAAAGGTAAAGTGAGAAATGTTAATACTGTGAGTGTGTATATTTCTTATCATAGAATAATCAAAATTGTTATAATTATGATGACTACTGCAGTTATTGAGATGATCCTACCAAAAAACAATCCTGCAACAATGGCGACACTCAACTGTCGTAGAAATTAGAAAATTAAAAAGTTAAAATCACAATATTGGACATGTCAAACATATTTATATTTATGTTTGGAAATTGGAAATATAATACAAAAAGTCATATATTACCAGTTTGATCATGTTTGCAGATAATGAAGGACCTTTAAAACTGCATGAATAAAAATGTGAGTAATAGTAATGTGTTTGTAATACAGAAATAATACAAACACTGACTACAAACGCACAATATTATTTTCTAGATTCAACACATTTTAAGCACATTTTCATTTAAAAAAATGTAAATTTTCAGTCACACAAATGCCTCTTTATTAGAACATAAATTGACTGACTCCATTTATGAAAGTGAATCAGAGACTACTTGAAAAACATTTTGCTCAGAAGAGAAAGAGACTCACCTTCAGGACCTCTCAGTTGAACAGCAGTTGCGTGAGCCTCTCTCCTGCCTTCATACATATATATACTCTGCTGGAAAATAGACACTGACATAGATAGTCACACTACCTGGAAATATATGTTTCAGACCACACCTAAAGAAAAATTCCCCATTTAATATTTGCCGATAAGGTCAACCTCATTTCTTTGCATACCTGTCTCTCACAGACAAATGCATGCTGGGGGATTCCTGCACAATGGTACACAATATGAACAAAAACATATCCTGTTTCAAAAGTGTCTGTTTACAGCATTTCAGGTTAGAATTAAGAACAGCTAAGAAGGTTCTCAGACAAGTGGTCTTTGTGGTGGTAAACAGATCGTATATCCAAACTGGAAAAAAACTGGTTGATGCCCAATGCCTAGAAAAATCTTCTACAAAGACCCTGTCAACAAACCTTAACCCTTTTTAGACTTTTTAGATAGATAGATAGATAGATAGATAGATAGATAGATAGATAGATAGATAGATAGATAGATAGATAGATAGAT